>JAIUJO010000370.1:100404-397904 GCA_023846275.1 Vanilla planifolia
AAGAAAAAAAGAAGTAATTGTGAAGATGGAAGAAGGAAGAAGGAAAAACGAAGAAGGAAGAAGATGAAGAAGAAGAAGAAGAAGAAGAAGAAGAGGAAGAGAAAGAAGATAGAGAAGAGGAAGAGGAAGAGGACAAGAAGGAGGTAGAAGAGCACTAAGAGGAATAGGAAGAAGAAGAAAAGGAAGAAGATGATAAATAAGAAGAAGAAGTAGAAGAAGATGAAGATGATGATGAAGAAGAAGAAGAAGAAAAAAATGAAGAGGAAGAAGAAAAAGAAGATGTAGATGAAGAAGAAGAAGAAGAAGATAAAGAAGAAGAAGAAAAGAAGAAGGAAAAGAAGGAGAAGAAGAGGAAGCTGAAGAAGAAGAAAAACAAGAAGAAGAAGTCAAAGAAGTAGAAGAAAAGATGATGAAGAAGAAGATGACAAAGAAGAACAAATAGAAGATGAAGAAGTAGAAGAGAAGAAGAACTAGTAGTAGCAGAAGGAGAAGACGATGAAGATAGAAGAAGAAGGAAAGAGAAGTAAGAGGAGATAAGAAGGAATAAGAAGAAAGATTAAGAACGAAGAAGAAAGAAGAAATAAGAAAAAAGAAAGAAGAAAGAAGAAGAAAGGGAGATGAAAGAGGAAAGAAGAAGGAAGAAGGAAGAAGCAAGAAGCAAGAAGGAAGATGGAAGAAGCAAGGTTGAAGAAAAAAGAAGGAAGATGGATGGAGAAAGGAATATGGAGGAAGGAAGAAGGAAGAAGAAATAAGAAACAAGAAAGAAGAAGAAGAAAGAAGAGAGAAGAAAGAAGTAGAACAAAAAGTTGAAGAAGGAGAAGGAGAAGGGGAAAGGAAAGGAGGAAGAAGAGAACAAGAAGGAGAAGAAAAAGAAGAAGGTAAAGGAGAAGGAGAAGAAGAAGAAGACAAGAAAGAAGGAGAGGAAGAAGAACAAGAGGAAGAAAAAAAGAACAAGAAGTAGAAGAAGAAGTAGAGAAGAAGAAGAAGAAGAATAAGAAGAATAAGGAGAAGTAAAAGAAGAAGAAGAAGAAGATGAAGAAGAAGAAGTAGAAGAGGAAGATGAAGAAAAGGAAGAATAAGTATAAGGAGGAGAGGAATAAGAAGAATAAGAAGAAGAAGAGAAACATAAGGAAGAAAAAATTGAAGAGGAAGAAGAAGAAGAAGGAGAGGAAGACAAGGATGAAGAGAAAGAAGAACAAGAAGTGGAGGAAGAAGAAGAAGAGCAAGATAAGGTACTAGAAGAGGAGGATGAAGAAGTACAAAAAGAAGAAAGAGAGGAGGATAAAGAAGGAAAAGAGGAAAAAGCACAAGAAAAAGGATAGGGAGAAGAAGAAGAAGAAGAATAAGAAAAAGGTAGAAGAAGAAGTAGAAGAAGATGATGATAGTGATGAAGAAGAAGTAGAAGAAGAGAAGAAGAGGAAGAAGAAGTAGAAGAAGAAGAAGAAGAAGAAGGAGAAGAAGCGAAAGAAGAAGTTGAGGAAAAAGAAGAAGAAGAAGTAGAAGAAGAAAGAGAAGAAGATGAAGAAGAAGAAGAAGTGGAAGAAGAAGAAGAAGAAGAAGAAAAGGAAGCAGAAGAAGAAGAAGAAGGAGAAGAAGAAGAAGACAAAGAAGAAGGATAAGAGGAAGAAAAATAAAAAGGAGGAGAAGAAGAAGAGGAAGAAGGGGATGAAGAAGTAGAAGAGCAAGGAGAGGAAGAGGAAGAAGAAGAAGTAGAAGAATAAGAAAAAGAGGAGGAGGAAGAAGAAGAAGAAGAAAAAAAGATAATAATGAAGAAGAATATGAAGAAGAACAAGAAGAAGACAAGAGGAAGAAGAAGAAGAATAAAAAAAAAGTGGAAGAAGAAGAAAAAGAAGAAAAAGAAGAAGAAGACAGATTATGGACTAGTGTCTGACAACTTAAGGATTAAGAATTAGGTATTAAGGTTTTGGGATTAGGCATTAGGGAAGAAGGGATTCAAGATTATGGATTAGGGAATAAGAATTAGAGATTAGGGTTTAGGGAATAAGGATTTATGATTAAGAATTACGAATTATGGATTTTGGATTAGTGATTAGGGTTAGGGAGAAGAGAAAGAAGGAGAAGGGGAAGAAGAAGAAGAAGAAGACAGATTAAGGGATTAGGGATTAGGCATTAGGAATAGAAGGTTCTTTATTTATGTATTAGGGATTAAGGATTAGGAATTAGGGTTTACTGATTAGGGATTCAGGAAAAAGAATTAAGAATTAGGGTTATGGTTTAGGGAATAGGTATTAGGTAATAGGGCTTTAGGAAAAGGAATAAGAATAAGGTATTAGGGATTAAATTAGGGAATCAAGATTAGAGAATGAAAATAAGGGATTAAGGATTAAATATTATGTATGAAGGATTAAGGATTAAGGTTTTAGGATTATGAATTAGGGATTACAGATTAGAGATTTAGGATTAGGAATTAAAGACAAAGATTAGAGATTAGGGATTTAGGATCAAGGATTAGGGATTAGGGATTAGAGGTTAGGAATTAGGTATTAAAGATTAAGAATTAGGAATTAGGGATTAAGGACTAGGGAGAAAGAAGAAGAAGGACATGAGTAAGAAGAAGAAGAAAAAGAAGTCAAAGTAGTAGTAGTAGAAGAAGAAGAAGAGGAAGAGGCAGGGGACGATGAAGACGAAGAAGAAGAAGAAGAAAAAGAAGAAGAAGAACAAGAAGAAGAGAAGAAGAAGATGAAGAAGAAGAAGAATAAGAGAAAGAAGGAGAAGAAGAAGAAGTAGAAGAAGAAGAAATAGAAGAAGAAGGAGAAGGAGGAGAAGAAGAGAAAATAGAAGAAAAAAATAGAAGAGGAAGAAGAATAAGAACAAGAGTGAGAAGAAGAAGGAAGAGAAGAAGAAGAAGAAGAAAAAAAAGAAAAATAAAGTAGAAGAAGAAGAGCAAGAAGAATAGGAAGTTGAAGAAGAAGACGATGAAGAAGAAGAAAAAGTAGAAGAAGGGGAGGAGGAAAAAGAAGAAGGCGAAAAAGAAGAAGTATAACCATCGTAATAATAATAAGAAGAGGAAGAGGAAAAGAAGAAGAAGAAGAAGAAGAAGAAAAAGAAGAGGATGAAGAAGAAGAAGAAGTAGATAAGGAAGAAGAAGAGGAAGAAAACAAAGAAGTGGAAGATGAGGAAGAAGAAGAAAAAGAAGGGAAAAGTAGAAATAAGAAGAAACAAGAAAGATGAAAGAAGAAAGGAGAAGGAAGAAAGAAGATGGGAGAAGGTAGAAAGACAACAAAGAAGGAAGAAGGAAAAAGAAGGAAGAAGGAAAAAGAAGGAAGAAGGAAGAAACAAGAAGGAAGAAGGAATAATGAAGATGGAAGATAGAAGGAAGAAGAAGAAGAAGAAGAAGAAGAAGAAGAAAAAGAGGACAAGGAAAAGAAAGAGGAAGAGAAAGAGGAAGATGTAGAAGAAGACGAAGAGGAAGGGGAAGAAGAAGGAGAAAGGGAAGAAGAAGAAGTAGAAGAAGATGAGGAAGAAGAACAAAAAGAAGAAAAAGAAGAGAAAGAAAAACAAGAAGAAGAAGAAGAAGAAAAGAAAAAGAAGAAGAGGAAGAAGAAGTAGGAGAGGAATAAGAAGTTGATGAAAATGATGAAGAAGAAGAAGAAGTGGAAATAGAAGACATGGAAGAAGAAGAAGAAGAAGAAGAAAAAGAGAAGAGGAGGTAGAAGAAGACAAAGAAGAAGAAGAAGATGAGGAAGGAGAGGAAGGAAATAGAAGAAGAAGAAGAAGAAGAAGAGGAAGAAGAAGAAGAAGAGGAGGAAGAGATGAAGAAGTAGAAGAAGAGAGGAAGAAGAAGAAGCCAAAAAGAAGAAGTAGAAGAAGAAGAAGAAGTATAAGAGGAAAAAGAAGAAGAAGAAGAAGATGAAGGAGAATGAGAAGAAGAGGAAGGAGGAGATGAAAAAGAAGAAGAAGAAGAAAAACAGGAGGAAGAAGAATAAGAAGAAGAAGAAGTAGAAGTAATAGTAGTAGAAGAAGAAGAAAAAAGGAAGAACAAGAACAAGAGAAGAAGAAGAATACAAGAGGAAGAGGAAGAAGAAGAAGAAGAATAAGAAAGAATAAAAAAGAGGGAAAGCAAAAAAGTAGGTAGAGAGAAGTTGGAAGAAAGAAGAAGGAAGAAGGATGTAAGAAGAAGATGGAAGATGAAAAAATAGAAGTAGAAGAAGAAGAAGAAAGAGAAGATGAAGAAGTGGAAGAGGAAGACAGAGAGGAAGAGAAGAATGTAGAAGAAGATGAAGTGCAAGGGGAAGAAGAAGAAGAGGAACAAGATGTTGAAGAAAATGAAGATGAAGAAGATAAAGAAGAAGTAGAAGAAGAAGATGATGAAGAAGAAGAAGAAGATGAAGAAGAAGGCGAAGACGAAGAAGAAGAAGAAAATGAAGACGAAGAAGAAAAAGAAGAAGATGAAAAGGAAGAAGAGGAATAAGAAGAAGGAGAAGGAAAAGAAGAAGAAGAAGAAGTGGAGGAGGAGGAGAAAGAAGAAGGAGAAGAAGAAGAAGAAATGGAGAAGAAGAAGTAGAAGACAAAGAAGAAGAAGAAGAAGAAGAAGAAGTCAAAGAAGTAGAAGAAGAGATGAAGAAGAAGAAGTAGACGAAGAAGAACAAGTAGAAGAAGAAGAAGAAAAAAAGGAGGTAAAAAGAAGAAGAAGAAGAAGAAAAAGAACAACATGAAAATGAAGTAGAAGAGGAAGAAGAACAAGAAGAAAATTACTAAGAAGAATAGGAAGGAGAAAAAGTAGAAGAAAAAAATTATGAAGAAGAAGAAAAGAAGAAGAAGAAGAAGAAGAAGAAGAGGAAGATGAATAAGAAGGAGACGAAGAAGAAGAAGAAGTAGAAGAGGAAGAAAAAGAAAAAGAGAAGAAGAGGAGGAAGAAGACCAAGAATAAGAAGAGGAAGAGGAGTAAGAAGAAGAAGAAGAAGAAGAAGAAGAAGAAGAGGAAGATGAGAAAAGAATAGGAAGAAGAACAAGAAGAGGACAATGTAGCAGAAAAAGGAAAGAGAAAGAACAAGAAGAGAAAGAAGAAGAAGAAGAAGACAGATCATAGAGTAGTAGGCGACGTCCTAATGATTAGGAATTAGGTGTTAGGGATTTGGGATAACGCGTTATGAAGGGAGGGATTAAGATTTTATCGATTAGGGCTTGTGGATAATGGATTAGGGCTTAGGGATTAAGGATTTGGGATTAAGAATTAGGAATAAGTCTTAGGGTTTTTAGATTAGGGATTAGGTAATACGGATTTGCGAAAAAAATTAGGAATTAGATATAAGGGATTAGATTATGGATTAGGGATTAAAAGATTAAGGATTTAGTATTAAGTATTAGGGATAAGGATTAAGGTTTTTGGATTATCTATTAGTGATTAGAGATGAGAGATTTTTTATTAGGAATTCAATACAAGGATTAGGGATTAGAGATTAGGGATTATGGATTAAGGATTAGGGATTAAGGATTAGGGATTAAGAACTTGAGATTAGGGATTAGGTATTAAAGATAGGGATTATGAATTAAGGATTAAGGGAGAAAGAAGAAGGAGAAGGATAAGAGCAAGAAGAAGACGAAGAGAGAGAAGGTAAAGTAGTAGTAGAAGAAGAAGAAGAGAAAGAAGGGGAAGACGAAGAGGAAAAGTAGAGTAAGACGAAAAAGAAGAAAAACAAGTTGAGGAAGAAGAACAAAAAGAAGAAGAAGACAAAGAAGAAGAAAAGAGGAAAAAGAAGCAGAGAAAGAAAAAAAAGAGGTAGAATAATAATAATAAGTGGAAAAAGAAGAAGAAGAAGAAGAACCATAAGAAGAAGACGAAGAGGAAGTAAAAAATTAAGAAGATGAATAAGATGAAGATGATAAAGAAGAAGAACAAGAAGAAATAAAATTAAGAAGAAAGAAGAAAGATGAAAGAAGTGAGAAGAAGAAAGAAAGAAGATGGGTTAATGAAGAAAGAAGAAGGAAGAAGGAAGTAAGAAAAGGAAGAAGGAAGAAATAAGGAAGATGGAAGATAGAAGAAGGAAGAAGAAGAAGAAGAAGAAGAGGAAGAAAGAAGAAGAAGAAAAGTAAGAGGAAGAGAAAGAGGAATAGGTAGGAGAAGACGAAGAGGAAGGTGAAGAAGAAGGAGAAAAGGAAGAAGAAGAAGAAGAAGAAGAAGAAGAAGAGGAAGAAGAGGAAGAAGAAGACGAAGAAGATGATGAGGAAGAAGTACAAGAAGAAGATGAAGAAGAAAAAGAAAACAAATAAGAAAAAGAAGTAGAAGAGGAATGAGAAGAAATTGATGAAGAAGAAGAAGAAAAAGTGGAAAAAGAAGACAAGGAAGAAGAAGAAGAAGAAGAAGGGAAGAGGAAGTTGAAGAAGACAAAGAAGAAGAAGAAGAAGTAGAGGAAGAGGAGGAAACCAAAGAAGAAGAAGAAGAAGAAGAAGAGGAGAAGGAAGAGGAAGAAGAAGAAGAAGATGAAGAAGTAGAAGAAGTGAGGAAGAAGAACAAGAAGAAGATGAAGAAGAAGAAGAAGAAGAAGAAGAAAAATTAGTAGTAGAAGAAGAATGAGAATAAGCAGAAGAGGAAGAAATAAAAGAAGAAGAAGAAGAAAAAAGGAGGAAGAAGAAGTTGAAGAAGAAGAAGAAGAAGAAGAAGAATAAGAAAAGGAAAAATAAGAAGAAGAGAAGAAGAAGGAGAAGATGAAGAAGTAGAAGAAGAAGAAGAAGAATAAGAGGAAGAAGAAGAAGAAGAGGAAGAAGAAGAAGTAGTAGTAATAGTAGTAGTTGTACAAGAAGAAGAAGAAGAAGAATGGGAAGAGGAAGTTGAAGAAGAAGAAAAAAAGAAGAAGAGAAGAAGTAGAAGATGAAGAAGAAGAAGAAGATGAAGAAAAAGAAGAAGAAGAAGAAGATGAAAAAAAGGAACAACAAGTAGAAGAAGAAGAAAAAGAAGAAGAAGAAATAGTGGAAGAAAAAGAAAGAAGAAGAAAGAAAGAAAGAAAAAGATGGAATAAAGAAGATAGAAGAAAGAAGAAAGAAGAAGGAAGAAGGAAGAAGGAAGAAGGAAGAAGATGAAGAAGTAGAAGAAGAAGATGATGAAGGAGAGGAAGAGGAAGAGGAGGTAGAAGAAGATAAGAAGAAGGGGAAGAAGAAGAAGAAGAAGAAGAAGAGGATGAAGACGATGAAGTAGAATAAGAAGAAGAAGATCATGATAATGATGAAGAAGAAGAATAAAATGAAGAAGAAGAAGAAGAGGATGAAGGGGAAGAAGAGGAGGAAGAAGAAAAATAAGACATAGAATAAGAAGAGGAAGTGGAGGAGGAAGAGGAGGAAGAAGAAGAAGAAGAAGAAGAAGAAGAAGAGGAAGATGAGGAACTATAGGAAGAACAACATGAAGAGGACAAGGAAGAAGAAAAAAGAAAAGAGAAAGAACAAGAAGAAGAAGAAGAAGTAGAGGACAGATTATAGAGTAATGGGTGACCTCCTATAGATTAGGAATTAGTTATTAGGATTGGGGATAACGCGTTAGGGAGGGAGGGTTCGGATTTATCGATTAGGGATTAAGGATAAAGAATTAGGGTTAACGGATTAGTTATTTGGGATTAAGAATTAGAAATAAAGCTTAGGGTTTATATTAAGGATTAGGGATTAGGTAATAGGGATTTGGGGGAAAAAATTAGTATTTAGGTATTAGGGATTAGATTATGGATTGGAAATAAGGGATGAAAAGGTTAAGGATTTAGTATTAAGTATTAGGGATTATGGATTAAGGTTTTAGATTATTTATTAGTGATTAGAGATTAGCGATTTTGGATTCGAAATTCAAGAAAAGGATTTGAAATTAGAGATTAGGTATTATGGATTAAGGAATAGGGATTAAGAATTTGAGATTAGGGATTAAGAATTAAAGATTAAGGATTAAGAATTAAGGGTTAAGTATTAGGGAGGAAGAAGAAGGAGAAGGATAAGAGAAAGAACAAGACGAAGAAAAAGAAGGTGAAGTAGTAGTAGTAGTAGAAGAAGAAGAAGATGAAGAAGAAGGGGAAGAGGAGAAAAATGAAGGAGAGAAAGAAGACGAAGACATAGAATAATGGTAATAATAAAAATAATAATAAGAGGAAATATAAGAAGAAGAAGAACCAGAAGAAGATGAAGAAGAGGAGGAAGAAGAAGAAGATGAGGAAGTAAAAAATGAAGAAGAAGAATAAGATGAAGATGTGGAAGAAGAAGAAAAAGAAGAAGTAGAAAGGCAAAGAAAGAAGAAAGATGAAAGAAGTGACAAGAAGTAAGAAAGAAGATCAACGAAGGAAGAAAGAAGAAGGAAGAAGGAAGAAGGAAGAAATAGGGAAGGAGTAAGGAAGATGGAAGATAGAAGAAGGAAGAAGATCACGAAGAAAAAGAAGAACAAGAGGAACAAGAAGAGGAAGAGGAAAAGGAAGTGGAAGAGAAAGAGGAAGAGGTACGAGAAGACGAAGAGGAAGGGGAAGAAGAAGGAGAAAAGGAAGAAGAAGAAGAGGATGAGGAGGAAGAAGAGGAAGATGAAGAAGAAGATGAGGAAGAAGAACAAGAAGAAGATGAAGAAGAAAAAGAAAAAGAAGAAGAAGAAGAAGAAGTAGAAGAGGAATGAGAAGAAGTTGATGATGAAGAAGAAGAAGTGGGAAAAAGATGTCCTGGAAGAATAAAAAGAAGAAGAAAAAGAAGAAGAAGAGAAGTTGAAGTAGAAGAAGACAACGAAGAAGAAGAAGAAGAAAAGAGGAAGAAGGGGAAATCGAAGAAGAAGAAGATGAAGAAGAAGAAGAGGAGAAGGAAGAAGAAGAAGAAGAAGAAGAAGGGGAAGAAGAAGAAGAAGATGAAGTAGAAGAAGTAAGAAAGAAGAACAAGAAGAAGATGAAGAAGAAGAAAAAGAAGAAGAAAAAAGTAGTAGAAGAAGAAGAATGAGAATAAGAAGAATAAGAAGAAATAAAAGAAGAACAACAAGAAAAAGAGGAGGAAGAAAAAGAAGAAGAAGACGAAGAAGAGGAATAAGAAACGAAAGAATAAGAGGTAGAGAAGAAGAAGGAGAAGAAGAAGAAGAAGAAGAGGAAGAAGAAGAAAAAAAGGAAGTAGTATTAATAGTTGAAGAAGAAGAAGAAGAAGAATGGGAAAAGGAAGTAGAAGAAGAAGAAGAAAAAGAAGAAGAAAAGAAGAAGGAGAAGGTGATGAAGAAAAAGAAGATGAAGAAAAAGAAGAAAAAGAAATTGAAGAAGAAGAACAACAAGAAGAAGAGGAAGGGAAAGAAGAAGAAGAAAAACAAAGAATAAGAAAGAGGAAAGAAAAAACAAGGAAGATAGATGATGGTAGAAGGAGAAGGAAGAAGATGACGAAGTAAAAGAAGAAGAAGAAGATGGAGAGGAAGGGGAGTTAGAAGAAGATAAGGGGAAGGGGAAGAAGAAGAAGAAGAAGAGGACGAAGACTATGAAGAAGAAGAAGAAGAAGAAGAAGAAGAAGAATTAAAATGAAGAAGAAGAAGAAGAAGAGGAAGAAGAAGAAAAGGAAGAAGAAGAAGAAGAAGTGGAAGAAGAAGAGGTGGAGGAGGAAGTGGAAGAAGAAGAGAAGAAGTTGACAAAGAAGATGATGAAGAAGAAGAAGATTATGATGAAGAGGAAACGAAAGAAAAAGAAAAAGAAGAAGAAATTAAAGATGTAGTACAAGAGATGAAGAAGAAGCAGAACAACAACAAACAAGTAGCAGAAGAAGTAGTAGAAGAAGAAGAAAAAGAAGAAGATGAAAAAGATGGAGAAGTAGAGATGGAGGAGGAAGAAGAAGAAGAAGAAGAACAAGAACAAGAAAAAGAAGAAGAGGAAGAAGAAAAAAAGAAGTTTAAGATGAAGAATAGAAGGAGAAGAAGTAGAAGATGAAGGGGAAGAAGAAGAAGAAGAAGAAGAGAAGAAGAAGAAGAAGAAGGAGAAGGCAAGAAGAAGAAGAAGAAGTGAAGGATTAAGAATAAAATGGACTGGTAGAAGAAGAAGAAGTGAAGGATTAAGAATAAAAAGGACTGGTAGAAGAAGAAGAAGAGGAAGAAGAAAAGGAGGAAGAAGAAAAAGAAGAAGAAGAATAAGAGGAGAAAGAAGAGCAGAGAGAAGAAGAGAAAGTAGAAGAAGAAGAAGAGGAAGATGAAGAAGAATAGGAAGACGAAGAAGAAGAGGGCAAGGAAGAAGAGAAAGAAGGAGAAGAGAAAGAAGAAGAAGAAGAAGAAGAAGATACATAGATTATAGAGTTGTGGGTGATGTCTTAAAGATTAAGAATTAGATATTAGGGATTGGGGATGATGTGTTAGGGAGGGAGGGATTTAGATTTATAGATAAGGGATTAAGGATTAGAGATTAGGGTTTATGGATGAAAGATGTGGGATTAAGAATTAGTAATTAAGGTTAGGATTTAGGGATTATGGATTAGGTAATAGGGATTTGAAAATAAGGATTTAAAATACTATAATACGGATCAGATTAGTGATTAGGGTTTGGGGATTGGAAATAAGGGATTTAGGGATTAAGGATTAAGTACTAAGTATAAGGGATATTGGGTTAAGGTTTTGGGATTACAAATTAGGGATGGGAGATTAGAGATTTAAGATAAGGAATTCAAGAAAAGGAGTAGAGATTAGAGATTAGGGATTATGAACGTAGGATTAGGAATTTGGAATTAGCGATTACAGATTACCTATTAAAGATTAAGGGGTAGGAATTAAGGATTTAGTAGTAGGAAGAAAGATGAAGATGAAGAAGAGGATGAAGAAGAGGAAGATGAAGAGGAAAAAGAAGAAGTAATAGAAGAAGAAGAAGAAGAAAATGATGTTGATGAAGAAGAAGAACAAGAAGAAGAGAAGAAGAAAAGAAGAAGAAGAAGAGAGAAGAAGAAGAAGTAGAAGATGAAGAAGAAAAAGAAGAAGAAGAAGAAGAAGAAGAAGAAGTAGAAGAGGAAGAAGAAAAAGAAATAGAAGAAGAAGAATAAGAAGAACTAGAAGGTGAAGAAAAAGAAGAAGAAGAAAAAAGAAAAAAAAAAGTAGAGGAAGAAGAAGAGGAAGAAGAATAGGAAGAAGAGAAGAGAAGAAGAAGAAGAAGAAGAAGGAGAAGAAGAAGAAGAAGCTAAGTAGAAGAGGAAGAAGAAGAAGAAGAAGTGGAAGATGAGGAAGAAGAAGAAACAAAAGAACAAGTAAAAAGATGAAGACAAAAGAAAGAAGGAAGATGGAAGAAGAAGGAAGAAAGAAAGAAGGGGAAAGAAAGAAAGAAGGAAGAAGGAAGAGGGAAAAAGGAAGATGGAAGAAGGAAGAAGTAATAAGGAAGTTGGAAGATAGAAGAAGGAAGAAGATGATGATGAACAAGAAGAAGAGGAGAAGAAGAAGAGGAAGAGGAAAAGGAAAAGGAAGAGGAAGATAAAGAGGAAGAGGTAGAAGGAGATGAAGGGGAAGGGGAAGGGGAAGAAGAAGAAGAAGAACGAGAAGATTATGAAGAAGAGGAAAAAGAAACAAGAAGAAGAAGAAATGATGAAGAAGAACAAAAAGAAGAAGAAGATGAGGACAGAATGTACAAGAAGAAGAAGAAGAAGAAAAAGAGAAAGAACAAGAAGAAGTAGAAGAAAATTAAGAAGTTGATGAAGAGAAGAAGAAAAAGAAGACGAAGAAGGGGAAACAGAAGAAGAAGAAGAAGGGGAGAGGAAGTGGAAGAAGATAAAGAAGAAGAAGAAGAGTAAAAGAAGAAGTGGAAGTAATAGAAATGGAAGGAAGAAGAAGAAGAAGAAGAACTAGAAGAGAAGAAGAAGATGAAGAAGTGAAAGAGAGAGGAAGAAGAAGAAGAAGATGAAGAAGAAGAATAAGTAGAAGAAGGAGAGGAACTAGAAGAAGAGGAAGAAGAAGGCAAAGAGGAAGAAGAAGAACAAGAAGAAGAACGAGAATAAGAAGAACTAAAAGAAGTAGAAGAAGAAGAAGAAGAAGAAGAAGAAGAAAAGAGAAGGAAGAAGAAGATGTAGAAGAAGAATAAAGAAGAAGAAGAAGAAGCAATAAGAAGAAGAAGAAGAATAAGAAAAGGAAGAACAAGAAGAGAGAAGAAGAAGAAGAGGAGAGAAGAAGCAAAAAGAAGAAGAAGAAGAAGAAGAAGAAGAAGAAGAAGAAGAATAAGAAGGGGAAGATGAAGAAGAAGAAGAAGTACTAGAAGAAGAAGTAGATGAGGAAGAAGAAGAAAGGGGAAGAGGAAGAAGAAGAAGAATATAGAAGAAGAAGAGAAGAAGGGGAAGATGAAGAAGTAATAGAAGATGAAAGAAAGGAAGAAGAAGAAATGGAAGAAAAGGAGTAAGAAGAAGAAGAGGAAGAAGGGAATAAGAAGGAAGAACAAAAGAAAAAGATGAAGAGGTAGAAGAAGAAGATGATGTTGAAGAAGAAGAAGAAGAAGAAGAAAAAGATTGAAGAAGAAAGAGGAAAAAAAGATTGAAGAAGAAAGAGGAAAGAAAAAGAAAAAGAAAGATAAAGATGGAAGAAGGAAAAAGGAAGAAGTAAGAAGGAAGTAGGAAGAAGTTGAGAAGAAATAGAAGAAGAAGATGGAGAAGAAGATGAAGAAGAAAATAGAAGAAGAAGATGGAGAAGAAGATGAAGACAAAGAAGAGGAAGTGGAAGAGAAGGTGGTAGAAGAAGACGAAGAGGAAGGGTAAAAAGAAGAAGAAGAGGAAGAAGATGACAAAGGAGAAGAAGAAGAAGAAGAAGAAGAAGAAGATGAATAAGAAGAAGAAAAAGAAGAAGAAGAAGAAGAAGAGAAAGAAGAGGAATACGAAGAAGATGAAGAAGTGGAAGAAGATGAGGAGGGGGAAGAAGAAGAAGAAGAAGAAGAAGAAGAAGAAGAAGTGGAAGAAGAAGAACAAGAAGAAGAAGTAGAGAAGAAGGGGAAGAAGAAGAAGAAGAAGAGGAAGAAGAAGAAGAAGAAGAAGAAGAAGAAGGAGAAAAAGAGGAAGAAGAAGAAGAATAAGAAGTAGAAAAAGAAGAAGAAGAAGAAGAAGAAATAGAAGAAGAAGAAGATTAAGGAGTAGAAGAAGATAAAGATGAGGAAGAAGAAGAAGAAGAAGAAGAGAAGAAGAAAAAGAGGAAGCAGAAGAAGAATAAGATGAAGAAGAAGAAGAAGTAGAAGAAAAAGAAGTTGAAGAAATAGAAGAAGAAGAAGAAGAAGAAGAAGAATAAGTGGAAGAAGTAGAAGAAGATTAAAAAGAAGGAGAACAAGAAGAAGAAGAAAAAAGAAATAGAAAAGGAAGAAAAAGAACAAGTAGGAGATGAAGAAGAAGAAGAAGAAGAAGAAAAATAAGAAAAACAAGTTGTGGAAGAAGAAGAGGAAGAAGAACAAGAAAACGTAGAAGAAGAAGAAGAAAAACAAGATCAAGTAGAAGAAAAGGAAGAAGAAGAAGAAGAAGGGAAGAAGAAGAAGAAGAAATAAAAGAAGACGAAGAAGAAGATTGAAAAGAAGGAGATGGCGAAGAAGAAGAAGAAAAGAAATAGAAGAAGATGAAAAAAGAACAAGAAGAAGAAGACGAAGAACAACAACAAAAAGAAGAAAAACAAGTAGAGGAAGAAGAAGAGGAAGAAGAACAGGAAGAAGAAGAAGGAGAAGACGAATAAGAAAAAAAAGATGAACAAGAAGAAGAAAAGGAAAAAGAAGGGGAAGAAGAAGACATAGAAGAATAATAACGAGAAGAAGAAGAACAAGAATAGGAAAAACGAGGGGAGGAAGAAGAAGAAGAAGAAGAAAAGAAGAAGAAGAAGAGGAAGTAGAAGAGCAAGAAGAAGAAGAAGAGGAAGATGAGGAAGAAGAAGAAAAATAAGATGTAGAAAGAAGAAGAAAGAAGATTGAGGAAAGAAGGAAGAAAGAAGATGGATGAAGGAAGAAAGAAGATGGAAGAAGAAGGAAGAAGGAAGAAAGAAGAAATAAGAAGCAAGAAGGAATAAGGAAGATGGAAGAAGGAAGGAGATGAAGAAGAAGAAGAAGAAGAAGAAAATGAAAAGGAAAAGAAGAGGAAGAAGAAGAGAAAGAGGTAGTAGAAGACAAAAAGGAAGGGGAAGAAGAGGGAGAAGAGGTAGAGGAAATGAAGAAGACAAAGAACAAGAAGAAAAAGAAGAAGAAGAAGAAGATGAAGAAAAAGATGAGGCAGAAGAAGTAGAAGAAAAAGAAGAAAAAGAAGAAAAAGAAGAAGAAGAAGAAGAAGAAGAAGGAGAAGAAGAAGAAGAAGAAGTGGAAAAGGAAGATGACGAAGAAGAAGAAGAAGAAGAAGAAGAAGAGAAGAGGAGGAAGAAGAAGACAAAGAAGGAGAAGAAGTAGAAGAGGAAAAGGAAAGAAGAGAGGAAGAAGAAGACAAGGACAAGGACAAAGAAGAGCAAGAAGAAGAAGAAGAAAACGAAGAGGTAGAAGAAGAAGACGAAGTAGAACAAGAAGAAGAAGAAGTAGAAGAAGAAGAAGAAGAAGAAGAAGAAGAGGAAGAAGACGAAGGAGAAGGAGAAGAAGAAGAAGAAGAAGAAGGAGAAGAAGAAGAAGAAAAGAAGGAGAAGATGATGATGATGAAGAAGAAGAAGAAGAAGAAGAAAAGAAAGAAGAAGAAAGAGGAAAGAAAAAAGAAGAAAGAAGAAAGTAGATGGAAAAAAGTAAGAAGGAAGATGGAAGAAGGAAGTTGGAAGAAGATGAAGAAGAAGAAGAAGAACAAGATGAAGAACAAGGCGAAGAAGAGGAAGAGGAAGAAGAAGTGGAAGAAGAGACCGAAGATGATAAAGGGAAGGGGAAAAAGAAGAAAAAGAAGAAGAGGAAGATGCGAAACAAGAAGAGGAAAAATAAGAAGAAGAAGAAAAAGAAGAAGAACTGGAAGAGGAAGGGGAAGAAGAAGAAGAAGAAGAAGAAGAGTAGAAGAAGAAGAAGAAGACAAAGAAGAAGAAGAAGAAGAGGAAACTAAAGAAGAAGGAGAAGAAGAAGAAGAAGAAGTCAAAGAAGTAGAAGAAGAAGAATAAGGCAACAAAGGAGAAGATGTAGAAGAGGAAGAAGAAGAATTCAAAGATGTAGAAGAGGAAGAGGAAGTGGAAGATGGGGAAGAAGAAGATAAAGAGGAGGGAAAGAAGAAAAATTAGAAGAGGAGGTAGAAGAGGAAGAAGAAGTAGAAGAAATGGAAGAAGAAGAAGAAGAAGAAGATGAAGAAGATGAAGCAGAAGAAGAAGAAGAAGAAGAAGACAAAGAAGAAGAAGTGGAAGTAAAGGAAGAAGAAGAAGAAGAAGAAGAAGAAGAAAAAGAAGAAGAAGTAGAGGAGGAGGAGGAAGAAGAAGAAGACTAGAAGAATAAAAGGCAAAAAAGTAGAACAAGAAGAGGAAGCCTAAGAAGAAGGAGGAGAAGAAGAAGACAAAGTCAAAGAAGTAGAGGAAAAGAAGAAGTAGAAGAAGAAGAATAAGACGTAAAAGAATTAGAAGCAGTGGTAGAAGAAGAAGAAGAAGAAAAAGAAGAAGAAGAAGACGAAGATGTAGTAGTAGTAGAAGAAGAAGACAAAGAAAGAAGAAGACAAAAGAAAGAAGCTAAATGCGTGAAGGAAGAAGGAAGATGGAAGAAGCAAGATTGAAGAAGAAAGAAGGAAGAAGGAAGATGGAGGGAGTAAAGAAGATGGGGGAAGGAAAAAGGAATATGAAATAATAAAGAAGAAAGAAAAAATAACGAAGAAGAAGAAGAACATTAATAATAATAAGAAGAAGAGGAAGAAGTAAAAGAAGAAGAAAAATAGGAGGAAGTAATAGAAGAAGATGATGAAGAAGAAGAAAAAGAAGAAGAGGTAGCATAAGAAGAAGAAGATGAGGAATAAGAAAATGAATAAGAAGAAGAAGAGAAGAAGTAGAAGCACAAGAAGAAGAAGAAGAAGAAGAAGAATCAGAGGAAGGAGAAGAAGAATAAAAGGATGAAGAAGAAGAAGAAGAAGAAGTAGAAGAAGAACGAGAAGGGAAGAAGAAGAAGAGAAGGAGAAGATGAAGAAGAAGATGAAAGGGAAGAAGAAGAAGTGAAAGGAGGAGAAGAAGAAGAAGAAGGGTAAGAAGAAGAAGAAAGAATAAGAAGGGTAAGAAGATGTTGACAAAGAAGAAGAAAAGAAAGAAGAAGAAAGAAAAAAGAAAAAAATGAAGAAGAAAGAAGATGGAAGATGGAAGAAGGAAGAAGGAAGAAGGAAGATGGAAGAAGAAGAAGAAGAAGAAGAAGAAGAACACGACCAAGGAGAGGGAGAGGAAGATGAAGTGGATGAGGAGGTAGAAGAAGACAAGGGGAAGGAGAAGAAGAAAAAGACGAAGAGAAAGAAGAACATGAAGAAGAAGAAGAAGAAGTAGAAGAAGAAGAAGAAGAAGAAGAAGAAGAAGAAGAGAAAGATATGGTAGAAGAAGAAGAAGACAAAGAAGAAGAAGAAGAAGTGGAAGAAGAAGAGGAGGAGGAGGAACAAGAAGAAGAAGAAGAAGAGTAGTAGAAGAAGAAGACAAAAAAGAAGAAGAGGAAATCAAAGGAGGAGGAGAAGAAGAAGAAGTCATAGAAGTAGAGGAAAAGAGGAAGTAGAAGAAGAAGTATAAGATGACAAAAAAGAAAAAGTGGAAGAAGGAGAAGAAGAAGAAGAAGAAGAAGAAGAAGAACAAGGAGAAGAAGAAGAAGACAAAGAAGAGGAAAAGGAAGAGGAAGAGGAAGTGGAAGAGGAAGTAGAAGAAGATAAGGGGAAGAGGAAGAAGAAAAAGGAGAAGAGGAGGAAGAAGAAGAAAAAGAAGAAGAAGAAGAAGAAGAAGAAGAATAAGATGAACAAGTAGAAGAAGAAGAAGAAGAAGAAGAAGAAGAAGAGGAAGAAGAGGAAGAAGAAGAAGAAGGTGAAGATGAAGTGGAAGAAGAAGAGGAGAAGTAAGAAGAAGAAGAAGAAGAGCAGTAGAAGAAGAAGAAGACAAAAAGAAGAAGAAGAAGAGGAAACGGGAGAAGAAGGAGAAGAAAAAGATGAAGCTGAAGAAGCATACGAAAACATGAAGAAGAATAAGACGAAAAAGAAGAAGAAGAGGAAGAAGAAGAAGAAGAAGAAGAAGAAGAAGATGATGATGAAGAAAAAGAAGTAATAGTAGTAGAAGAAGTAGAAGACGAAGAAGATGATGAAGAAAGAAGAAGTAGAAGAAGAAAAAAGAAAGAAAGATGAAGAAAGAAAGAAGAATAAATGAGAAGGAATAATAAGAAAAAAGAAGAAAAAAAACAAAGAAAAAGAATGAAATAATAAAGAAGAAAAAGGAAAGAATAAATGAAGAATGAAGAAGGAAGAAGAGATAAAGAAGAAGGAAGAAGGAAGATGGAAGAAGCAAGATTGAAGGAGGAAGGAAGAAGGAAGGTTGAAGAGATAAGGAAGAAAGAAGAAGGAAGAAAAATACGAAAGAAGAAAGAAAAAAGAATAAGGAAGAAAGAAGAAGTAAGAAAGAAGAAGATGATGAAGAAGAAGATGAAGAAGAAGAAGGAGAAAGAGAAGGAGAAAGAAAAATAGGAGGAGAACTAGAAGTAGGTGTAGGAGAAGGTTATGGACAAGTGGAAGGAGAAGGAGAAGAAGAGAAAGATGAAGAGGAAGAAGAATAATAGGAAGAAGGAGAACAAGAAAAAGTAGAAGATGAAGAAGAAGAAGAAGAAGAAGAGAATAAGTAGTAGTAGTAGAAGAAGAAGAAGAAAAAGAAGAAGAAGAAGAAAAAGAAGAAGAGAAAGAATAAGGATAGGAAGTAGAAGGAGAATAAGAAGAAGAAGAAGAAGAAGGGGAAGATGAAGCAGAACAAGAAGAGGAAGAAGATGAAGAAGAAGAAGAAGAAGAAGATAAAGATGAGAAAGAACAAGTAGAAGTGGAATAAGAAGTAGAAGAGGAAGAAGACGAAGAAGAAGAAGAAGTTGAAGAAGAAGAGGAAGAAGAACAAGAGGAGGATGAGTAAGAAGGGGAAGAAGAGGAAGAGGTTGAAGAATAAGATAAAAAAGAAGAAGAGGAAATAGAACAAGAGCAAGATATGGAATAAGAGGAGGAGGAAGAAGAAGAAGAAGTAAAAAAATAAGGAGAAGAGGAAAAGAACAAGATTAAGGGAAGAAGAAGAAGAAGTCAAAGAAGAAGAAGAAGAAGAAGAAGAAGAAGAAGAAGAACAAGAAGAAGATGAAGAGGATGAAGATGATGATGAAGAAGAATAAGAAGAAGAAGAAGATGATGAAGAGAAAGAAGAAGTAGAAGAGGTGGAAGAAGAAGAAGAAGAAGGAGAAGATGAGGAAGAAGAATGTGTGGAAAAAGAAGAAGGAGAAGAAGTAGAAGAAGAAAAAGAAGAGGAAGAAGAAGAAGAGGAAGAAGAAGAAGAAGAAGACGAAAGTGAAGAAGAAGAAGAAGAAGAAGAAGAGGAAGAAAAATAATAGGAAGGAGAAGAAGAAGAAGAAGAAGAAGATGAAGCAGAAAAGGAAGAAGAAGAAGAAGCGAAAGAAGATGATGAAGAAGAGAAAGAAGAAGAACAAAAAGGAGAAGTAGTAGAAGAAGAAGATGAAGAAGGGGAAGAAGAAGAAGAAGAGGAAGATGAGGAGGAGGAGGAAGAAGAAGAAGAAGAATAAGAATAAGAAGTGGAAGAGGAGAAAGAAGAAGAAGAAGAAAAAGAGGAAGATGAGGAAGAATATTAAGAAGAAAAAGAAGAAGAAAAGGAAGAAAAGGAAGAAGAAGAGAAAGAAGAAGACGAGAAAGAAGAGGAAGAGAAAGAAGAAGTAGAAGAATACATATTATGGACTAGTGTGTGACGACTTAGGGATTCAGAATTAGGTTTTAGGGATTGGGGCTTAGGCGTTAGGGAGGGAGCGATTCAGATTATAGATTAGGGATTAAGGATTAGATATTATGGTTTAAGGAATAAGTATTTAGGATTAAGAATGACGAGTTAGGGATTAGGGATTTGGGATTAGGAAATATGGATTTGGGAATTGGGAATAAGAGTTAAGGATTATAGATTAGATTAAGGATTACATATTAGAAGTTATTGATAAAGGGATTTTGGATCAAGAATTAGGGATTAACGATTTGCATTTAGAGATTAGGGATTAGGATTTAGAGAATATGAATTAGGAATTAGAGATTAGAGATTTAGGATTATGAATTCAAAATAGGGATTAGAGATTAGGGATTAAGGATTAAGGATTAAATACTATAGAGATTAGGGATTAGGTATTAGAGATTAGGGATGAAGGATTAGGCATTAATGATTAAAGATTTAGGATTAGGGTTTAAGGTTGAGGGATTAGGGATTAGGAATTCGGAATGGATAAAATATTAAATGTTAGGGATTGGTTATTAGGGATTAATTATTTGACAATGGGGATTAGCAAACAATGATTAAGGATTAGGAATTATAGATTAAGGTTTGGAGAATAGGGAGAGAGGGATTACGGACTACAGAATGGGGATTACAGATTAAGGACTGCAGGATTAAGGATTATGGTTTCGGAATAAAGATTACGAAGTAGAAGAAGAAGATAAAGGAGAACAAGATGATGATGATGATGAAGAAAGAAGCAGAAAAAGAAAGAAAGAAAGAAAGAGGAAGGAAGGAAAGAAGAACGAAGTAAGAAGAAAAAAAGAAAGAAGAAAGAAGAAAAAAAGAAAAAAAGAAAGAAGAAGAAAGAAGGAAAAAGGAAGAAGAAAGAAGCAAGAAGGAAGAAGGAAGAAGGAAGAAGCAAGAAGGAAGAAGGAAGAAGGAAGGAAGGAAGATGGAAGAAAAAAGAAGAAAGAAGAAAGAAGGAAGAAGAAATGTGAAAGAAGAAAGAAAAAAGAAAAAAGAATAACAAAGAAGAAGCAGATGGAGAAAGAGAAGGAAAAGGAGGAAGAAGAGAAGGAGAAGGAGGTGTAGGAAGATGAAGAAGAAAAAGAAGAATAAGAAGAAGAGAAGAAGAAAATGATAAAGAAGGAGATGGAGAAGGAGAAGAAGAAGAAGAAGAAGTAGAAGAAGAAGAAGATGAAGCAGATGCAGAAGAAGAAGAAATACAAGTAGATGTAGAGGAAGAAGAAGAAGAAGGAGAAGAAGAGGAAGAAGAATAAGAAGAAGAAAAAGAAGGAGAAGAGGAAGTAGAGGATGAAGAAGAAGAAGAAGAACAAGAACAAGAAGAAAAGGAAGAAGAAGAAGAAGTGGAAGAGGAAGAAGAAAAGAAGAAGAAGAAAAACACGTAGAGGAGGAGGAAGAAGAAGAAGAAGAAGATGAACAAGAAGAAAAAGAAGAAGAAAAAGAGAAAAAAAAGAAGAGCAAGAAGAAGATGAAGTAGAAGATGAAGAAGAAGAAGAAGAAGAAGAAGCAGAAGAAGAAGGGGAAGAAGAAGGGGAAGAAGAAGAAGCAGAAGAAGAAAAAGGAGAAGGAGAAGAAAAAGAAGAAGAAGAAGAAGAGAAAGAAGAAGAAGAAGAGGAAAAGAAGAAGAAAAAGAAGAAGGCGAAAATGAGGAAGAAGAGGAAGAAGTAGATGACAAAGATGTGGAAGAAGGAGAAGAACAAAAGGAAGAAGAAGAAAAGAGGAAAAGGAAGAAGAAGATGAAGAAGAAGAAGAAGAAGAAGTAAAAGAGGAAGAGGAAGAAGAGGCAAATTAGGGATTTGGGATTAGGGGATTAGAGATTAAGGTTTGATGGATTCGGGATTAGACATTAAAGATTAAAGGCTTAATGATTAGGGATTAAGAATTAAGGGATTAATTATTAAGGATTAGGGATTAAATATTAGGAATTTAAGATTAAGGATTGGAGATTAGAGAATAGGGATTAAGGATAATGATTAAAGATTAGAAATAAGAGATGTAGGATTTAGGATAGAGATTAGGAATTGGTGATTAGAGATAAATTTAATAGGGATTAAGGATTAGGCAAAAAGAAGAAGGAGAAGGAGAAGTGTAAGAAAACGAAGAAGAAGGGGGAGGTGAAGAAGTGGAAGAAGAATGTGAAGAAAGAAGAAGAAGAAGAAGAAAAAGGGGAAGATAAAGAGGAAAAAGAAGAAGAAGAAGAAGAGGAAGATTAAGTAAGAAGAAGAAGGAGAAGAAGAGGAAAAAGAGTAAGAAGAAGAAAAAGAAGGAGAAGAGGAAGAAGATGAAAAAGAGGAGGAAGAAGACGATGAAGAAGAAGAAGAAGAAGAAGAAGAGGAAGAAGAATAAGTAGAACAAGAAGAAAAGGAAGAAGAAGAAGAAGTAGAAGAGGAAAAAGAAAAGAAGAAGAAGGATAAGAAGAAAGAGAAGAAGAAGAAGAAAAACACGTAAAGGTGGAAGAAGAAGAAGAAGAAGAAAAAGAACAAGAAGAAAAAGAAGAAGAAGAAAAAGTCAAAAAAGAAGAAGAGCAGGAAGAAGGTGGCGTAGAAGATGACGAAGAAGAAGAGTAGGGGGAAGAAGAAGAAGAAGAAGAAGAAGAAGAGAAAGAAGAAGAGGAAGAGGAATAAGTAGAAGAAGAAAAAGAAGAAGGGTAAAATGAGGAAGAAGAGGAAGAAGTAGAAGACAAAGATGAGGAAGAAGAAGAAAAGAGGAAATGGAAGAAGAAGAAGAAGAACAAGAAGTAAATTAGGAAAGAGGAAAAAGAGACAAATTAGGGATTTGGATTAGGGGATTGGGATTAGGGATTAGAGATTAAGGTTTGAAAGATTAGGGATTAAACATTAAAGATTAAAGGATTAATGCTAAACTTTAAGAATTAAGGGATTAATTATTAAAGTTTAGCTATTAAAGATTAGAGAACAAGGATTAGGGATAGCGATTAAAAATTAGAAATAATTAGAAAAAAGAAGTAGAAGAAGATGTTGATGAAAAAGAAGAAGAAGAAGAAGAAAAAGAAGAAGGTGGGGAAGAAGAAGAAGAAGAGGAATAAGAATAAGAAGAAGAAGTTGAAGAAGTGGAAAAAGAAGACGAGGAAGAAGAAGAAGGAAAAGAAGAACAAGAGAAGAGGAAGAAGAAGAAGAAGAAGAAGAAGAGAAAATAACATAAGAAGAAGAATACGAAGAAGTGGACAAAGAAGAAGAAGAAGAATAAGAACAAGACGAAGAAGTTGAACAAGAGATGAAGAAGAAGAAGTAGAAGAAAAAGAGGAAGTCAAAGAAGAAGAAGAAGAACACGACGAAGAAGAAGAACACGAAGAAGAAGATGAAGAAGTAGAAGAAGACGAAGAAGATGATAAAGGAGAAGAAGAAGAAGAAGAAGAAGAAGGAGGAGAATAAGAAGAAAAGGAAGAAGTAGAAGAAGAAGAAGAAGAAGAAGAAGAAAAAGAGAAGGTGGAGGAGGAAGAAGAAGAAGCAAAAGTAGGAGAAGAAGAATAAGAACAGGAAGAACAAGAAGAAGAGAAGAGGAAGAATAATAATAATAAGAAGAAGATGAAGAAGAAGAAGTAGAAGAAGAAGAAGAAGAAGAAGAAGAAGAAGAAGAATAAGAAGTGGAAGAGGAAGAAGAAGAAGAAGATGATGATGATGAAGATGAACATGAAGAAGAAGGAGAATAATAAGAAGAAGATGCAAAAGAGGAAGAAGAAGTAGTAGAAGAAGAAGAAGATGATGATGATGATGATGATGATGAAGATGAACATGAAGAAGAAGAAGAATAGGAAGAAGAAGAAGAAAAAGTGGAAGAATAAGAAGAAAAATAGAAGAAGAAAAGGATAAAGATTAAGAAGAAGAAGATGAAGAAGCGTAAGAATAAGAAGAAGAAGAAGTAGAGGAGGAGGAAGAAGAAGAAGTGGCAGAAAAAGATATATGAAGAAAGAATAAAAAAGAATGAAGAAGAAAAAATGAAGAAAGAAGAAAGAAGAAAGAAGAAAGAAGAAAGAAGAAGAAGAAGATGAAGAAGAAGTAGAAGAAGAAGAAGAAGAAGAATAAGAAGTGGAAAAAGAAGAAGAAGAAGAAGAAGGTGAACATGAAGAAGAAAGAAGAATAAGAAGAAGAAGAAGCAAAAGAGGATGAAGAAGAAGAAGAACAAGAAGAAGTTGATGATGAAGATGAACTTGAAGAAGAAGAAGAATAGGAAGAAGAAGAAGGGAAAGTGGAAGTAGAAGAAGAAAAATAGAAGAAGAAAATGATAAAGATGAAGAAGAAGAAAAGCAAGAAGAAGAAGAAGATGAAGAAGCATAAGAGGAAGAAGAAGAAGAAGAAGTAGAGGAGAAGAAAGAAGAAGAAGAGGCAGAAAAAGATAGATGAAGAGAGAAGAATGAGGAATGAAGAAGAAAAAGTGAAGAAAGAAGAAAGAAGAAAGAAGAAAGAAGAAGAAGAAGAAGAAGAAGAAGAAGAAAGAGAAGAAGAAGCAGAAGAAAAATTTGGAAGAGAAGAGTGAGAAGGTGTAGGAGAAGGAGAAGAAAAAAGAGAAGAAGAAGAAGATGATGAGAAAGATGGTGGTGAAGAAGAACAAGAGGAAGAAGAAGAAGAAGAAGTAGTAGAAGATGAAGAAGAAGAGGAAGAAGAAGAAGAGGAAGAAGAAGAAGAAGAAGAAGAACAAAAAGGGAAAAAATAAGAATAAGAAGAAGAAAAGGGCAAGAAGAAGAAGAAGAGGAAGAAGAAGCAGAAGAAGAAGAACAAAAAGGGAAAAATAAGAATAAGAAGAAGAAAAGGGCAAGAAGAAGAAGAAGGGGAAGAAGAAGCAGAAGAAGAAGAAAAAGAAGAAGAGAAAAAAGACGAGGAAGTAGTAGTAATAAAACAAGAAGAAGAAGAGAAAGATGAGGAACAAAAAGCAGAAGAGGAAGAAGATGAAGAAGAAGAAGGACAAGAAGATGTGGAAAAAGTGGAAGAAGAATAAGAAGGAGATGAGGAAGAAAAAGAAGAAGAAGAGGAAGAAGAAGAAGAGCAAGATGAGGAATAAGAGGAGGAACAAGAAGTAGAAGAAGTACAAAAAGAAGAAGGAGACGAAGAAAAAGAACTAAAAGGAGTGGAAGAAGAAGAAGAAGAAGTAGAAGAAGAAGAACAACAAGAAGAAACTAGGGATTATGGATTAGGGTTTAATGATTATGAATTAGGGATAAGAGATTAGATATTTAGATTAGGAATTAAGGATAAGGATTCAAGATTCGAAACTAGGGATTAGAAACTATGGATTAAGGATTAGGGATTAAGAGTTAGAGATTCAGTATTAGGTATTAAATATTAAGGATTATGGATTAGGGGTTAAGGATTAGAGAGAAAGATGAAGGAGAAGGACAAGAGTAAGAAGAAGAAGAAGAAATATAAGATGAAAAAGTAGAAGAAGAAGAAGAAGAGAAAGAAGAATAGAAAGATGAAGAGGAAAAAGAAGAAGAAGAAGAAGAAGAGGAAGATGATGATGAAGAAGAAGAATGGAAGACGTGAAGAAGAAGAAGAATAAAAAGAAGATGAGGGAGAAGAAGAAGAAGAAGATGATGATGAAGAAGAGGAAGTACAAGTAGAAATAGAAGAAGAAAAAAAGAAAAAGAAAAAGAAGGAGGAGAGGAGGAAGAAGAAATAAAGGAAAAAAAATTTGAAGAGGAATAAGTATAAGAATAAGGAGGAGGAGGTGGAGGAGGAGGAGGAGAAGAAGAAGAAGAAGAAAAAGAAGAAAAACAAGTAGAGGAAGGAGAATAGGAAGAAGAAGAAGAAGAAGAGGACCAAGAAGAAGTAGACGAAAAAGAAGAAAAAGGCGTAGAAAAACAACAACAACAACAACAACAAAAATAATAATAATAATAATAATAATAATAATAATAATAATAGGAAAAAGAAGAAGAAGAAGAAGAAGAGGAAGAGGAAGAGGAAGAAGAAGAAGAAGAAGAAGAAGAAAGAAGAATGGAGAAAGAAGAAGGAACAAAGAAGATTAGTGAAGGAAGAATGAAGAAGGAACAAGGAAAACATAAGAAGGAAGAAGGAATAAGTAACATGAAAGATAGATGAAGGTAGAAGAAGAAGAAGAAGAAGAAGAAGAAGAGGAAGAGTGGAAGAGTAAGAGGAAGAGGAAGAGGAAGAGGAAGAGGTAGAAGAAAAAGAAGAGGAACAGGAAGAAGAAGTAGAAGAGGAAGAAGAAGATGAAGAAGACAAAGGAGAAGAAGAAGAAGAAGAAGAAGAAGATGATGATGATGATGATGATGATGATCATGAGGAAGACGAAGAAGAAGAAGAAGAAAAAAGAAAAAAAGAAGAGGAAGAAGTAGAAGTGGAATAAGGAGTAGATGAAGAGGATGAAGAAGAAGTGGAAAAAGAAGATGAGGAAGAAGAAGAAGTAGAGGCAGAAGAAGAAGAAGAACACAATAGAAATAAGAAGTCAAAGAAGAAGAAGAAGAAGAAGACAAAGACGAAGAAGAAGAAACAGAAGAAGAACACGAAGAACAAGAAGAGGACGAAGAAGAAGAAAATGAAGTAGAAGATGAGTGGAAGAAGAAGAAGAAGAAGCTGAAGTTGATGATGAAGAAGAAGATAAAGATGAGAATGAACAAGTAGAAGAGGAAGAAGAACTAGAAGAGGAAGAAGAAGAAGAAGAAGAAGAAGTTGAGGAAGAAGAGGAAGAAGAACAAGATGAGGATGAGGAAGAAGCAGAAGAAGAAGAATAGATAGAAGAATTAGAGTAAGAAGAAGAATAGAAAAAAGAAGAAGAGCAAGATAAGGAATAAGAGGAGGTGGAAGAAAAAAAAGAAGTAAAAAAAGGAGAGGTGGAAAAAGAACAAGATTAAGGGAAGAAGAAGAAGTCAAAGAAGAAAAAGAAAGTAGAAGAAGAAGAAGAAGAAGAAGAAGATGAAGGGGATGAAGATGATGATGAAGAAGAATAAGAAAAGAAGAAGATAATGAAGAGGAAGAAGAATTAGAAGAAGTAGAAAAAGAAAAAGAAGAAGAAGGAGAAGAAGAAGAAGAAGAAGAATGTGAGGAAGAAGAAGAAGAAGAAGAAGAAGAAGTAGAAGAAGAAAAAGAAAAGGAAGAAGAAGAAGTGGAAGAAGATGATGATGAAAGCGAAGAAGAAGAAAACAACAAGAAGAAGAAGATAAGAAGAAGATGAAGAGGAAGAAGAAGAACAGGAAGGAGAAGAAGAAAAAGAAGAAGAAGATGATGAAGAAGAAAAGGAAGAAGAAGAAGAAGAGGAAGAAGAAGGGGAAGGAGAAGAAGAAGAAGATGAAGAAGAAGAGAAAGAAGAAGAACAAAAAGGAGAAGTAGAAGAAGAAGAAGAAGGGGAAGAAGAAGAAGTAGAAGCAGAGGAGGAGGAGGAAGAAGAAGAATAAGAAGTGAAAGAGGAGAAAGAAGAAGAAGAAGAAGAAGAAGAAGAAAAAGAGGAAGATGAGGAAGAATATTAAGAAGAAAAAGAAGAAGACAACGAAAAAAAGGAAAAAGAAGAGAAAGAAGAAGAGGAGAAAGATGAAGAAGAGAAAGAAGAAGTAGAAAAATAGATATTATGGATTAGTGTGTGACGACTTAGGGATTAAGAATTAGGTTTTAGGGGTTGGGGCTTAGGCGTTAGGGAGGGAGGGATTCAGGATTATAGATTAGGGATTAAGGATTAGATATTAGGCTTTAAGGAATAAGTATTTAGCATTAAGAATGAGGAGTTTGGGATTAGGGATTAGGGAATATGGATTTGGGAATTGGGATTATGAATCAGGGATTAGAGATTAGATTAAGGATTACATATTAGAAGTTATTGATAAAAGGATTTTGGATTAAGCATTAAGGATTAACGATTTGCATTTAGAGATTAGGGATTAGGATTTAGAGATTATAAATTAGAAATTAGAGATTTAGGATTATGAATTCAAAATATGGATTAGAGATTAGGGATTAAGGATTAAGGACTAAATACTATAGAGATTAAGGATTAGGTATTAAAGATTAGGGATTAAGGATTAGGCAGTAGTGATTAAAGATTTAGGGTTAGGGTTTAAGGTTGAGGAATTAGGGATTAAGAATTCAAAATGGATTAAATATTAAATGTTAGGGATTGGTTATTAGGGATTAAGGATTTCATAATGGGGATTAGCAAAAAGATATTAAGGATTAGGAATTATAAATTAAGGATTGGAGAATAGGGAGATCGGGATTACGAACTATAGATTAGGGATTACAGATTAAGGAGTGCAGGATTAGGGATTATGGTTTGGGGATAAGGATTAAGTAGTAGAAAATGAAGAAGATAATGGAGAAGAAGACGATGATGATGATGAAGATAGAGGCCGAAAAAGAATGAAATAAAGAAAGAGAAAAGAAAGAAAGAAAAACGAAGTAACAAGAAAAAAGAAAGAAGAAAGAAGAGACACACATATGTACAAATACATAGACACACAAACACATGCCCAAGCACTCATATGCTTGTAGAACCAAACATGCACACACACACACATGCACACATATACACATGCATAAATAAAGGCACATGCATGCATGCATAATCACATAAACATGCACACACACACAAACACTCACACATAGACACACTTTGACATACCTGTATATGCTCATACAAGAAAACAAAGTCACACATACACATACACATGCACACACACATCTACAAACACACATTAACACATACTTGCCCGCACAGACACACATAAGCACACACGACCCTACGCACACACATGTATGCACACAAAAATGCTCAAACACAAGCACATGCAAACACTTGCACACATGCATGCACACCTACACATGTGTGCACAAATACAGACAAATGCACACACAAGCACAAATATGCACACTCACACATGCATGCACAATGCAAGCATGCACAAGCACATACACACACAAATGCATACATGCACACCGATGCACACACACACACACATGAGCACACACACACACATGAACACACGCACCTACATATGCAAATGTGTGTGCCTACATAGACATACACATAAGTATGCTAATAGAAACACATGCAAATACAAATGCATATACACATATACACTTGAACACATACATGCACCCACACCTACATATAGATTTGTGTACATGTGCCCATGCACACACATACACACATGCTCACACACCAATGTCTCATGCTCCTTACACAAAAAGAGTACACTTACAAACCTACATGCTCATAAGCACACACACAAACATAAGTTTGCAAACATGCATAGCAACACATACACACATTCATAAACATTTCATGCACATAGACATGTACACATGCACAAGAATATTTACACACACACACACATAAGCATACACAAATAGGTGCACGTGCACACGCACACAAACACACATCATGCCACATGCACATAAAACATATATACACACACACACACAAATGCACACACTCACATACACATGCACATGTGCAAACACACAAACACGTACGATCACATAAATACACGTCCACATATACATGCTTACCTACACACATGGAAAAATATACACATACACACACACACTTACCTATACACATGAAAAAATATACACATACACACACACACATACATGCATGCATGAATACACCTAAATGTTAGTACAAATACACTAATCCATGCACCCACACACATATACAAGTATACACAAAAATGCACAAACACATACAAAAGCACACTTACCCATACACTCAAACAACACCCACATTGGCACCCACACCCCCACACACACAACATCATGCACCCACATGTGCACACCCACATGCACATGGACACATAATAAATGCAGACAAAACAAAACATGCACACACACAAAAGTATAAGTAGACACACACATGCACGTGCACTTGTAAATACACACATGCACACACACTAACATGCACAAACATACATCACAATCACACACACCCATACACACATACTTAAATGTACACACACACACACACTTGCATACGTGTGTGCATGAACACACACACACTTGAGCACTAGCACACATGCACATGTGCATAACTCACACACAAATAGAAATACAAAGACACATACACACAAGCCTGCACACACAAATATACACACCCAAACCTACACACATACCCATACATACAAATATATATATAGCACATACACACTTACATGCCCACATACATCTATACATGTGCACTTGCACACATACATAAAATCACACACACACATACCTTTGCACAAACACGTGCACAAATATACATGCAAGCACATATGTCGACCAACCTGCACATGTGCATGCACACACATACACACAAATGCATACACCCATGCAAACACATTTGCACACACTTTTGAACCCACTAACACATGTGTATGACCCAATGAACATAAAATCACACACCTACCCACACATACACTTACATACACATGCATACCCATGCACACACAAAAACACATCATATGCACTCAAACACACACACATAAGCTCATGCACACTGATTCACACACATGCAAATGCACAAACATGTAGACACACACATATGTGCATGTGCACATGTGCTCATATATGCACAAAAACACACACGCTCACAAATATTCACAAACACAAACACACATGCACATGCACATACATTTACAAAATTGCATGCTCAAACACATTCACATGCACACATATATAGAAATGCATACACACATACACGTGCACATACTTATACACACATCCACAAGCACATGCATACAAGTGCATGCATACACATATGCACACAACCACATGTAGACTCACACATGCACACATACACACACATGTGCATACATATGCACGCATGCACACGTAGAATCATATGCACAAACACTCATACACATGCAAACACATTAAAACATGCTCACACACACAATACAAAAAAATGCACAAACACGCAATGACATGCACCCACACCAACACACCCATATGTACACACATGCATAGACTTGCACACACATACACATGCACATGCACACATAAGAACAAACATAGAGGCATATATACACACACACACAAACATGCATACACAATCATGCATAGACACTCAAACGTGCACACAAATGTACACACATATGCACATCTATGCATGTACACACATACATGCACACTTGCAAACACACACATTCACACACAAACATGCACATGCACATGGATGGTCATACACACACATTATATATGTACATGGACACACACACATAGACAAATATATGCACACATACACACATGCAAACACACACACATGCATGCATGAACACACAAACATACACAAACACATGCACATATGCTCGAATGTACACAAATGCACATATACACACACACCCACACATGCATAAACACTCACTCTCACACACACACATATGAACTTATATATGTAAACTCATCCACACACACACACAAACACATAAAAACACACACATACACACCCACATCAACTCAAATACATCATGCACACATAAACACACACACATACGTGCACATGCTCAATTGGATATGTGCACACACACACACAGAAGTACACACACTTATACATGTGCATGCACATGCACACACACACACACACTTGCACATATACATGCAAACATGCCCACACACACATGCACACCACAAACACATGCACAAACATGCACACACACACACACAAGTATACAGACATGCACACATAAGCACTCTGGTATGCAAACACATGAGCACACTCACACTCATCCACACAAGCATGTACACATACACACATGCACACAAAACCATTCAAGCACACAAAAAAAGAATACACACACACATACATATATACATATGCACACCAACAAACTCAATAAGCACATACATATGCATTCAAGTCCATACACACAAATACACACATTCATTAGCACTAGTACACACACACATAGAGTCACTCACATGCACAAACAGATGCATGCATGCATGCACACATGATCACACAAGCACGCATACATTCACACACACATAAATATGTACCACACACATATGGACACACACATGCACACACACACATATACATAAGATCACACACATACTGACTCTCATGAACACAAACATACATCATCATTTGTATGCACATGAACAAATGCACTTTGCATAAACATAGATGAATGGAAGCACACACACATACATGCTCTCACACATGCAAAAATCAACACACACATATAAGCCACTCATAGAAATAGATGCCATGAACATGTGCGTCTGTACACACATGTGAATACATAGACATGCACACATACACACACACATACACTTATATGTGCACACACATGCATGCATGCACATATACAAACACATGCATGCACATGCAAACTCATGCATGCATATGCAAACTCATGCATATGCATAGGCACACATATATCGAAATGCATGCACACACATGCATACACGTACACATACTTATACACACATGCACAAACACATGCATGCAAACACATGTATGCACAGATGTGCACAACGACATGCTCATTCCACACATGTGTTTATGCACACACACTCACTCTCACACACACACATATGCACATACACATGTAAACTCATCTACACACACACACACAAGCACATAAAGTCACACTCATACATACCCACATGAACTTAAATACATTATGCACACACAAACACATATATATACACACACTTGCTCAATTAGATACATACACACACGTACACATGCCACACACACACACGCAAAAGTGCACACACACATACACTTGCATGCAAATGCACACAAACATATGCACATGTACATGTACACATGCCCACATGCCCACACACACATGCACACACACACACACAAACACATGCACAAACACACACACACACATGCACACATGTACATGGGACATGCACACATACATATGCACATGTACATGCACACATGCCCACATGCCCACATACACATGCACACACACACACAAACACATGCACAAACACACACACACACACACATGCACACATGTACACGGACATGCACACATAAGTACTTTGATACACAAACACATGTGCACACTCACATTCATCCACACTAGCATACACATAGACACACATGCACACATACACACATGCACATGCACACACACAACCATACAAGCACATAAAAAAATACACACACACTCACATACATACACATGCACACCCACAAACACAGTAACACATGCACATACATTCAAGTGCACACACACAAATGCATATATTCACAAACACTAAGTACACACACACATAAGGTCACTCAACACATGCATGCATGGACACATGATCACACATGAACACACACATTCACACGCACACACGAATATGCACCCACACATATGCACAACCATGTGTGCACACACACACATATGCATATGAACACACACATATTGACTCGTACTAACACAAACATACATCATCATTTCAATGCACTATGAACAAATACACAACACATAAACACACATGAATGGAAGCATACACACATACATGCCTTCTCATATGCATGCACACATGAAAAACTGATGCACACACACACATAAGCAGTCACACACATATATGCATGAACATGTGCATTTACACACACATGTGAATGCATATAGACATGCACACACACGTGCACCAAACACACATGCATACACACTTACACACATACACAACCACAGACACTTACTTGTACATACACATGCATGCATGCAACATATACAAACACATTCACACACACATGCACACACATGTAAACACATGCATAGGCACACACACACACACACCTACATGCATGCACTCATATAGGCATGCACATGCACAAACGTTTGCACACACAAATGCACTCACACACATGCACACAACTGATTCACACACAGACACACAAAGAGACCCATGCATACACATGCAAAAACTCAAACACAAAAAAGTTGCACGCAACATGGCCATTCACATACACATACACACATATTCATGAACTCAATGATGCACACTCACACAAACAGACACACAAAAGTGTGCACAATATGTCTATTCACACACACATATGCATGCACTCATTGACACTCACCCACACACACAACCACACATGCATGCATGCACATAAACATATATGCACACATACACATATACACACATATATACATACACGGATGGATGTGCATAGACCCACACAAATATGCTTGCATGTAAACATAGATACATATACATACACATAAACACAAATACATACACACACAATCACATAGTGGTTACACACATAAACACATTGCAGAAGATTTCAAACACATGCACATGCATATAGATGCACCTATAAACAAACATGCAAACATGCTCATATGCATAGAGACACACACATGCTCATGCACACAGACTCATGCACATATGTACACACTCACTCCTATATACCACGCACATGTGCACTCATGCATAAAAATAAGAGCATACATACACACTCACAGTGCTTGTACATATGCACACATACCAATATATAAATGCATGCACAAAACATACACTCAAAGACAAACATGTATAATCATTGACGCATTTGTGCATATGCATGCACACACACATACAAATAGACATGCTTAAGCAAATGCATGCACAGCACGAACACATACACTCAAGCACACACACGTGTCACACAAACATGCACAGGCACATGTAGACACATATGCACACACACATGCATAAACACATGCACAAACTCACAGATTTTCAAACACACATGAAGACACACAAGCATGCACCCACATAACCACACACATGTCTGAGCATACAAACAAACACACATGCACACACATGCTTGCTATAGGCACATGCACACACATGCAGACACACACACACACCCATATAAAGACATACATCCATAAACATGAACACACAGACATGTGCACCACACACCCACATGTGCATGCATGTACAAACACAAACACATGCACACACAAATACATGCACACCCATACACACCCCAAACACATACACACACATGCATGCACAAATACTCACACAAAAACACACACACACATGCTCACAAATACACTTGCTGCACACATGCACACACAAACAGACACACATGCACCTACATGCACACATGTATGTGCATAGCCACACACACACCCACACACACAGGCAATCACACATGTAACCACAAACACACACACACACACACACACCCAATCATGTATAAACATGCACACATGAGCACAAAAACACATATGCACACACTCATGCACACATGCACAAAAACACATACAAAAAAGTTGGCATGCACAAGAAAACATGGTCACACATACATAGAAATAACCATAGAGGTACACATATACTCATAGACACATAGATGCTCATAGACAAACAAGCTCACACACAAAACATGAAAATATATACACACACATGTAGACACACAGATGCACACATGCACACACAAACACATATGCATATGCACACATATAGACATGCACATACACACACACACATACAAACACATGCAAATATCTACACACACTCACACTCATACACGCACACATATGCATGCACACACAAAACCACAAACATAATCACACATGATCAAATGCACATGCACACACATAAACACATGCATGAACATAAACACATGCATTCATGCACATGTATACACACAAGCATGCACGTGAACAAAAACACGAGCACACACAGACACACAACCACATGCAAAGAAGCACACACACACACCCACATGTCAAAATGCACACAAAGACACACATGTGCACATGCACACAAAGACACACATGTGCACACTCACATATGCACATGAATCCTCACAAGCATACACCCACCAACACACATGCACACATGCCCACACACACACACACGCACATGCACATGCACACACACTCATAAACAAACACACACAAATGCATGCACCCCCACACAAATGCACATGCACACACACACACACATAGGAGTATCGACACACAAACTTGTAAATGCACAAACACACACGCATAAAAACATGCACACACACATATGCATGCACACACTCACATGCATATGCATAAGAACACACAAAAGCACACACACAGGCTCACACACACATAAGTATAAACTACCACATGAACATGTGTGCACACAAACGCACACTCACGCACTCACACACACTCAAGCACTCCTACAAATGCAGCCACACACACATGCATGCACACACATATACACACACACACACCAGCACATACACATGCAGACACAGATGTACTCACACAAATAAACTCATACACACATGTACTTACATGCACAAACCCACACACTTACAGGAACACAAAAATGCATGAACACACGTATGCATAGATGCTTGCTCACATCCACAAATGTACAAATACATACACATGGACATGCACAAACTCAAAGATGCATGCACCCACATGCATGCGTGATTCCACACATGCATGCACACACAAACTTTCAAACATACATACTTGTACATATACATGGATGCACACAAATAGACATAGCCACATGCACACACATACCCACGAAGACATGCACACACACTCACACACACAGACTTTCATACATAGACACACACACATATGTGCACACACATGCACACATGCAAGCACATGCACTTGTAAGAATGTAGACACACAAGCACACACACACACACCAATGCACACAAAAAACTGCACACAGACACATGCACCCACGAACACACGCACATACGTGCACACAAAGATGTCCACACACATGCAACTACATACTTTCACACACACATGCATGTACACACACAAACATGCACACTTTTACACAAGTATGTAGACATATTTTAACACATGCATGCACACACACACATTCATACATGCAATACGTTCACACACACACACATGCACACATGCACAAACACATGCAAATGCACACATACACATGCACAATTGCACATAGACGCACCCAAACATCCCCACAAACACACCTACAAAAGCACAAACACAATTACACAAGCATACACATATGCACACACACTTAGACACATGTATGCACACACAGACATGCACATATTCATAGGCATGAATCACCTTTCCCTAGCACCCACACGTGCACAAACATGCAAAGACAGACACAAATGCATACATTTGCACACACATAACACTCACATGCACACATAGGCACAGGTACATAAGTAGATGAACATACACACATGCACAAACACTTGCAAAATCACACACCTATACACACATGCACACACATGTGCCTATATGCACATTCATGCATGTGTACACTCACACACATACACATACCCAAAAACACCCACACACATAAATACACACATAATCACATGTGCGTGCATGCTCTTGCATAGACATGCACACACACATGCACAAAAATGCAGGTGCACACACCCATAAACATACACGCACACACACACCTTTTGAGACTCCTACAAACATACACACACACACACATATGCATGTACACGCATATGCGCACACCCACTAACACACATACGCACATATACATACATGAACATGCTCACAAACTTACACATGCACACACACTCAAATGTACACTCATGAATAGAGCCACAAATGCACCTGTACATACATGCACCACAACACACACACAAGTACAAAAATGCAAATACACTTGCACACACATGTAAACACTCAAATAAGTAGATGCACACACACACACATGCACAAGCATACCTTTGTACATATAGACATACATGTACACCCAAGCATAAGTACATGCACACACATGCATGAACAATCTCACAATTACATAGACACAATCACACACATACACAGATGCACAAACACATTTGCATAATCACACACATATACACACACATACACACAAGCATGCATGTACATACACATAGGCTCATTGGTCCACATATAAATAAACATGTGTGCATACATATACAGATACAAAAAAGCACACACACACACACGCCAACAAACATCAACATAGTCATGCATACACAGACAAACATGTATGAATGGATGCATACATGCACACATTTATGCACTCACACACATGTACAAGGAAATGCACAAAAATGCATGCACATGTTCACACGTGCACATATACGCACACCATTCCACATGCACACACTATACACACAATTTGCACACACATGCTTGTGTACACACAAGCACACATGATGCATACAAACGCATGCATGCAAGCTCATAAGCACACACTCAAACACATGTACAAGCACATACACACATACATGCATAGACGCATGCATATGAATGCATGCATACTTGCACACAAACTCCCACACAAATGCATAAGCAGACATAAGTGCATATGCACACACATCACAACACTTACAATGCACAACTATAAATACATCCATGCACATGCACACACACACACACACATGAACACATGTATGCATAGTTGTACATGCACACACACACACACACACACACTCAAATAGACAAGCACACACACACACATGCACAAACAAACACACACTCACGCACACTCATGCATACACACATAGATGCACATGCTCACACACTTATGCATGCACACACACATATACACATACGCACACAAACACATGTGTACATGTTCCTATACAAATACACATAAATGCACACATAAACATGTCCACACATGTATAAACACACATAGAAACACATGTAGACATGCACATACACCACTAGAAGCCAACGTATGCACACATACCTAAGAACAAATGCACACACATACATGCATAAGCACAGACATGTACATATAAATGCATGTATATAAGCATACATATGCACACATACACACACACGAGCACAAAAAGACATTCATGCATAAAAGTGTAGACACACATGCCAACACATGCATGCACACACACAGACAACCACACATGCACACACACTTGCACACATACACACACATAAACACACATATTCACACACATGCATGCACAAGCACGCATAAGACACATTCATATGTGTATACAAGAACATGCACACACACATACATATGAACCCAAACACATGTAGACACACATCCAGGAACAATGACATTCATGCACACATCCACACATAGACATACACATAGATACAAGCAAATGCACACACACACAAACATGCAAACACACATACATAGATGCCCACATGAACACAGATGTACATGCACACACATGCACATGCATAAATAAATGTACACACATGCACCTACATATATAACCATACACACACAAACATGCACACACATACACACACACATGCATACACACACGTGCACACAAACATTCACACACACATGCCTTAACACATGCACACATGCACACATGCACACAATCAAGTGCACACATGCATACATGCCTTCATATAGCCATACACACACGAACACAAACACATGTATACACATATACACAATGTAAGGAAGCACGTACATATGTGCGCTTGTGCAAATGCAGACACATACACATAAAAGTATGCATGCATGAATAGACAAACACACCAACAAACACATGCCCCCATACACACATGCATACACAAACATACACACCCATGCATGCACAAGCACATAGACATACAGAAACACATATGTAAATACTCACATTTACACAGCCACACATGCACATACACACACACACACATGCACACACCTGCACTTGCATGCACACACTCATATAAACACATGCACACGAATAAATATTAATCATGCAAATGCACAAAAGCTTGCACACACATTCATATGCATAGATATGTAGGCACATGTGTACACACACATACATGCATATATAGACACACTTGCATGAGCATGCACACATGCCTACTCACATTCATACTCATGCACACACACACATGCACATACCAATATAGACATACGCACACACTTATGCACAAAAATGCACACACACAAGCCCACACACATTGCATAGTACACACAAAAATAAACATATTTGTGCAAACAAAAATATATGCACCCATGCACACAAGTATGCATAAATATATACACACATACATATAGATACATAAGCACAAAAGCACATATGTGTGCACCCACACACACAAAAACACACACACAAATGCACATGCATACATAAACACACAAAGACACACAAACATAACACATGCATAAGCACTCATTTATGCACTACACATACACACAAATGTGCACAACTACATCCATATATACATATATGCATGCACACATGAACACATGCACACACTCACAGATTTGCTCACACACCTATACGTTAACCTACACAAACACATACATAAACACACACATAAACACACATGCATATATGCACACCCATGCACATGCATGCATAAGTACAATCATGCACACACACATACCTGCACACATGTATGCAATCATGCACACATAGATGCACAAATACACAAACATGTATATGTACACACAATCATACACATGCACACACATGTGAACAAGTGCATGTGTAGACACACATGCACACACGCATGCACGTACTCTAATAAACATGAACAAAAATGCATGAGACACACATGCACATGTACTCATTGAAACATGCATAATTAGTTGCAAAAAACATCATCACAAATATGAACATAAACATGCACACACTCATACACAAACAAAGGCACATAGATGCACACATATTCACACTTACATACAAAAGCACATAAAAACTCTCATGCAGACATGCATAGACATGCACATGCACACAAATGCACATGCATAAATGTACACAAATGTGTACAATCACATATACACATACACACGCACATATGGACATGCACTTACATGCTTACACACATGTGCATTTGCATATACAAAAATGTAGACACACACTCGTACATGCTTACATACCCAGACACACACCCTCCTATATGCACACACACTCACACATAGATGCACATATGCACACACACACACATGCACACACACTTGCACACACAAACACACGTGTGCACATATATACACATACACAACTACAAATGCATACACACACATGCACACATATATATGCATGCACACACATACATGCAAACACATGCACACAGACACACATATGCACAAATACTCACATGTGCACATGCAAAAACATGCATATAATGACACTCATGCATGCACACAGACATACTCAAATACACACATATGCAAGCACACAAACACACGTACACATCTACACACAAACATTTGTACATGTTCATGCTCTCAAAAAGACATGCATACACATCCAAACACACCCACAAGCAAACAGGTACATGGGTACACATAAACAACTACACACACACACACACTTATGCATATAGTCTCACATAAAAACATAAAGGAATACATGCACACTTGCCCACATGAACAAACAAATAAGCTTGCACACATATATGCATAAACACACATGTAGATAAACACACACGTATTACCATGCACACACATGCACCAGCACATGCACAAACAAACACACTCACACTCACACATATACATGAATGCATGCATGCACACACACAAGCACAAAAACACACACACACACATATGCACACGTACACATAAACTCAAACACATTAATGCACACACACATGTATACATACACACAAACATGCATACACGCTTGTGTACACTAACATGAAGTCGCATACACACACACACGCGCGCATAAATTCACAAATAAATGCACACACACATGTACACATACACATACGTGCACTCGCACACACATGCACAAGCATACGCAAACCTTTACATGAACACACAAACCTAAAAAAGTAAATACACACAAACAAAGCCACATTTTCTTAAATATGCATGAACAAATGCATAAAGAAGCACACACACATATGCACAAAAAAAAATGGACACACATGCACTCACCTGCATATACATGCATACACACATGCATGCATACATATACACACACATATACACATGCACTTGCACGAATGTGCACACATAAATTTGCACATTGACACACATATACACATACACACATATAGAGGCAAACACATGCAAAAACAGATACATACTTGCATATAAATATGCACACATGCGAACACAAATGCATTCAAATACACACACACATGCAAACACACAAATGAACACACGCATGCACTCACACACACATAAGCATGCAAAAACATGCACACACACACCCATACACCCTGACATGGATGCACGCACACAAACATGCACATGCATACACAGACATGCACAAAAGTGCACACACTCAAATACACATGCCCATTCACCTAAATATGCACATAACACACACACAAATATGCACATATAAACTTATACATAAATACACAAATACATGCATACATACACACACATGCACAAACCCACGCATGCATACACACAAGCTTGTGCATGTGCACATACACACACACACACACACACATTTATGCATGCATTGGACACAAAATACATAGACACATGCACAAACAAACAAGCATGTGCACATATGCCCACACACACACTCACACACTCACAAGCACACATGCATACACACACATACCCAAACACATACCAAAATGCATACACACTTTTACATGCATGTGCACACACACATACATCCATACACACACAGGAATGCATACACGCATGCACGAACACACACAGACTCACACACTAATGCATGTACATGCACATATACACAATCACAAGAACGCACACACATGCACTCAAACACATGCATATGCACATATAAAGGCACTCACACTCACTTGTGCATATATACACACAAGCATGTGCACAAACACAAACACACACAAATACAGACAAGCGTTCACACCCATACATATGCATGTATTAGGAAAACATATACACGTGCACATAGGTGAACATGGAAATGCAAATAATTAGCACATACACACACATACACATGCACAAACACACATGCATATGCATATACACACCCACATATATGCACAAATGCACCAACATACAAGCACACATGTGCCTACACATGCACAAACATAAAAGCACACATACATGCATACACACAAGTACACCCATGCACATTCACACACATACACACACACAACACACACAACCACATGAAAACACACACATAACCACACAAACACACACACACACAACCACACGAACACACACACACACAACCACACAAGTACTCACACACCTATGCATACATTCATACATGCACTCACACACATTCACATAAACATGCATGCCAACAAAGACACACATGCATGCACACATGTGCACACATCAACATGTAGATGCACATTCACACAAGTGTTCAAGTGGATACACACCAATACATGCACAAACACAATCACATCTATATGCACACATACTTGTTCACACACACATGCACACATAGTTAGACATGTACTTGAACACACACTCACACATGCACAAACACACACATATAGAGATAAACATATGTGCATGATCACACATGCATAAATAGACAAAAACACATATACATAATCATATGCACACACACACAAAAAACCGCATAGGTACACACACACATACAAACATGCACACATATACAGACATAGACATGCACACACGCACACACACATGCACACACACACACACAAAGACACATAGACATACATGTAAACATACATTCACACATGTGCATGCGAAACCCACTCGTGCACAAATGCACAAACACATAAACACATGGACACATACACATGTACACATAGACACACACATACGCACAAACATGGACTTTTTGACACACTCACATATGCATACTTACACAAACACGCATACATGGAAAGACACCCATGTTCATGCTCACATATGCACAACAGAAACGTACACATGTATAGGCACATATAAGGACATATACACACATATATGTTCACATACACATGCACACACATATGCATATACACATACATACACATGCACAAAACAATGCATGTGTGTATACCCACACACATGAAGACACACACTTACATGTGCACCCACCCACATATATACCTATGTGTGCATGCACACAAACACACTTACATATGAACACACATGCACTTGCTCGAACACACAAAGCACATGTTCATGCATGCACACACACACGTACACATAGACACACATATTCATGCACACATATATACACACACACTCACATCACCCCACACACTCACCTCACCCCACACACACACATAAATATATAGACACATACACAGCCACAGACACAAACCTATGTACATGTGTAACAACATACATGCATCCATAAATATACACAAACACACATAAACCAAGCTACACAAAAGCACACTCACACACACATACAAGCACGCACACCTATGCACACAAGCACACAAGCATGCATAACACACACACATGCATAAACATGCACACACAGGCACAAGCACCAGCACAAGCACACACACATAAGCATAGAAAAACATGCATACACAATCATGTGTGCACACATGCATTCACATATATAGACATGCTCACACACATACATGAAAGAAACATAGACATATGCACATGCACACACACATGCAAATGTACAAAAAGACGTACAGAGACAACTACACACTCTGCTGCCCATGCACACACATGTGTGAGTAAGCACGCACACAACATAATGTCACATGCACAAACACACACACATACACACATACATATACTTATACACACATGCACACATAAGTAAGCACGCACGCACACACATATATGACCAAGAACACATGCACACTTACATTCACATATAAATACATGCATGTAGAATACACATGCTTGTAAACACAGTCACATGCACACACAAACATGAAATCACATGCACATTTACACACATACATGTGCACTAATGCACACAAATGTGCACATGTACCAATGCACACATGAGCAAATGCACATGCAACTACACATATGCATCTACACACATGCTTACGAACATGCATGAACATGTAGATAGACATATGTGTATACACACATATACACATGCCCTCCTACAGACATAAACACTTAAGCACCCATGCACATGCAACTATATACATGCACACAAATAGATGCACAACATAAGTATACACATGCTCACACAAATGCAAAAACACACACATAAACACACATGAGCAATGGCACGCATGCTCACAAAAGCATGCATACAGACACAAATGTGCAAACAAAAAGTCACACGAATAGACACACTTTTACATACACATAATCACATGCACACAAACATACACACACAAGCATGTGTAGCAACACACATGTAGATCTAAACTCACATGGAGACATGCACACACATGCACACACATACACAGACACATTCCTGGCACACACATAAGAACCCATGCACATATGCACACACATAAGCATGTAGACAACCATACATGTGCATTCACACATATGCACACATACACATGAACAAACACACAATGCACACACACACACACCAAAATGTACACATACACAATCGCAAATATGCACATATACATAGATTCACACAAGGACCATGAACACACACACATGCAAACACACACGCAATAAAGCATGCATGCATATACATACACTCACATATACACAAGCTCACAGACGTACATGTACTAGTACACATAGTTAAATGAAATATTACACATGAACACACACGTGCATAGATAGATGCAAATGCATTAGCACATACACATGCACGCATACAAGTAAATGCGCATATACATGCAGATATGCATACACATATGCACACACACACATGTAAACACCACCCTTGCATAAACACACATATACATCCATTTGCACACATAACCATACACATGAATGCATAATGACACACATGCACACCCACACACACGCACATGCATGAACACACACACACACACACACTCGCACACACACACACACATGTGCCTACAAGTACACCATGCACACACATACATGTGTAAACACATGCACACAAACATGCATTCTTAAACACACACACACAAACACCTACATAAACACACACACATAAATGAAAAAACACATGTGCATGTGTATACATGTACAAACATGCACAAATCCACACACACCTATGCACGTGCGAACATATATAAGCACACACACACACAAGCACATGCATGCATACACACATGTACATGCATGCATACACACATGTACATGCATGTATACACACACATACACATATCCACACATATGAACACACACACCTGCACATGTACATGCAAGCAGTTTAAAACACACATAAAAGAAAACACACACAAATGTATACACACACATATGTGTACACATGCACGGACATACATACACACAATCACATACCCACACCCATGTGCAAGCTCAAACATGCATACACAACAAACATAAACACACATATGCCCAAACATGCACATACACATGTACACACAACAGACATGCACACACATATAGACACATGCATACAAGCACACTCCCACAAATGCATGTATGCACACATGCACACATGCCTATAGGCACACACACATCAACATGTGCATTGGCACACACAAACACATGCACAAGCACACAGAATTCCACACACACACACAACTACATGCACAAACACATGCATACAAATGCATGCAGACATGCACTAGCTCACACATGCAAAAAAGTACACAAACACACATATACACATGCAGCCAAACCCACAAACATAATTCCACAAACATGTAGACATGCATACATGCACACACACACATGAACACAAGCACACACATGCACATGAAAACACTCATACACACACATAAGCACACACAAACTCACACAAACATGCAAGCGCATATATATGCACCGACTTGCATGCATATGCGCACTCTCACACACATACACACACGTACACACTAACAACCACACACACAAGTGATCTCACATGAACACATACACATATGCACATAAATGAGCATATGGACATATGTACATAAACATAGACACAGGCACACACACACACACATGCATACATGCACAGATGCATGTACACATACACACACATGTATTCATGCAAACTACACATAGACACTTAAATATGCACACACATGTACACCCACACCCACATATGCATAACATACAAAACACACACAAACAAGTGCACATAGCATACTCATAAATGTGCACATAATTATATTCATACACATAAACACACACACAAACACACATAAGCACACAAACACACATGCACACATGCACAAAAACTTGCACACACGTACACACATAAACATGTGTGCATATGCACATACACACATGCGCATGCACGTATACACACACACATGCACACAAGCACATGCTTGCTTGCATGCACACATAGCATACAAACATGCATGGACTTACACACACACACACAAGCACACCAACATGCATGCATACACATGCACACACACTTACATAGAATCAAATGCATGCAAACACACACAAATGCTCACACATACAAAGAAAGACATGTGCATGAATGCAAACACTTATGCACACACAAACACAATCTCACATTAAATAAAAAATACACAGGTACATGCACATTCACATAGACATGTGCACACATGTAGATGCACATACACACATATACATAGATGTCCACATTGGCATACACACAAACACACGTGCACACCAGACACTCATTGACACAAACATAAACACACACCAGACACTCATTCACACAATGCTCAGTATCCATCATTTATGACAAGAACTACCGGGGTCTCTAATTCTATTTGCTCCCCTAACTTTCATTTATCAGTGTCAGTGCTTGCCGAGCAGAGTGCTTTCACCATTGCTGTTCTTTGTGTTCTCTATGAATTTCATCGCTCCACAAAAAATTCCTCTACACCTATAGTGCTCTAGCTTGATTGTTTCCATTACCTATCCAGGATTTAGCTCTAGGAATTGACAAAGAACTTGAAAAGCCACCTATAGATGCTTTACACCCAATCATTCTGGATAACTCTTGCATCGTCTGTCTTACCATGGCTACTGGCATAGAGTTAGCCAATGCTTATTCCTCAGATATCGTCACTACTTCTTCTCCAAGAAAAGAAGCTCGTAACTCGTGGGCCTTCTTCCTCTACACGACATTGCTCTGTTAGGCTTTCGCCTATTCCAAAAAATTACTCACTGCTTCCTCCCAAAGGAGTTTGGGTCATGTCTCAGTCCCAGTGTGGCTGATCATCTTCTCGAACAAACTACTGATCACAGCCTTGCTAAGCTACTATCCCACCAACTAGCTAATCAGATGTGAACCCCTCCTTGGGCAGATTCCTTCTGAGCTAGAGAGAACTCTGCATGAAATTCATAGTTGCATTACTTATAGCTTTCTTGTTTATAGGCAAAGCTAATGCGAAATTTTCATTCCAAGATCAAAGCGAAGGCTTGTATCCACGTGCTTCATAATACATCAATCATATTCATATATTTCAAAATCATATTTAGATACTTCAAAATCAAATTCAAATACTTCAAAATCATATTCACATACTTCAAAAATCATATTCAAATACTTCAAAATCATATTCAGATACTTCATAATCATATTAAAATACTTCAAAATCATATTCATATATTTTATAATCATATTTATATACTTCAAAATTATGTTCAGATACTTCATAATTATATTCAGATACTTCATAATCATATTCAGATACTTCATAATCATATTCAAAAACTTCATAATCATATTGAGGTACTTCAAAAAACAATATAAAATATAGCCATCCTCACCCTATTATGTCAACACCACGAGGCTCTTATCGATTCTCGTTCAAGCACAATAGGGAAGCAAGCAAAAATAGAAAAACTTAGATTGGGTTTAGGGATAATCAGGCTCAAAGTGATGACTTCCATTGCATAAAGGTGACACTCTATCACAAAGATATATCCCTTCTCAAATCCTTTAAGAAATAGAGCTAACTAACACAAACTAAGACATCTAATTAAAAAATCAACTCGAAATTTGAATTTATAATCTAATAATTTTAAAAATTCTAATAATCTTAATAAAATATTAAAAATGTAAAAAATAATTAAATAAATATAAATATAAATATAAATAATAATAGTAATATTAAATTATACTAATAAATAATAATAGTAATAGATATATTTAATAATAATAAAGTAATATAATAAATAATAGATATATAATAAATATATAAATAAATAAAATAATAGAATAGAAATGATATAATATATAATAGAAAATAGAAAAGATATAATAGAAAATAACTATCTTTTTTGTATACTTTTTGCTACCGCGCCCTTACGTAATCAATCAGATCATATAGATATCCTTTCAACACAACATAGGTCATCGAAAGGATCTCGAATGACTCACCAAAGAATAAATGCTAGGATCTTTCTTATCATCAAATAAATTCCTTTTTGAATAGTGCATAACTACATGGATAAGCTCACACTAACCCATCCATTTTTTATCCAATTTGGAATTTCCTTTGGAGGTATCAGGAAGGCATTCGAAATTGAAAACGTGATTGGATTGGGCTGAGTTACTCTTTATGACAGAGTGGAAGAAGTAAGGAGATTCCCAAATGAAGAAAAGGATCCAATTCTTTCGAAAAAATTTAACTAGGACTCGTATGAGGTGAAAATCTCACGTACGATTCTGTAGAGTGATAACAAAGGTGACTTATCTATCAAAGTTTCTACTATCACCCTCAAAAAATCAAACACTGTCTTACGCAAACTTGCCAGAGTATGATTAACCTCTGGATTGCAAATTACTATTATATACATGATTAAGCTTTGGATTGCAAATTACTACTTATATACCTGGTATTGGCCATAACTTATCTAAAGATTTTGTATCTTTGTATATGTACCCACTCATGCATGCATAGCACACACACGTACCAACACACCTATGTGTGCATACGCATAGACACACACACACACATCTACTCACATGTGCACACATGCAGGCATGCACATGCATGCATACACACTCCTAGGCACAAATACATTTACACACTCACACATGCACATCAACCCACACACACATGCGAACACACATGAACACATACAAAAATACATGCACACATGTAGAAACAATAAAATTCACACATGCACACATGTAGAAACAAGAAAATTCGCACATGCATACAAATGCAAAATCAAACATAGACACAAACACATTGACATATACATGCACACACACACACACACTAACACACAAACACACACACCTCTCCCCCCATCACACTCACACATGCACATGCAAATACATGCATGTGTGTACACACACTCCCAAACCCACATTCATATAGAATCACACCACAATCACATATAGATATTCATAAACATGCACGTGCATGCTAACAGAGACACCAAACACATGCAAACACACACAAACACATACAAAAACACATGCACACATGCAGACACAAACAAATTCACACATGCATACAAATGCATAATCAAAGATTGACACAAACACATTCACATGTACATGTACAATTACATGCACTCACACACACACCAACAAACATGCACACACACACACATCTCCCACACCACACACACACCAGCAAACATTCACATATACATGTACAATTACATGCACACATGCACATGCATGTATGTACACACACACTCAAACTCGTATTCACAAAAGAACACACTACAATCACATATAGACATTTGTAAACATGCACATGCATGCTGAAAGAGACACACATGTATATAGATGCATGAGCACACCCACACATACATATTTGCACGCACACATGCACACTCACATATATAGAAAACTACACCCACACATTCACATGCACACATGCAAACACACACAAGCATACACATATGCATACTCACACACACGTGTGAGCACTTACACACCCACATATACACACACACACATATGCAACACACACATGCACACACACACACATGTGCATGCATACACATAGACACACACACATGCACATACACATAGCCACACATAAACACACATGCTCATGAACGCATTCATGCAAGCACACATGCCCACAACCACACAGACAAGCACAAATGAACACACAAATGCATACAAACACCCACCCACACCCACACATGCACACACAAATAGGCATACATACACATAGAAACATATATCCCTACACAAACATTTACACACACATACACACACCCAAACTTGCACACACAAACACATGCACATGTTGAGGCACACACATGCACACAAAGGTACACAATCGCATATGCTTGCACACACACACATGCATACACATGTAGACACTAACGAATACATGACACACATGTAGAAAAACACAACATCACACTTGCATGCACAAACACACACATACACATGCATACATACATGTGCACACACACATTCTTGCACACATATACACATGAATGAACATGCACATGCATACACATGCTTTAATACACTCACACATACACACATACACACATACACACATACACACATACACACTCACACACAGGCAAGCACACACATGCAAATGGGCATGTAGAGATGCACACACATAGAAATTCACATAAACTTGTAGCAACACAAGCATCTGAATATAGTAATGCACACACATAGCCACATACACACGTGTGCGATCACTCACCCACACAAATATGAACACATAATGCTCACACGTACACACATACAGAAATGCACAAATATGCACACATATACTCACAAACATGCATACAAAAAGACACACATGCTCACACACACTAACATACATGAAAACACATTCCCATGAACACAGACATAAACCTACACGAACACAAATATGACCACACTGGCACACACACAACCACACTCATGCATGCACACACACACATAGACACTTACAAACAAGCACACACACATGCACACATGGATAATGTGCAAACATACTTGACTAGATGCTGACAAAAACATACATACACACACAAGCACACCCACATACTAACACACACTCGTACACACAGACACAAAAACAAACATATTTGCATAAGAGCACACATAAACACACACACACACACACACAAACACATACACACATAGGCTTACACACACATGAACACACAGCCATGCATGTGCATATGTGCAAATGCACACATCCACACACACACAAACAAATGCACAAGTACACAAACATAGACATAAACACACACAACCAAGCAAACAAGCAAGCATAAACACACACATGTCTGCACACACACACACGTGTATGCACACACACTAACACTCACACACACACACACATGCACATGCACACACACACACACAAATACACCTAGACCAACACAAGTATACTCGTACACATAGATACCCACAAGCACACACACAAATTTATTAACACACATACATGTACAGACACACATGCACACACACACACATGTGCACCATGAACACACACACACAAACCCACACATGCACAACCACACACAAGCATATGCATACACACACATAAACATACACACACACATGCACACATGTTTACACACACACACATAATGACATCTACACACACACACACATAAAATACACACATGCACATAGACAAACAAAAACAAATGCACATGGACATGTAAGCACAACATATACCCTTACACACTTATAAACAGCTAGATGCACACATATGCATGCACATGCATACACATTTACAAACACGCACATTCATGAACACACTCACACAATCAGCCACATGCTCACATATGAATAACCACACACAAATGGACACACACAACACATATGCACATGCACACATTAGAATGAGTGTACATAGAGCTACACGTACACAAAGGCACACTTGTACACACAATCAAGCAAACACACACACACACATACATGCACATTGACACATACACACACATATACACATACTTGCACACACACACACACTTATACAAATGTGTACACATGCATGCACACATGCACTCATGTATGAACACATAAACGATTACTTACACACAAGTGCACAGCTACACATACGTAAGATCACACATACACACAAGTACACATGAACATACTCAAACACATAGATGCACATACTACACACGTACATGCACACACATAGGAATAAACATTGACATAAACACCCACACATGCACATACATATACACACATCTATGAACATATGCTTGCATAAATGTACACACATGCATGCAAATACACACACACATGCATACACAAGCATGCACCTAAACACACACACACACACACAGTTGCATAAGCACTTACACAAGCACATACACATGTGCACAAAATCTCATACATATGCCAAAAACACAAACCTACTCACTCAAAAACATAAATGCACAAGCATAAGCACATTGACACAAGAACCAGCACATGCACACACAAGCACACACATGTAAACATGCACACACACACTGAAAGGAAAGCACATAAACAAATAAGTGCACATGCACACACAAATGCAAAACCACTCTCAAACACATACATTTGCATGCTTGTACACATAGGTACACACAAGTACACATGCATAAACACTCACAGACATACACATACTCTCAGTTAGGCATATGCACACACACACACACACACACACACACTTAAAACCAAACACAAACACACATGCACGTGCACAAACATGCATACACACACTTAAAAAAGAAAACAAATATGCACAAGCGTGCACACATGCATACACATACATACGCACATGCACACCCACATGCATGCACACACACACACACATGCATATTTAATAGATAAGACAAATTTATAAGAAATATATTTTTTCCTGTGATGTTGTACCTTAACTCTAGTGTAGTACCTAGGTTGATTTGATGATCAAAGATCTTATTATAAATCTTCTTAATATATTGGAATGTAATTTTACTATACAACATATGTCATTTCTTTAAATGTTTTGATTTATATTTGTTATATTAATATATAACTCTAAATCTTATATTGTTTGACCATTATGTGTCTTTGATTTTGTTATACTACATTGATTCAGTTTACCTCACCAAAACTTTAATATTATTTAGTTTATATTAAAATAATAATCTATTATTATTTATAATTATTTACATTTATAATTCATAATAATTTTGAATGAGGACTAATTAAGATAAAATTAATATTATTAAACTCATCTCGATTACCTCTATCCAATCAAATATATATTTTTAGGATTTTCGAATAATTTATTTTTAAATTTTTAATATTCTTTATTAGATGTTTTAATTCATTCTAGATGAAATATTAGAGGATGTTGTACTTCATCTTTTTAGTATCTTGGAATACAATATTCTCATGTAATTTATCTCATTAATTAAATGTTCTTACTTTGATTTCATTATATTATTATATAACTCCAAATCTTCTCTCTTGTAAATATTAAATGTTATTGATTTGGTTATGTTTGTCATTATTTATTCTGATTTAATTCAATAATTCACTATAATTCTAAACAAGGTCTAATCAAGATGAAGTAAACATCATTAGACTCATCTTAATAAACTTTATCTGATTAAATATTTATTTTTATTAATTTTAAAGATTATGTTTTCTTAGGTTTTTATTTTTTTATAAGAAATTTTAATTTATACTTGATTTAATAATAAAAAAAGATTGACACAATCTTCTTAGTATCTTAGAATGTAATTTTCCCATGTAATTTACGGTGTTCATTCAAATTTCTTTTGCTTTGATAGGTTATGTTACTATGTAACTCCAATTTTTGTCCAGATTTGACCTTTACATTTTTTTATTTGGTCTTATTTCATTGTCTTAATTTATCTAATTTTAGTTTTAATATATGTTTACTTAACATTAAAGTAATAACTTATTATTATTTTTATTATTTAATATGGTGATTCACAATAATTCCTAATGACATTCACTTAAGAAATAAATGTCAATGGACCCACCTTGATAAGCTCTAATATATTTAAAATTCATTTTGATATTTTAAAATATTTTATTTTCTAGTATTTTATTATACTCTACGAGACATTTTGAATTGTACTAAACTTGACTATAAGGGATGTTACCCTCGATCTCATCAATATCTTGGAATATAACGTTTTTGTATAATGTATCTCATTTTTTAATATTTTTAGGATTGATTTGGTTATATTATTATGCAACTCTAAATTCCTTTTTATTTAACCTTTAGATGTCTTTGATTTGGTTATATTACATTCTTTTAATTTATCTTTTTTCAATTTTAATTTTTATTTACTTATTATTAAAAAAATAATTTATTATTATTTATGCTTATTTAATTTGGTAAAAAGTTATAAATGTAAATGAGGTTTGATGGAGACAAGACCAATGTTTTTAGAATCATCTAAATGAGCTTAATCTAAGTTTATATTTTTTATATTTATTTTAATATTTTTTTTTTTGGATATGCTTTGTGTGAATTTTTAGCTTTGCATATGATTTAATGATTGATAATATTACACTTTATATCATTAATATCTTATAATGTAGCTTTTCAATATGATTTTTCTTATACATTAAAAATCTTTACTTTGATTTTGATATTTTGTAATGAAAATCTTAATCTCCTTATGCTGGATGTTTATAATGCTTTGAGTTGGTTATATTATATTACTTCAATTTATCTCATTTCAATTTTGATACATTTATACTTAATATAAAAATAATAATTTATAATTATTTTTTATTATTTTTTTTGTAATTCACAATAATTCTAAATAAGGTTAGATGAAGATGAAACAAATGTTATTGAATTCACCTCAACAAGGTTTATTTAATTACTTTTTCATTTTATAAATTTGGATTTTAAATTTTTAGCTTTTTAGTATGTTTAATGTGATATTTTGAATCATAACTTATGTGATGAACAAAGTTGTTACGCTCAATCTCTTTAGTATTTTGAAATAAAATTTTCTAGCACAATTTATCTCATTTTTTCAAATTATTTGAGTTAATTTGGTTGTATTGTTATCAAACTCTAAATCTCATCCCATTTGACGTTTCATATCTTTAGTTTTGTTATGCTACATTTCTTTTAAATTATCTAGTTTCATCTTTAATGTATATTTAATTAATTAGAGTAATAATTTATTATTATTTATATTTATTTAATTAGCTATTTAGTAATAATTCCAAATGAGGTTTTGAAATAACAACTTTGAAATTTTTAAATATTTTTTAGAGTTTTAGTATGTTGTTAGAGACATTTTGATTTGTACTATTTAAAAAAAAAACATGTTTCATTGATCTCCTTAGTATCTTGGAAGCAATGTTTCCATACAATTTATCTATTTTTTTTTAAAAAAATTTCAATTTAATTTGGATGTAGTATTGTGAAACTCTAATTCTCCTATAATGTGGCTTTTATATTGTATTGATTTGGTTATATTTTATTACTTTAATTTATCTTATTTTGTTTTAATATATGAAAATAATAATATATTATTGTTTATGGATATTTAGTTTTGGGTTGTTATACCATCCAAAGCCTGATCAAGACAAAAAAATGTTAATGGAGAAGTGTCGATGTTCTTTATTTATTTAAAGAATAATTTTTTATTTTTAAGTATTTTCTTTTTTTGGGTATTAAAATACTTGTTTCATGATAGGGGTGTTACAATCATTCTCTTTATTTGAGTGAACTTTCTAATACAATTTATCTCATTTGTTTAAATGTTTCTGTTTTATTTCGTTATATTATTAGGTACCTAAATCTCCTCTCGTGTGATCGTTACATCACTTTGATTTAGCTAGATTAAAATTCCTGCAATTTATCTTATTTTTTTTTAAAAATATTTACATAAAATTTAAATAATAATCTATCACTATTTATGCTTATTTTGCTTGATAATTTTTAGTAGTTTTGAACGAGGTTTAAATGAAATGAAATAAGAGTCGTGGAAAAACTCTTGGCACGCTTTATTGAATTACATAATTATATTTTTTGAAAAACCTTCTTTTCTAATGTATTAACATTTTATGAGACATTTTGTATCATATCTTATTTGATGATTAAGGATGTTATACTTGATTTTCTTAGTATCTTGAAATGTAACATTCCTATATAATTTATCTTATTTTTTCAAGTTGTTTTTGATTTTGTTATGTTGCTATGTTACTCAAAATCTCTTATTCTATAATTGTTTCTATGTTATAATTTAGTTATATTATATTACATCTATTTTTCTTATTTCATCTTTAATATATATTTACTTAATATTAAACTATTAATTTACTATTATTAATGATTATTTTGTTTGATAATTCATAGTGATTACAAACTAGGCTTGATCAAGAAAAAATAAATATTGGTAGATATTTTGAAAGTCAATATCTAGTTAAATATTCATATTCATAATTATTTTTTTATTATTTATACTTGTTTAAAATTTTACATAATTTTTTTCTATAGTGTTGGCGACTTCGTGGCTTATTTTTTTATTGAGGATGCTACAGTTAATCTTCTTTGTATTGTTAAATGGAACATTCCTATATAAGTTAGCAACGTTTTTCAAATTTTTCAATTTTAGTTAATTTTATTACCATGAAACTTTAGTTCTCTTTTTTGTGCGACCTTTATATTGCATTGATTTGGTAGTTCATTTAATTTCAACTTTAATATAAATTATTTGATATTAAAATAATAATTTATTATTGTTAGTGCTTATTTTGTTTGATAATTTGTAGTAATTCTAGTTAACTTTTGATCAAGATGAAAGAAGTTTCATTGGACTCAACTCTACGAGTTATACCTAATTAAATATTCATATTTATGTTTTTATATATTTTACTTTGTATAAATTTTTGAAACTTTATGAGATATTCATACTTGATTTGATAATCAAGGTTATTACACTCCATCAAACTTTTTTGGAATACAACTTTACCATATAATTTATCGCAATTTTTTATAGTTTTTTCTTTGATTTTGTTGTTTTGTATGACACTATTACTCTACTATTATGTGATGTTTAGACCTTCTAATTTGATTGTATTACATTGCTTCCATCGAGGCATAATCAAGGCTTGATCCAGATGAAGCAAAAGGTTTTTGACTAATTTGATGAGCTTTATGAAAGCAAATATTCCTTTTTATATTTTTGAATATTCTTTTCTATAATTTTCACATGCTTTACATGACATCTTGATTCTTATCTAATTTCATGATCGAGAATGTTATGCAGGATTTACTTATCACACTGGAATGTAATTTTCTCATATAATTTGTCTCATTCTTCAAAAGTTTTTATTTTGATTTGGTTATGTAACTTTGTAATTCTAAATCTCCTCATGTGTAATTGACTCCATACTCTTAATATCTTAGAATGCAACTTTTTGGTACAATTTATCTAATTTTTCCAAAAATTTATCTTTAATATATATAATTATATAATATTAAAATAATAATAATAATAATAATATTTATTATTATTTATGATTATTTAATTTGATAATTTGTCATAATTGTAAAAGTGTTCTAATCAAGTTTGAACAAATGTCATTGTACTCTTCTCAATGTGCTCTATCAAGTTAAATTTCATATTTATAATTTTTAAGATTTTATTTTCATGTTTTTTGCATACTTTATAAGACATTTGAATCATAACTTATTTGATAGTCTCGAATGTCACACTTAATTTCCAAAGTATCTTGGATTGTAACTTTGTCATATAAGTGACCTTATTTCTTAAATGTTTTCTATGATTTTATTAAGTTACTATGTAACTCTAAATCTCTTCTCATGCTTCATTTATATTGCATTAATTTAGTTTTATTTCATTAATTTAATTTATCTCATTTTAGCCTTAGTATGCATTTATTTAATATTAAAAATATTTTTATTATTATTTATGCCTATTTAAATTGGTAATTAATAATAATTCTTAACAATGTTTGATGGACACAAAAACAAAAATTGTCTAACTCATTTCGATGATTTCTATTAATTAAATATTTTTTGTATTTTTCAATATTTTATCTTCTAGGGCATTGTAATGTGTTATAAGATATTTCGATTCGAACTTATTTGAATGATCAATAATGATACAGTTATTCTTCTTACTATCTTTGAATTTAACTTTTCCATATTATTTTATCCTATCTCTTAAAAGTTTTGCCTTGGTTTGGTAATGTTACAATACACCTCTAAATCTTAACCCATGCTACATTTATACTTTGATTTGGTTATATCACATTACATATAATTATCTTATTTTTTCTTTAACATATATTTATTTAATATTAAAATTATAATATGTCATTATTTTTGCTTATTTGTTTTAGTAACTTGCAAGAATTCCAAACAAGGTATGATGGTGACAAAATAAAAATTGGACTTATCTCGATGAGTTCTATCCAATTCAATATATAAGTTTATTTTTTTCTAAAATTTTGATGTGTTTTATTAGACATTTTGATTCACACTTGAACTTTTGATCGAAGATGCTACAACCATTGAATGCAACTTTTGCATGCAGTATATCTCATTTTTTAAACTTTTATGTTTTAATTTTATTATGTTACTATGTTGCCTTAAATTTCCTCTCGTGTGACATTAATATTGCATTTTTATTATATTATATTATTTTAATTTATATTTTTTTAGATTTAATAATATATTTAATCAAAATGAAATAATAACTTATTAATTATCTTTATTTACTTTTGTAATTCATAGTAACTCCAAATGAGATTCGTTATAGGTTAAACAAAACTCATTAGAGTCATCTTGATGAAGTCAATCCAATTAATTCTTTTTTTAATATTTTTAAATATTTTTATTTTCTTTTTTTGGTACACTTTATGTGATATTTTGATTCATGCCTAATATGACGAATAAGGATGTTATACCCGATCTCCTTAGTATCATAGAATGATAATTTCCTAAGTATTTTATCTCTTTTCTTAAAACTTTTTGTTTTGATTTTTTTTTGTGTTTGTATATAACTCTTGACCTCCACTAATTTGACATTTACAATACTTTCATTTATTTACATTATATATTTTCAGTTTATATTATTTTAACTTTAATATATATTTACTTAATATTAAAATAATAATTTAATTTTATTTATTCCTATTTAATTTTATAATTTATAATAATTCCATGTAAGATTTGATAGAGATTAAACAAGCATCAATGAACTTATCATGATTAGTTCTATAAAATTGAATATAACATTTTATGTTTTTAAAAATTATGTTTTCGAGTTTTTTGACATACTTTATGAGAAATTATTATTTATGCATGCTATGATAATTGAGGATGCTAAACTCGAACTCCTTATTATCTTGGAATGCAACTTTAACGTACAATTTATCTCATTTGTTTTCAAATGTTTTGCCTTTGTTTCTTATATTACAATGTAATCTCCTTTTATGTGACATTTACATCAATTCAATTGGATACATTGCATTGCTTAAACATATCTTATTTTATATTTAATGCATTTTAACTTAATGTTAAAATAATAATTTATTATTATTTGTTTTTAATTATTCTGGTAACCATAGTAATTCCAAATGAGGTCTAATGAGGAATAAACAAATGTCCTTGGACTCATCCAAACAACTTTTATCCAATTAAATATGCATTTTTATGTATATTTTAAATATTTTATTTTCTATAATTTTGAGAAACTTTAGAAGATTTTTTATTTGCAGCAATTTAAATCATCGAGAATTTTACACTTGATGTTCTTAGTAACATGGAATGTTGCTTTTCCATAAAATTCATATCATTTTTTAAAATATTTTATTTGACTTGCTTATATTATTATGAAATTCTAATTCTCCTTATTTTTTAACATTACATATTATTAATTTCAATGTATTATATTGATTCATATTTTAGCTTTAATATATATATATTTATGTAGTATTAAAATAATAATTTATTATTATTTATGTTTAACTAATTTATTAATTCGTCATAATTTGTTTGCAAGCTCTTCATTAATATTTTTTAATATTTAATTTTCTAAGATTTTGGTATGTTTTATGAGATATTTTGATTTGAATTGTATTTTATGATCGATGTTATTGAGGTATATAAAAATAATTATTTTCCTTTCTTAGTTCATCGATATAAGTCAAACAAAATTTATTTCATCTCGATCACACGAATTTGGAATGATATGTAATACTTAAATAAGTAAGCTAAATAATAATAAATTATTTTTTAAATACTAAATAAATATGTATTAAAACTAAAATAAGATAAATTAAAGTAATGTAATTAACCAAATTAATGAGATATATAGGTCACATAAGAGGTGAATTAGAGTTTCATAGTAATATCACCAAATCAAAGTACCAAATTTGAAAACATTAGATAAATTGTAATCAAAAGTTTTATTTTAAGATACTAAGGAGATTGAGTGTAACAACCTATCATAAAAATTAAAAATTAATTACAAAATACTCATAAAATATGCTAAAACTTTGGAAAATAAAATACTTGAAAATATAAAAATGAATATTTAATTTGATAGTACTTATCGAGATGAGTATAATGATTTCTATTTTGTCATGATCGAAAAAAATTTGAATTATTATAAATTTAAAAAATAAATAAACGTAAAAAATAATAAAATTATTATTTTAATAAAAAGTAAATTTATAATAGTGCTGTAATAAGATAAATAAAAGAGTTTAATATAAAAAATAAATGTGACTTAATTGTCAGATGAGAGAACTTAATTTTTCATGTTAATATAACAAAATAAAATTAAGAAAATTAGAAAAAATGAGATAAATTGTATGCAAAATTTACATTTCAAGGCCTAAGGAGACAGTGCAAGATCCTCAGTCGTCAAATCATGTATGAATCAAAATGGCTCGTAAAGCATACTCAAACCGCAAAAACTAAAATATTTAATAATTTTAAAATAATTATATGGTTTGGTAAAGTTTGTTGAGACGAGTCCAATAATATTTGTATTATTTCTATTGGTGTTATTATGAATAACCAAAAAATAACAATTAAAAAAAATAAAATATTACTAAATAAAAGTAATATAAAGGTCAAACAAAAAGACATTACCAATTACAAAACATATATCACCATATTGAAGTAAAACATTTGAGTAATGCGATAAATTTCTCGAGAAAATTGCATTTTTTGATATTGAGGAGATTGAGCCTAAAATCCACGATCGTCGTATCTGGTATGAATTGAATTATCTCATAAATCATGCTTAAACATTTAAAAATAAAGAATTGAAAAAAATATAAGATGAATATTTAGATGGATAAAGTTCTATGAGGCAAGTTTAACGACATTTATTTTGTGTTGATTTAATATCATTTGGAATTACTATGAATTATAAAAGTAAAAAAAGCATAAAACATTAAATAAATTATTTTTAATATTTTATAACTCTATGCTAAAACTAAAATGAGAAAAATTTAAGAATCATGATATAACAAAGTAAAAATGAAAAATATAAATATATGAGATAAATGGTACAAAAAAATGCATTTTAAAATAATATGTAGATCAAGTGTAACATCATCAATCCTCAAATCAACTGCAAATCAAAATGCCTTATAAAGAAAGCCAAAGCCTTTGAAAATATGATATTTAAAAATGACATTTGTTTCGTCTTGATTGCACATCGTTTTGAAATATTACAAATTACTAAATTAAATAAGCATATATAATAATGTAAAATAACTAAATCAAAGCAATATAAAGGTCATGTAAGAGTAGATTTTAAGCTACATTGTAATATAACAAAATAAATTTAAAATAATTTAAGACGTAATAAATTGTATGAAAAAATTAATTCCAAGTTATAATGTAGATCGAGTGTAACATCCTTGGTCAAAAAATGAAGTACAAATCTAAATAATTCATCAACCATGCATAAATATAAGAAAATAGATATTTTTAAAAATAAAAATAAATATTGTTTTGTCACAACTCTTTAAGATGAGTCTAACAAAGTTATTTTCATGATTGGACCTCATTTAAAAGTTTTCATTTTACTAATGTAGATAAACATAAATAATAATAAATTATTTTTTTAATATTAACTAAGTGTATATTAAATTTTAAATGAGATAAATTGAATTATAGTAATATAACCAAATCCAAGGGATTTAAATGTTAAGAAGTGATTTACAGTTACAAAATAATATTACCAAATTAAAAAAAAAACTTTTAAAAAATGAGATAAATTATATGACAAAAGTTGCACTCCAAAATACTAAGGAGATCAGGTGAGACCAACACATTCATTCAATAAGGTACAAATCAAAGCACCTTGTAGTGTATACCAAAACCATAGAAAATAAAATATGGTGCATTTTGAACAAACCAAAGTGAAATAAATATTGCACTAGAGGAGATTTAGAGTTACATTATAATATAACCTAATAAAATTATAAAATTTGAAGAATATAAATTGTACTAGTAAGTTGCATTCTTAGATACAACCAAGATCAAACATAACATCATCGACTATAAAATATGAGTATTATGCCATCAGTCAAATTAACTCATATAGTGTACTAGGACCCAAAAAAATAAAATATCTAAAAACATAAAATGAATATATAGTTTTGTATAGTTCATTGAGACGAGCCCAAAGACATTTGTGTCATCTTGTTTGAACCTCATTTGGAGTTATTGTGAATTACCAAACAAACAAATCATAAATAATAATGTAATATTACGAAATGAAAGTAATGCAAAGGTTTAAAATAAATGATTAAGAGTTTCATAAAACTTTTAATGAAATCAAATTGGAACATTTAGAGAAATCAAATAAATTATGAAGGAAAGTTCTTCCAAAGATGTTAGGGAGTTTAGGCATAACATCCTTGACCATTAAAATTGGTAAAAAATTAAAATATCTTGTAAATCATTCTTTAACATTAGGAAAAAAATCTAAAAAATATAAAGCTTATATTAAGCTGGATAAAACATGCCGAGATCAGTCTAATTACGCTTGTTTCATCTCTATTAAACACACTTTAGAATTACTACAAATTACCAAAATAGTATGCATAAATAATAACATATTATCAATTTAATAATAAGTAAATATATTTTTAAAAATGAGATAAATTTAAACTACGTAAGGAAATAAAACCAAAGAGATGTAATGTTTAGATGAGAGGAAATTTGGAGTTACATACTACTATAACTAAATGTATGAAAAAATATAAATAAATATGATAAAACATACAAAAACTTTGCATTCCAAAATAATATGGAGATAAAGTATAGCATCCTTGATCATAAAATCATGCATGAATCACAATACCTCATAAAGAATGCTAAAACTCTACAAAAAATTTAGGAATAAAAATTTAAATAATCGATTACATTTAATAGCTCATCAAGGAGAGTCAATGATTTTTTGTCTCACTTGGACATTCTTTGGTATTACTGTAAATTACATTAATAGATACTAAAGCTGAAATAAGATAAATTAAAGTATTGTAATATAACCAAGTCAATGCAATGTAAAGATCATAAAAAAATATACTTAGAGGCACATTACAATATTAACAAATAAAATTAAATCATTTTAAAAAAGTCTTAGATTGTATGGAAAAGTTGTATTACAAGATGTTAAGGTAATTTAGTGCAACATCCTCAACCATCTAATTAGGTACGAATCAAAATGTCTTACTAAGCATATTAAGGCTCTAAAAAAACAATATTTTGAGAAAAAATGAAAAATGAACATATAATTGGATAGAGCTCGTTGAGATAAGTCCAACAACATTTTCTTCATATGGAAAAAACCTCTTCTAAAATTAGTACTAATTATTGAAGTAAATAACCATAAATAATAATAAGTTATTATTTCAAAATAAAGTACATATATAATAAAGATGAAGCGACATAAATAAAATCAATTTAATATAAAAAATCAAAGCTATGAAAAGTTTAGATGAGAGAGGAATTATAGTTTTATAGTAATATCAAAAAATTAAAGCAAAAGATTTGAAAAAATGAGATATACTTTACAAAAAAGTTTCATTTCAGATTAGTAGGAAGATTCAATCTGCCATATTTGATTTTCAAATTAGATACAAAGTAAAATATTTAAAAAAAATGGAATATTTTATAATACAATTTTTTGTCATAAATTATGTCTATGACCTCTATCTAATTAAACATTCAAATCTTTATTATTAAATATTTAACTTTTTTTTAGAATTGTTTCATATTTTATAAGATATTTTGGTAAGTTCCTTGTTTAATGATTGGTAATAGTGCACTCAATCTCCTTAATACTATGGAATTCAATTTTGTCATAAAATGTTTCTTATTTCTTCAAAATTATCATTTTAATTTTGTTATTTCACTATGCAACTTTTAATCTCCTCTCATGAATATCACCTAGATTTGGATAAATTTAATTACTACCATTTAACTCTTTTGAGCATAATGTATATTTTCTTAATATTGAAACAATAATTTATTAATATTTATGCTTATTTACATTCATAATTCATAGTGATTCTAAATAAAGTCTGATTGAGATGAAACAAACATCTTAAGACTCATCTTGATGAACTTTATCTAATTTTTTTAAAATATGTATTTTATAAAGTTTTAATAGGTTCAAAAGATATTTTTTTGTACAATACATGATTTAATGATCGAAGATGCGACACTCGACCTTCTCCATATCTTAGAATGCAACTTTCATGTATAATTTATCTCATTTTTTCAATTGTCTTTTTGCTTTGATTATGTTATTTTGTAACTTTAACTCTTATCTCATCTAGCATTTAAACAGCTTTGATTATAGTTGTATTAAATTATTTTAATTTATGTCATTCTAGTTTTAATATATATTAACTTAATAATAAAATAATAATGTATATTATTTATTCTTGTTTAATTTGGTGATTCTCAAATATTCAAAAACTGGTTTATCAAGATTGAATAAATATTGTTGGATTCAACTCTACGAACTCTATTTAATTTAATATTTATTATGAATTTTTTAAATATATTATTCTCTATGGTGTTAATCAATGTTATGAGGCATTTTAACTTGTACCTGATTTGACAATTAAGAATGTTGTACTCTATCACCTTTAGAACTTGGAATGCAAGTGTCATGTACAAATTATCTTATTTATTCAATTATTCTAGTTTAGTTTACTTATACTAACATGTAACTTTGAATTTCTTCTCGTGTGGCCCTTACATTATATTTCTTTGGTTAAAATATATTGCTTTCATTTATCTTATTTCTGCATTAATGGAAAGTTGCATTCAAAGGTTCAAAGGAGAATGAGTATAATATCCTTAAACATTATTGGACTAATCACTAAGAGGTTTATCCAATTAAAAATTTATTATGAAATTTTTAAATATTTTAATCTCCATGGTTTTAATAGACTTTATAAGACATTTTGATGCAAACCTTATTTGATGATCAAGGATATTACAATCTATCACCTTCATAATTTGAAAAGCAACTTTCCTATACAATTTATCACATTTATTCAGTAGTTTTGCCTTAAATTTTTATTCTAGTATGTAACTCAAAATCTTTTTTTTGGCGTGGCCTTTAATTACTTTTGTTTGGTTATATTGCATTACTTTAATTTATCTTTTTTAGTACTAATGGAAAGTTATAATATAAGGTTTAAAGAAGGTAGAGTGTAACAATAATAAATGTGAAATTAAGAACAAATCAAAACCTCTCGCAACACATGCCAAAACCTTAAAAAATAAAAATATCTAAAAAAATATAATTATGAATATTTTGTCAGATAGAGCTCATTGAAATGAGTTCAATAATATTTTTTTCATCTCAAATAGACACATTTGAAATTACAATGAATTACTAAAGAAAACATGCATAAAATAAAAAAATTATAATGTTAATGCTAATTAATATTTATTAAAGCTAAAATATGATAAATTAAAATAATATAATAAAAAAAATCAAAGTGATGTAATGACAAAATAAGAAGAGAATTAGAATTTAATAGTAATATAACCAAATCAAACAAAAAAATTTGAAAAATAAAACAAATTATATGTCAATAAAATGTCAATATAACCAAATTAGATGCAAATTAAAATGTCTAGTAGACTATGTTAAAAAAAATTGAAAATATGAAAATAGATATTAGCTTTGATATAACTCATCGAGTTGAGACTAATGATAGTTGTTTCGACTTTGTTATATCTTGTTTGAAATAATTGGAAATTTCCAAAGTAAATAAACATAAATAATAAAAAATTATTATTTTGATATTTATCAAATCTTTATTAAAGTTAAAATGAGATAAATTAAAAAACTATAATATAACCAAATTAAAGAGATGCAAAAGTCACACAAGAATATAAATAGAGTTTCTTAGTAACATAAGGAAATCAATGTGTGAAATTTGAAGATATTAGATCGTGTTTAACATCTTCGATCAACAAATTATAAAGCATGCCAAACCCTTAGAAACTAAAATATTTAAAAGTATAAAAATGATTATTTAATTTGATAGAGTTTATTAAGATGAGTCTAATGACATTTATTTTGTCTTCATTGAATCTTATTTAGTATTACAATAAATAATCAAAATTAATGAGGATAAGTCAAATTAAATTATCATTTTAATATTAATTAAATATATAGTAAAGATTAAATGAGGTAAATTAAGATGATATAAAGTTGAATAATGATGTAATAAATTTAAAATAAATTTTTGAAGAAATAAAAAAATTAGGGGAGAAAATTACATTCCAATATACTAAGAATATCAAGTGTAGTATCCTCGATCATCAGATCATGTACAAACACAAATGTTTCATAAAATATGTAAAAACTAAAGAGAATTAAAGCACCTTTAGATGAGTCTAATGACATTTGTTTTGTCTTGATCGTATCTTATTTGTAATTGCTACAAATTACTAAAGAAAATGAGTTTAAATAATTATAAATTAATATTTTAATGTTATCAAAGTGTATATCAAAGACAAATTCAAATAAATTAAAGTAATACAATGGTCACACTATAAGATATTTAGAGATAAATTGTAAAATAACCAAACAAAATGAAACATTTGATGAGATGTGAAAAACTGTATGTGAATGTTAAATTTCAAGATAATAAGGAGTTTAATGGTGGTAACATCCTTGATTGCAAAGTTAGGTATGAATTAAAATATTTCATAAAGCATGCTAAAAAAATTAAAAATGAAGTATTTAAAAGTTAAAAAAATAGAAATCTAATTTCTTAAAGCTAGTGAAAATAAGTCCAATGATGTTAGTTCCATCTTGATTGAACCTTGCTTGGAATTACTATGAATTAGAAAATTAAAAATACAAAAAAATAAAATAAATTACTATTTTAATATTAAGTAAATTTATATTAAACCTAAAATATGATAAATTTATGTAATGTAATTTAACTAAATAAAATTAATATAAAAGTCACATAAGAGTTTCAAGTTGCACAGTATATAGCTAAATAAAAAAACATTTGAACAAATGTGATAAATTGTATAGGAAAGTTACCTTACAAGGTACTAAGATGATAAAGTGCAACATCTTCAATTATTAAATAAGGTACGAATAAGAATGCTTAAGAAATAAAATATTTAAAAATATAGAAATGAATATCTAATTAAATAGATCTTATTGAAGAAATGTTTAATGATATTTGTTGTCTTGATAAGACAACATTTAGAATTACTATTAATTAACTAATTAATTGAAAACATAATAATGAAATAATATTTTAATATTATGTGAACTTATATTAAAATTAAATATTGATAAAACTATATTATATAATATAACCAAATCAACATAATATAAATGTCACAAGAGAAAAGTTTGACTTACATATTAATTGAAAAAAATTAAAAAGTTGTATAAGAAAGTTGCATTCCAAAGTACTCATTTGAACAAGTGTAACATTCTTAATTATCAGATCATGTATGAATCAAAATGTGTCATAAAGTGCAATAAAACATTTGAAATAAAATATTTTAAAAATAAAAAAGGATATTTTGTTTGATAAATCTCATCAAGATGACTCCAATAATATTTGTTTCATCGCAATAAAACCATATTAGGAATTTCTTTTCATTAAAAAATTAAACCAAAAATAAATTATTATATTAATATAAAGTAAATTTCATTAAAGTTGAAAAGAGATGAATTAAAGTAATGTAATTTATGATAATCAAAATGATGTAAAGGTTACACAAGAGAAGATTTAGAGTAACATAAAAACAAAGTAAAATATTCAAAAAAAGGAGATAAATTGAATTGGAAAGTTGATCAATATATTAAAGATATCAAGTATAACATCCTCACTCGTTGTACCATGTACAAATAAAAATATCTTGTAAAATATACCAAAACACTGCAAAATAAATATTTTAAAAAATTAAAAAAATAATATTAACTTGAATAGAACTCATTGAGAGGAGCCCAATGATATTTGTTCATCTCAGTCAAACCTTGTATAGAGTTATTATGAATTACTAAAATAAATAGGAATATGTAATAATAAATTTATATTCAAGTTAAAATTAGATAAATTAAAAAAATATAATATAACCTAATCAAAATGATGTAATGGTAAAATGAGAGAAAGTTTAGAGTTACATATTAATATAATAAAAAAAAACAATTTAAAGAAAGGTGATAAATATATTGAAGAGTAGCATTTCAAGGTTCTAAGGCGATCTAGTGTAACATGCTCGATCATCTTATCAACTACAAATCAAAATATCTCATAAAATATACTAAAAACTATGAAAACAATGCATTTAAAAAATATATAAAAATAAATATTTAATTTGATAAAGCATGTTAACATATGTCCAACAACGTTTGTTCTATCTTAGTTAAACCTCATTTAGATTTGCTACAAATTAAAATAGTAAATAATCTTAAAAAAATTACTATTTTAATTTTAAGTAAATATATAATAAATCTTAATTTAGCTATAATGAATTGATTTGGATATAACACAACAACACTCTAATTCTCCTCTAATATGACGTTTACATTATTTGTTTTTTATATTATAATATTTTTATTTATCTCATAAAAAATTTGTTACATATTCATTTTTTTATTAAAATAATAATTTAGTATTATTTATACTTATTTACTTTCATTGCTCATAGTTATCCCAAATAAAGTCCAATCAAGACAAACTAAATGCAATTGGACTCATCTCAATAAGCCCTATCTTGTTTGATATTTATTTTTATAATTTTAAATATTTTATTTTTTTTTGTCTTTGCATACTTTATAAGTCATTTTGATTCATACCAAATTTGACGGAGGATGTTACACTTAATCTCTTTATTATCTTTCTATAACAATTTATCATTTCTTCAAATTATCTTTACATCACATTGAAATTTTTATATTACATTCTTTGAATTAATCTCATTTTAGCTTTAATATATATTTACCTATTATTAAATAAGTACTTTATTATTATTTTAGATAATTTATTCTTGTAAATCATAATAATTTCAAATGAGGTCTCATTATGATGAAATAAATGTCATTTGCCTCATTTATACATTCTTACTATAATTAAATAGTTATTTTTGTATTTCTAAATATTTTATTTGTTAGTTTTGGGTTGTTTTACAAGTCGTTTTGATTCATAATTTATGTGATGATCTAGATGCTGTACTTGATCTAGTTAGTATCTGTTACACCCCATTTTTCCTAGGCTGATTTTTGGCATAATTTTTTTTTTTTTTACATATAGACAGCTCAGATCGTCCCATACCAACCTGAGTAGCCTACGAAAAACATAGGATATAACACATCATTACACACCTACTTTCCTTAACAATGTGGATCCCATCTCCCGGGTACACCGTCAAATCAGGTTCATGACTCCTGAATTAACAGATGGACTCGCGCAATGTTACTCCTACTAGACCCCATACTCCTAACCCATACCGGTAGGAGAACCGATCTAATAGAAGTCTGAATCCCCATGGTTAAGTTCCATAGTCATGTAATAACCTCACCATCAAAAATAAAATACATAACATCCTCAGATAAAATATGGCACTCCACACACTATACCACCAAGACAATAAAGTAAAACAGTGAATGGAAACTACATCACAAGAATAAGATCCAAGTCCAACAAATACAATATCATCCAACTAGATACATAAGTCAGAATCACCCTCACATATTACATGACATAAGAATAACAGTCTCCCTGAATAAATCCAATAGTATCAATCACACTAACCAAAATGTCTCAGAAAATCACAGATCAGATATCCTCCACTAGCCTGCTGACCACGATCCCACCTAATCTGGGTGGCGTCAAGGCTGTCGAGCCGCTGGAAAAGTATAGATAATAAAGGAGTGAGCTACGCCCAGTAGGAAAGACAGCTAGTAAAAACTCACATGCAAGAGAAGGATAATAGCAAGAGTATAGGAATACAGCATAACAATGTAGGGTGGAAAGGCACTCTCAGTCCCAGACTCTGACCAACCACAGTCACCCCCAGTCACAACAGAGTAGCTCTCCTCTGTGCTCCCAGGCAGCATGCCAGCGGGACACGCCCATCTCTGCGCACGCATGGCGCCTAGGCAAAGCATGCCAGTGGGACACGCCCATCTCTGTGCACGCATCACAACGCCTAGCACCCGACACCGCAGCGTCTCTCGTCAATCAATCTTCTGGAGACTATAGACAGAACCAGTCACATAGATCTCTAGCCAACGTGAGACACCCCTACCACCCTCAGGCACGCAGGCCTACACACTTGACTAGCCACGACGAGTCACCCCTGCCACTGCCACTCTCAGGCGCGCAGGCCTACACTCGTGGACCAGAAGAGATTGACTCAGCCACCGTCACAAGAAGTCCTCTCCCAACAATTTCCATAGAGGCCACGCTCCTACAGTCATTGCCAAGCTCTAACTCCAAGATTCGGCAACATGTGTCCAGATACAACAAGGCGCATACCAGTCCACATGTATACTGTGAAAGCTAAGTCTGTACCGCACAGTTACCTACCACAACTACCCTAAAACATCATATAGGGCCTATAGTAGTCCGGTCCAATATGCCAATCCATGAAATATGCCAACACTGAGTAAACTGACTCAATCCATGTCATTGCCATCCAAGCAACACAAACTGTACCAAAATTCTGACTATTCTGGTAGCACCCAAGTGTTACACTTCCTTCCAACTAATCCAGCTGCACTGACTTTATGGGTAATTTCCAACGTCAATTTCAACTTGGCTACGTGATTTCCAAAAATCACCTCTTCCTCACTTCAGGAAATTTTAATTTCCAAAATAAATTTCTGCCCTTTTTCCATTTTCCGAAATTCGGAATAAATTTCCGAATTTAAAATTTAAATTCCACATATATCCTTTTTCCGAAAATTCGGATTTAATTTCCAAATTAAATTTTCCTCCTCGCCGTTCGTCCGCGCCGAATCCCGCTGAACCGGTTTTCGCTGCCGGTTCGAAACCCTCGCGCTGAACCGCGACACCGCCGAACCAAATTCTTTAATAATCCGTTAATCGGTCGATGCTTAAATAAATATAATTACTAATTAATATTATATAAATACCATTAATTACTTAAATAAATTCGTAATTAATCTAAACCCTTCTCCTTCCTCGGTCCGACTCCCGCGAACCCTAACTGAAGCAATTGCCAACCAATCCAATTCCTTCCGTCGATTTCTTGCGAACGCGAACAAGGAGAAACAAAATTCGATGTTCGTACTATCCTAATGTTTCAATAATGCCACTAATTTAAAATTTTCGCCAAAAAAATTCGCCCATACGCCATTGCCGTAAGATTAATCCAACAATTAATTAACTAATTCAACGGCAAACTGATAATACAAATCCCTAACATGTTCCTAAGCCTTAATTAAATTTTCCGGTTAAATGGGAAGTTTTCCAGAAATCAAAAAATTGTAAAAGACGCAAATTAGCATTCAACTAAGTCCAATTTTTCATCCACATGCTTGATTTCATTAAGCAAAATATTCCATGCTTTTAATTTCTACTAATTAACTAATTTAAAACCGAATTTCCTACCTAACTAAATTTTCCGACGAAATAGAATTTTTCCAGAAATCCAAAAAATTGTAAAAGACGCAAATTAGCATTCAACTAAGTCCAATTTTTCATCCATATGCTTGATTTCATTAAGCAAAATATTCCATGCTTTTAATTTCTACTAATTAACTAATTTAAAACCGAATTTCCTACTATTTGCAAAATAATACATATTTTAATTTCCTAATTAATTAATTTAGACTGAATTTCCTACCTTTGCTCGTCGCCGGCGACGGTGAAGCTCGCACGCGATCAACCGCAGCCCCTCGCCGAACGAAACCGGTACCAAAATGTTCGCCTCCGTCCCGCGAACCTCCGGTTACCAAAAGCCCCTTGGAAGGCTGCCGGAAATCACCGCCGTTCGCCGCGAATGCTTCGCCTCTAACCGCCGTTCGAAACCCTAACAGCCGAACAGTTCGGGTTAAATACCCAGCTTTAACCGGTAATAACCCGTTAAGACCCATTAAGCGCCGGTTGACCTTCTAAAAACGCCGCTTAACACTCGATCAGCCGGTTAATCTCCACCGCTGATCTCGTCCGTCCGATCCGCTTATCCGCGGCTTATCCAAACGCACGCGCAAACGCACCTCGGCGAACCGCCCCGCCTTCGCTGAACCGCTCCGCCTTCGCTGAACAGCTTCGCCTTCGCTGAACCGCTCCGGTTCGGTTCACGCGCGGTAAAAAAGAAAATAAAAATCCAAATTTCGTTTTTTTAAAAAAATCTCGGTGCTCCGAAAAATCCCCGAAAATTTCAGAAATTCCAATAGCCTCCAATTGAGCTCCTGGCTCATCCTACTGTCGATCTGAAATCATCCAAGCGACAATTCGAATTATTGAAGATTAAACCTATAATATTTTACCGGGTATAACAGTATCTTTGAATGCAATTCTCTTATATAATTTATCATATTTCTTGAAATGTTTTGCTTTGATTTTTGTATTTTTATTATGAGAGATTAATCCTCATCTTATGTGACCTTTACAACACTTTAATTTGGTTAAATTATATTATTTAAATTTATTTCATCAAAATATAAATTTACTTTATATTAAAATAATAATTTATTATTATATGTAATTATTTATTATCGTACGTTGACAAAAATCCAAAAGAGGCCTGATCGAGATGAAAGAAGTATTATCAACTCATATCAATGAGCTCAATATAATTAAATATTAATTTTTAATATTTCTTAAAAATTTATTTTATAGAGTTTGGAATATCTTATGAGGTATTTTTATTCATTCCTAACTTGATGAACAAGGTTATCACACTCGATGTCCATAATATTTTTAACATAACTTTTATGTGAACTTTATGACATTTGTTGAAAGTTTTTTAATTGGTTATATTCCAATTTCACTCCAAATTGTTTCTTATGTGGCCTATGCATTTCTTTGGTTTGGTTATATTACATTATGTTTTGCACTTATTTGCTATGAAAATTAATAATAATTCCAAATGAGATCTGATCATGATGAAATAAACATCATTAGACTAGTGTTAATAGACTTTATCTAATTAAATATTCAATTTTTATTTATTGGAATATTTATTTTTGATAATTATTGTGCTTCTAATGTGGAAATCTTGGTTCATTCTAGATTTGACAATTAATGATGTTACACTTGATCTCTTTGATATCTTTGTTTACCACCTAGTAGTATAATTAATCTAATTTCTTCAAATATTTTTTTTTGATTTGGTTATAATATATTCCTTCAATATATCTCATTTCGAATTTAAATTTATTTTACTTAATATTAAATGATAATTTATTTATTTTTATGCATGTTTACTTTATTTAATTTATAGTAATTCTAAACGACGATTGATATAAATAAACAAATGCCTTACTCATCTCAATGAGCTACACAATAAAATATTCATTTCTATAATTCTAAATATTTTAATTTCTATGGTTTGGCACATTTTATGAATCATTTTAATTTAGAACTTATTTTGTGTATGAGGTTACTACACCTGATCACCTCAAAATTTTGGGATGCAACTTTTTCAAATAATTTATCACATTTCTTTAAATATTATTTTTTTATTTTGTTATATTACTATGTAACTCTAAACCTTTACTTGTGTAACCTTTATATTACCTTTATTTTGTTATATTTTATAAATTTAATTTATCTAATTCTAATTTTATTAAATATTTAATTAATATTAAAATAATAATGTATTATTAGTTGCATAAATTTACTTTGATAAATCATAGTAATTCCAAACGTGGTTTGATTGTGGCAAAACAAACATCTTAACACTCTTCTAGATGAGGTTTACCGAACTAATTATTAATTTTACATTTTCAAAAGATTTATGTTCTTGGATTTATGAATGGTTTGTGAGTCATTTCATTTTGTGCCAGATTTTTTTAAGTCATTGCACTAAATTTATTTAGTATCTTTGAATGTAATTAAATATTCATTTTCATATTTGTAAATATTTACTTTTAAAATTTTCAAATTATTTATTTTTCATCTTGATTCATACTGGATTTGAGGATCAAATATATAGCACTCATTCTCTTTAACATCTTGAAATGCAACTTTGTTGTACTATTTATTTTATTTCTTCGATTTTTTTTATTTTGATTTGGTTATATTGCTAAGGAAAATCTATTTCTGCATGTGTGTGATCATTAAGTTACTTTTATTTTGTTATATCATTTGCTTCAATTTATCATATTTTAGCTTTATTTTATATTTAGTTAATATTAAAATAATAATTTTCTATTATTTATTCTTATTTATTTTTGTAATTTTTTGCATTTCTATATAAATAAAAATCAAGATGAAACAAATAGCATGTAAATAAGCTCAACAAGTTCTACTTAGTTAAATATTAATTTTTATACTTTCAAATACTTTATTTTTTAAGGTTTGGGTATATTTTATGAGGTATTTTGATTTATATCAAATATGATGATCAAAGATGTCACACTCGATCTCCTTAGTATTTTCAAATGTAACTTTCCAATATAATTTATCTAAATTAGCCAAATTATTTTATTTGATTTTGTTATATTATCATGAAACTCTAATTCTCATATTGTGTGACCTTATCCATCACTTTGATTTGGTTATATTACAATGCTTAAATTTTTTATTTAATATCTATTTGCCTAATTTTAAAAATAATTTTTATTATTTTTGCACATTTCATTTAGTAATTCATAGTATCTCCAAACAAGGCCTGATGATGATAAAACAAACATCATTGTACTCGTCTTGGCAAAATATATCAAACTAAAGATTATTCATTAATATTTTTTTAAATATTTGATTTTCTATAATTTTGATAATCTTTAAGAACTATTTTGGTTCATACCTCATTAAATAATCAATGATGTTACACTTGATGTTCTCAGCATCTTGGAATATAACTATCATATTGTTATATTATTTGTTCAAAGTTTTCACTTTTTTGGTTATCGTGTTATGTACTTGTAAATATCCTCTAATGTGACCTTTGCATCTTTTTGATTTAGTTATATTATTATGTAATTAGGATAACACAATATGACTAAATCAAGGTAATACAAAAGTCACATAAGAGAAGAATTAGAGTTTCACTGTAATATAAATAAATCAAAGTAAAACATTCGAAGAAATGAGTGAAAGTTTTGTAGAAATTTATGTTCCAAGATATTAAAGAGATCGAGCATGATATGTACCCCAAAGCATACCAAAACACTAGAAAATAGAATATTTAGGAATATAGAAATGAATAACTAACTCAATAAAGGTCATGGAATGAGTTACATTATTTTTTTTATCTTGATCAGGCATCGTTGGAATACTGTTAATTACTAATGTACGTAAGCATGCATAATTAGAAACTATTGTTCTAAAATTAGGTAAATATATTTTAAAGCTTAAATAAGATAAATTGAAGTAATGTAATATTAACAAATCAAAGTGATGCAATAACTACATGACAAGACATTAAGTGTTACAAAGAAATATAACCAAAGCAAAACAAAACATTTGAAGAAATGAGATAAATTAAATGAGAAAATAATATTCTAAGATACAAAGAAGATTAAGTGTGAAATCTTTGATCATCAAATTAGGTATGAATAAAATTTCCCTTAAAGCATGAAAAACCATTAAAAACGAAATGTTTAAAAAGATATAAATAAACGATTAATTAGATAAAGATCGTTAAGCTGAGTCTGATGACATTTGCTTCATCCCTATGAGAATTCTTTTGAAATTATTATATATTACTAAAACAAATGACAGTAATAATAATAAATTATTATTTTAATTTTAAGTAAATATATATTAAAGCTAAAGTGATATAAATTAAAACAATAAAATATAACTTAATCGAAGTGATGTAAAAGTCATATAACAGAAGAATATAGTTTCATAGTAATATAACTAATTCAAGGAAAACATATTTCAAGAAATGACATAAATTATATGAGGAAGTTGTACTCCAATATGCTTAGTGCGTCATGTGTAAAATCCTCAATCGATAACATTGGTTCATATCAAAATGTCTCACTAAGCATGCCAAAACTCAAGAAAATAAAATATTTAAAAATATACAAATTTTATATATTATTAACTAAACATCTTAAAAAAGTGTTTAATAATGCTTATTATCTTAATTGAATGCTTTTGGAATTACTACGAATTGTGAAAGTAAATAATTAAAAATAGTAAAGTAATTATTATTTCATGAATAAGTTAATATATATTAAAAGTAAAATGAGATAAATTGAAGTAATATAATATAACCAAATCAAAGTAAAGTAAAGGTCACATTAGGGAATTAGAGTTTAACATTAATATAATCAAATCAAAAATACTTTAGAGAGAAGAGATAAAAAGTATAAAAATATGGTATTGAAAGATATTAAGATGATCAAGTATAACATATTTATTACCAAATATGCTACAAAATGAATACCCAAATCTTAGAAAATAAAATATTTAAAAATATAAAAATGGATATTTACTTTAATGAGGTTCATCAAGATAAGTGTAATGATGTTATTTTGGTCTTAATAAAACCTAATTTAGAATCTTTGAAATTATTAATTCAAATAAGCATAAATAAAAATATATTATTTATTTAATACTAAGTATCTATGTTAAATTTAAAATTAAAAAAAAATAAAGTAATGTAAAAAAAATTAACTATGAACACTTAATGGTCAAATTATTGAAGAATAATAGTTTCACAATAATATTAGCAAATCAAAGCAAAAACTATGGAGAAATTAGATAAATTATGGGTGAAAGTTGCATTACAAGTTATTATGGGGATCAAGCAAAAACTCCTTCATCGTCTAATCTATACAAATTGAATGCCTCTTAATGCATGCTTAAATCATAGGAAAAGAAATATTTGATAATAAAAAAATAAATATTAAACAAGTTAGAGCTCATAAGATGAGTCCAAAGACATTTTGTCTTGATTATACATCATTTGGAATTACTTTGAATTTCATAAGTAAATAATCATAAACAATTGAAATAAAATTCTAATATTAAGTAAATATATAGCAAAATTGAAATAAGATTAATTGAAGCAATATAATTTAACAAAAATGATTGATTTAAAGGTCATACAAGAGGTGATTTATAGTTATGTAGAAATATAACCAAACCAAAACAACAACTTTGAAGAAATGCGATATATTATATGTGAAAGTTAGATTCTATGATCCTAAGGAAATCAAGTATAGCATCTTCATTTGTCAAACTAAGTATAAATTAAATGTCTCATAAATCATGACAAAAAACTAACAAATAAGATATTTGAAAATATAAATAGAAATATTTAGTTAGATAGAGCTTATTGAGAAAGTCCAATAAACTTTTATTTTGTCATGATTGAACCTCATTTGACATTACTAAGATCATCAATGTAAATATAAATAAATAATCATAAATTATATTGTATTATTCAGTAAACATATACTAATGTTGAAATAAGTTAAATTAAAATGATATATTATAACCAAACCAATGTGATACAATGGCCACAAAGGATGAGAAATAGAGTGTCATAATAATATAAGAAAACCAAAGCAAAAAAATTTGATGACTTTGGTTAAATTCCACACGAAAGGTCTATACAACGAACAAAAAGGAACTAGTATAAAATCCTTGATCAAGAAATTAGGTACGAATATAATTGTCTTATAAAACATGTCAAACCTCTAAAAAAATAAATGTTTTTAAAAAAATATAGAAATGAATAATTAATTGGAAAATCTCATTGAGATAACTCTCTTGACGTTTTTTTGTCTTGATCAAACCTTGTTTGAAATTACAATGAATTGTTGAACTTAAATAAGTACAGATAATAATAAATATTATTTCAATATTGAGTAGATATTTATTAAAACTAAAAAAGATAAATCGAAGTGATGTATTATCACCATTATAAGTGATGTAAATGTCACATTATAGAATAATTGAGATTCATATTAATTTAACCAAATCAAAGTGAAAATTTTGGAAAAATAAGATAAATTGTAATGGAAAGTTGCTTTTCAAGATATTAAAGAGATCAAGTGTGACGTCTACAATCACAAAATTAGGAACGAATCCAAATATCTCATAAAGCATACCTAAACCCTAGAAAATAAAAATATTTAAAAATATAAAAATGAAAATTTAATAGGATAAATCTCATCAAGATAAGTCCAACAAAGTTTTTTCATCTCGATCAATCCTCGTTTGGAATTATAATGGAAATGAAAGAAAATATGTAGAAATAATAATAAATTATTATTTTATTATTAACTAAATATATATTAAAGCTAAAATAAGATACATTAAGGTAATATAATAAAACTAAATTAGAGCTATATAAAACTGACATGATAGTAGATCTGGAGTTATAAAGAAATTAATCAAATAAAAGCAAAGGCTTTGAAGTGAAATAGATAAATTATTAGTGAAAGTTTCATTCTAAGATTCTAAGTAGATCGAGTATAAACTCCTTGGCCATCAAATCATGTACAAGTCTAATGTCACATAAAGTTTGCCCATGTACTAAAAAAAGATACTTAAAAATATTAACATAAATATTTAGTTGGATAAAGCTCATTGGTACGAGTCTAATTAAGTTTTTTTTCCTTGATTATTACTCATTTAAGATTACTATAATTTCCAAAGGTTTTAAACTTCAATAATAATAAAATTTATTTTAATATTATATATATATATATATATATATATATATATATATATATATATATATATATATATATATATCAAAGATATAATAAGTTAAATCAAAACAATATAATATTATCAAATCAAAATATGAAATGGTGAAAAGAGAGGAAGGTAACAGTTTCATGGTAATACAACCAAATTATAATTAAACATAGGGAAAAATGTGATAAATTGTATGAAAAGGTTGTATTCTAAGGTATTAAAGAGATTGAATATAAAATCCTTGATAATCAAATCTTGCATGAATTTAATATCACAAAAAGTGTGCATAAACCATACCAAATAAAACCTTTAAAAATTAAAAATAAATATTTAATTTGACAGCACTCTTCAAGATGAGTCTAATGAAATTTTTTCATTGCAACTAATGATCATTTGAAATTATAACTAATTACACATTAAATAATTATAAATAATAATAAAATATAATTTTTTTTTAAATAAATATACATAATAAAGGCAAAATAAGAATAATTAAAGTAATGTTATATAAGAAAATAAAAGTGTTTTAAAAAGTACATAATAAGGGATTTAAAATTGCATGGTCATATAATCAAATTAATGCAATAACTTTGAAGAAATGTGATAAGTTATACATGAAATTTGCATTCTATGGTATTAAGTGTATAGAATATAACATGCTCATTTGCCAAATTAGGCATAAATTGAAATTTCCCATTAATTATAACAAAAACCTACAAAGTAAGATATTTAAAAAGTTAAAAATGATCATTTTATATGATAAAGCTTATTGACATGACTTCCACAAGATAGCTACATTCCAAGACCTTAGGAGATCAAAGTTAACATTCTTGATCATCAAATTAGGTATGAATAAAATTGTCTTGAAAATAAGTCACACATGATAAGAATTGGAGTTTCATATTAATATGACCAAATCAAAGCAAAAAAGTTGGAGAAATGAGATAAATTATATGAGAAAGTTGCATTCTAAATTACAAAAGAGATCGAGGGTAACATCCTCAATCTTGAAATTATGTATAAATTTAAACTGCTCATAAATTTTAACAAAAATATAGAAATTATAATATTTAGAAATGTAAAAAATAACACTTAATTTGGTAGACTTCATCAAGAGGAGTTCAATGACATTTGTTTCATCTCAATCACACCTCATTTGGAAATACTATGAATTACTAATGTTAATTATAGTAAATAAATGCAAAGATTTATTTTAAAATTATTAAAACATATACTAATGTTGGATATGATAAATTAAAAAAAATATAATATAACTAAATTAAATCTATGTAATGGTGACAAGAGAGGAGAGATAATGTTCCTTAATAATATAACCAAATTAAAGTGAAAATTTTGAAAAAAGATAGAATCATCACATAAATCTTACTAAACCTTTAAAAAATAAAAAATTTAAAAAATATATAACTGAATATTTAATTTAAAGAGCTTATCAACACATGTCCAATGTCTTTTTTTCATTTGATTGAACATCCTTTAAAAACACTACAAAATCTCAAAATTGAATAAAAATAAATAATAATAAATAATATTTTAATATTAACTAGATATATATTAAAGTTAAAATAAGATAAATTAAAATAATATAATATAAGAAATCAAAACAATGTAAACGTCATATGAAAAGAGAATTAGAGTTTTATAGTAATATAACCAAATCAAAATAAAAACTATGGAGAAATAAGATAAGTTAGATGAGAAATTTCCATTCAAAGTTATTAAAGATATGGAGTGTAGAATCCATAATTATCAAGTTAGTCTCAAATAAAAATATCTCATTAAGTGTGGCCAAACTTTCAAAAAAAATATATCTAAAAACATAAAAATGAATATATAAATATATAAAGCTTATTAAGACAAGTCTAAAGAAGTTTTCACCTTAATGAAACTTTATTTAGAATTCTTCTGAATAAGAGAAGTTAAAAAGTATAATTAATAATAAATAATAATTTTAATATCAAGATAGTATATATTAAAGTAGAAATGAGATAAATTGAAGTAATGTCATATCAGCAAATAAAAGTAATTCAAAAGTCATGGGATAACATATTTTCAATTATATAGTAATATAACCAAATTAAAAAAAATTGAAAAAAAAAAGATAAATTATGAGAGAAAACTATATTCCAAGATACTAAGAAGATCAATCATAAAATCCTTGATTATCAGTTCATATATCAATCAATGTTTTTGTAAAGCCTACCAAAATTATGAAAAAATAAATTTTAAAAAGATTGAATGAATTCTTAGTTGGATAGAGTTCACCCATATAAATCAAATGATATTTGTTTTAATCTTAATTAGATCAATTTTGGAATTATCACAAATTTTTAAAAGAAGTAACCTAAAGTAATAATAAATAATTATTTTAATATTAGTATATATATATATATATATTAAATTTTAAATAAGTTAAATTAAAGAAATATAATATAACCAAATTAAAACATCTAATGGTTAAATGAGAATAAAATAATTGTTTTATAGTAATACAACCAAATCAAAACAGAAAATTTGGAGAAATAAGAAATATTGTGTGAGAAACTTGTATTCCAAGATATTAAGAAGATCAAGTGTAAAATCTTAAAAACTCAAATCATGTGTGTATAAATGATTATAAAGCATTCTTAAACTATAGAGAATAAAATATTTAAAAAATTAAATAATTTAATTTATTAGAGTTCATTGAACAAGCCCAACATCGTATCTTTCCATTTTATAAAATATCACTAAGAATTATTACACATTACAAAGTAAATAAGTATAAATAGTAAAAAAAATTAAATTTAATATTAAGTAAATATATATTAAAACTAAAATGAGATTAATTGAAGCAATGTAGCTTTTCAAATAGAAGCTATTTAAAGATCGCATAAGAAGGGATTAAGAGTTACACAGTAATATAACTAAACCAAAGGATCAATTTTCAAGAGATGAGATAAATTTTACATGAAAGTTGCATTTCGTGATACTAAGGGGATTGTGTGTAAAATGCTCAAACATTAAATCAAGTATAAATTAAAATATTGATAAAGCATATAAAATCATAAAAAATAAAAAATTTGAAAGTTCTAAAATGAATACTTAATTATACAAAGCTAATCATGATAAATGTTGAAATGTTTATTAGTACTCGATTATACCTAATTTGGAAATAGTATTCATTTTCAAAATAAATAATAATTTTTTTTAATATTAGCTAAATAAATTGGAAGTTGAATTTAGGTAAATTGAAGTAATATAATCTAACCAAATCAAAAAATGTATAGGTCACACAATAGTGAATTAGAATTCCACAGTAATATAACCAAATCAAAGAAAAATATTTAGAGAAATGAGATAAATTATATTAGTAAGTTGAATTGGAGGATACTAAGAGCTTCAAGTGTAACGTCCTTGATGATCAAACTAGGTACGATTAAAACGTCCAAAAAAGTATTCCCAATAGTAGAAAATAAAATATTTAAAAATATAGAAATAAATATTTAATTAGATAGAGCACTTTGAGATGTGTTCAAAGAATTTTTTTATTTTATTAGATTATGTTTGTAATTAAAGTGAATTACTAAAAAAATGAAATTAAATATTTAATTGGATATAGCTTCTCTTATATTGGTAGAATGATACTTGTTTCAACTTGATCAGACCTCATTTAGAATAACTAAAAATCACAAAATTAAATAAGCATAAATAAAGATAAATTAATATTTTAGTACTAAGCAAATATATATTAAAGTTAAATTAAGACAAATTAAAAAATATAATGCTACCAAACTAAAGCGATATAAACGCCACATGAAAGGAGATTTTAATTTAGTCATATAACTAAATCAGAGAAAATAAATTGAAGAATTGAGTGATATTAGAGTTCCAATATACTAAGGGGATTGAGGGTAATATCCCTAATTATGTGAATAAGTATGAACCAAAATGACTTCTAAACCATGTAAATATGCTAGAAAAAATATTTAAAATTATAAAATGGATATTACCTTAGATAGATCTTGTCAAGTTTAGACCAATGACATTTCTTTCATCTTGATAGGACCACTTTTGGAATTATTTCCAATTACCAAAGGAAATAAATTAAATACAAACTAAACTACTATTTTTTAATTTTAAAAATATATATATAAAACCTAAATTTAAAAATAATAAAACAATGTAATATAGCCAAATTGAGTGATGTAAAGGTCACATATGAGGACATTTAGAGTTACATAGTAATCTAACAAAAAGCAGACAACATTTGAAAAAAATAGATAAATTGCATTGAAAAGATGTATTTCATACTAAAGAGATTAAGTGTCGATTGTTAATTCAAATATGAATCAAAATCTCTCAAAGAAAAGTGTTTATATAATAAAAACTAAAGTACTAAAATTATATAAATGGATATTTAATTGGCAAAGCTCATAGAGGTTAGTCATCAATGTTTTTTCATCTCAATCTGACATCAAATTTATTATAAATTATCAATGACAATAAAAATAAAAAATGAAACAATATTTTAACATGTAAATATATATTAAAGTTGAAATGAGATAAATAAAGTTATGTAATTTAATAAAATAAAAATTATGACAAAGACACACGAGAGAAGATTGGAGTTTCATAGTAATATAGCCAAATCAAAGCAAAATATTTGGAAATATTTGAAAAATTATGTGAGAACGATGCACCCCAAGATACGAAGGAGAGAATGTAGCAACCTCATTTGCCAATTGAGGTCTGATTTGGATTGTCTCATGAAGCTACCCCAACATTAGGAACTAAAATATTTAAAAATATAAAGATGTTTAATAGATTGGATAGAGCTCAACTAGACTAGTCCAACAATATTTGTTTCATTTCAATTAGACCTAGTTATGAATTACTATAAAATATGGAAAGAAATAAACATAAATAATAATTAATTTTCATTTTAACTTTAAGTAAATATATACAATTACAAAAACAAGATAAATCAAAACAATGCATTTTAATCAATTCAAAGTAATACAAATGTAACTTGAGAGGAGATTTATGACAACATAATAATACAACCTAATCAAAGTAAAATATTTGAAGAAATGAGATATATTGTATAGGAAAGTTACATTTCAAGATGTTAAAGAAATTGAGTGTAATATTTTCGATTGTTAAATCAACTACAAATTAAAAATATTAATAGAGCATGTCAAAATCAAGTAAAATAAAATATTTAAAAATAAAGACATGAATATTTAATTAGATAAAGCTCGTAGAGATGAGTCCAATAACATTTGTTCCAACTCAATAAAAATTTATGTGGAATTTCTATGGACAACCAAAGTAAACAAGCAAAAATAAAGAGAAATTATTATTTTAATATTAAGTAAAAATGTTTTAAAACTTAAACAAGATAAATTGAACTAATATAACACAATGAAATTATAACGATCTAATGATCACATGAGTAAAGATTTAGAGTTAAATAGCAATATAACCAAATAAATGATAAACATTTTAAGGAATAGGAAATATTATGTAGAAAAGTTGCATTTCTAGATGACAAAAAGGTCAAGTAAAGTGTGCAAAAATACTAGAACATAAAATAATTTGAAATATAAAAATGATTATTTAATCAAATATTTCTCATTGAGATGAGTTAAATGATCTTTGCTTCATATCCATTAGACCACATTTCTAATAACTTTAAATTGTCAAAAAAATTCAAACATTTTAATAAATTATTATTTTAATATAAATAAATATATATTAAAGATAAAATGAGTTAAATTGAAGCAATGTAATATAAGAAAATCAAAGAAATATAAAGGACACACAAGAGTAGAATTAGACTTTTGTAGTAATATAACTAAATCAAAGCAAAATAATTTAAAAATATAAGTTCAATTGTGTAAAAAAAATTACATTCCAATATAATAAGAAGATTGATAATCGAGTCCTTGATCATAAAATTAAATATGAATCAAATGTTTGTTAGAAAATATGCAAAATCCTTTTGAAATAAAATATTTAAAAATATATAAATAAATATGTAATTATATAGAGCTTGTCGAGATAAACCCAATAATATTGTTTTATCTTGATAGGACCTCGTCCAAAATATTTATGAATTAATAAATATAATAAGCATAAATAATGATATATTATTATTTTAAAAATAATAAATAACAAAATCAAAGTAATGTAAATGACACATGATATGAGAAATAGACTTTCATAATAATATAACAAAATTAAAGTAAAAAACTTTAAAGAAATATGCTAAACTTAATGAGAAAGTTACATTCCAAAAAACTAAGGTGATCAAGTGTAATATCATCGATCATTTAACTAAGGTAAGATTCAAAATAACTTGTAGAGCATGCCAAATCTATAGAAAATAAAGTATTTAAAAATTTTAAAAATTAATATTTAATTAAATAAAACTTGATGAGTTAAGTCCAATTACGTTTCCTTTGTCTTGATTAACCTCAAATGGAATTGTTACTTATTACCGAAGTAAATAAGCCTAAATAATAATACATTGTTATTTTAATTTTATGTAAATTAAGGTTAAAAATTAAGATAAATTTAAGTAATATAATATATCTAAATCAAATTATGTAAAAGTCACATTATAGTAGATTTAGAGTTAGGTATTTGTATAATCAAATTTAAGCAAAAAAATTACAAAAAATGTGATAAATTATACAAGAAATATGTGTTTCAACATACTACGGAGATCTAAAGTGACATCCTATTTCATCATATCAAATAAAAATGTCTAGTAAAGTATGTAAGAATTATAATAAATAAAATATTTAAAAACATAAAAATAAATATTTAATTTTATAGAGGTTATTGAGATGACTCCAATAATGTTTATATTGTCTTAATCTAACCTTATTTAAAAATACTATAAATTAATTAAGTAAATTACCACAAATAATAAAAAAAAAAAATTATATTAAGCAAATAACTATTAAAATTGAGAAGAGATAAATATAAGTAATGTCATATCACCAAATCAAAGAATTTTAAAGGTCACATGAGATTAGATTAAGTGTTAAACAGTATAACATAACAAAAGTAAAAATTTTGATGAAATGAGATAAATTGTACATGAAAGATGTATTCCAATATACTAAAAAGATTGAGTGTAGCATCCTTGATCATCAAATCAGGTATTATTGAAATGTCTCATAAAGCATGCCAAGGGCCTAAAATAATATATTGTTTAAAAATATAAAAAGGCATTTTTTGTTAGATGAGGCTCATCAAAAGAAGACTAATGACTTGTGCTTCATTTTGATTAGACCTCATTTAGAATTATAGTGAAGCAAAAAAATAAATTATTATTTTAAAATTAAGAAAATATATTTTAAAGTTGATTTTAGGAAAATTAAATTAATACAATATATCCAAATCTAATTAATGTAAAGGTCATAATGTGAAAAATTTGAAAAGAAATGAGATAAATTATCTTAGAAGGTTGTGTTCCAAGGTAGTAAAAATTTAGAGTTAACAACCTCGATTTTCAAATCATTTATTAATAAAAATTTCTTAAAACATATGCCAAAGAATTAGAAAATAAAATATAAAAATACAAATTAATATTTAATTGATTATAACTCATTAAGATGAATCCAATGACATTTGTTTCATCTACGTTGAACCATATTTGGAATTTCTTACTATGAATTCTTAGAGTTAATAAATACAAATAATAAGAAATTATTATATTAATAATGAGTTAATATATATTAAAGTTCAAATGCTCTAAATTAAAGTAATATAATTTAACAAAATCAAAAGGATTGTCACACAAGATGAGATTAATTTATAGGAAAGATGAATTCTAGATACAAAAAAATGGACTATAATATCCTCGTTTGCCAAATTTGGTATGAATAGAATTATCTCATAAGCTATCCAAATTCAAGAATATAGCTTATGTAAAAATATAAAAATGATTACTTAATTAGAAGAGTTCATGGAGAGCAATGTAATGATTTTTGTTTTGTCTCAATCTAATATCTTTACTAATTTTTAGAAATTACCAAAACAAAAACATAAAAAATAAATAATTATTATTTAAAATTAATAAAATGAACTTTATAGCTGACATGAGATAAACTGAAACAATATGATATGATCAATTCAAAGCAATGCAAAGGTCACACAAGAGAAGATTTACAATTACATAGTTATATAACTAAATCAAACAAAAGAAGTTGAAGAAATGAGATAAAAAAAATCATGGTGATGTAAAGGACATATAAGAGTTGAATTTGAGTTTCATAATTATTTAACCTAATAAAAACAAAATATTTGAAGAAATGAGATAAAGTGTTCCAAAAGATTCATTCCAATACACTATGGGCATCGATAATAGAATCCATGATCAAAAAATTAGATACGCATCAAAATGAAATTTAAAGTTTGTCAAAACCCTTAAAAGTCAAATATTTAAAAATATTAAAATAATATTCGATTTTTATAGAGCTTTTTGATGGGTCCATCGATATTTCTTTGTTTCGATCAAACCACGTTTGGAATTACTACAAATTTTAAAATTAAAAAGAATAAATGATAATATATGATTATTTTTTTAAAAATAAAAAAAGTATATGTTGAATCTAAAATGAGATTAATTAAAACAATGTTATAAATTCAAATTAAAGGATGTAAAAGTTACACAAAAGCTTATGTAGAATTTCACAATGGTGTAACTAATATTAAGTAAAAATTTTGAAAAAATGAGATAAATTATTTGTAAAAGTCACATTCCAAGAAACTAAAGAGATCAAATGTAATATCCTTGATCATTAAATCAAGTATTAATAAACATAACTAGCAAAACATGTCCAAATCATATAAGAAAGTATTTAAAAAAATAAAAATCAATATTTAATTAAAAAAAAATCATTAAAATAAGCCAAATGATAATTTATTATTTTAATGATATATATATATATATATCAAAGCCTAAATGAGATAAATTAAAACAATGCAATATGTCAAAATCAATTCAATGTAATAATCACACAAGAGTAGATTTACAATAACATATTAATATAACCAAATCAAAATAAAAGCTTTAAATAAATGAGATAAAGTTTTTGAGAAAATTTCTTTCCAACATATTAAAAATAAAAATGTAACATTGTCGATAGTTGAAAAAAGTACGAATCAAAATATCTCAAAAAAAATGAAAAGTTACTAAACAAATAATATATATATATATATATATATATATATATATATATATATATATATATATATATATATATATATATATATATATATATATATATAACTAGAAAAACATAGTCGAGCTGAGTCAATGACTTTTGTAAGGTCTAATCAAACCTTCTTTAGAATTCTTATGAATTATCAAAATAAATAAACATGAATATTAAAAATTAGTGTTAATATTAATAAATATGTAATAAAGTTGAGATGGCATAAATTGAAATAATGTAATAGAACCAAATCATGTCCATTTAAAGGATGCATGAGAGTAGATTATGAGTTACATAATAATACAATAAAATCAAAGCAGAATAAGATAAATTATATAGGAATGATGTATTCCAAAATACTAAGGAGAGCTAGTGTAACATCTCTAATAATAAAATCAAGTACTAATCAAAATATCTCTTAAAAAATTCTAAATGTTTAAAAAAAATTTTAAAACTATAAAATAGAATATTTAATTTGATATAACTCATCATGATGAGTTTAAGGATGTTTGTTTCATCTCAATTGGACGTTGCTTAGAGTTATTATGAATTATAAAATGAAATAAGCATAAATGATAGTAAATTATTATTTTTAATATTAATCACATATATATTGAAGTTAAAAAGAGAAAAACTAAAGAAATATAATATAACTAACATAAAGCATTATAAAGGCCACACAATATGAGATTAGAATTAAAATCAATTTAAGCAAATAAATGCAAACAATTTGAAAAAAAAAATATGTAAAATTGTATAAAAAGTTTCTTGACAAGATATTAATGAGATCTAAAGTTAAATCCTTTATCAATAAATCAAGTAAAATTAGAAATGCATCATAAGATAAGCCAAATCTAAAGTGAATAAAATATCAAAATAATTTTAATAAGAATAAGATTGAGCGTAATCTAAGCAAGTCCAATGGCATTTTTTTTTGTCTCAATCAAACTTCATTTGAAGTTACAATAAATTGCCAAAGTAAATAAGCATAAATAATTATAAAATATTATTTTAATATTAATTAACTATAAAATAAAGTTGAAATGAGATGCAATGAAGCAAAGTAATTTAACCAAATCAAGCTGATGTAAAGGTCAGACAAAATGAGAATTAGAGTTTCATAAAAATATAGAAATTACTCTTAAAATAAGATAAATGCATAGAAAATACACATGTAAAAAATTAAAACTAAATATTTAATTTGATAAAGTTTGCTTAGATGATTCAACATGTTTGTTTCATCTTTATGAGATCTTATTAAGAAAACATATATTTAAATTAAAATGAGTTAAATTGAAGCAATGAAATACAAGTAAATAGAAGAGACACAATGGTCAAAAAGGATGAGAATTAAAATTTCATAATAATATAACAAAATTAAATAAAAAAATTTGATGAAATGAGATGAATTATTTTAATGTAAAGCAAATTTCTTTTAAATCTAAAACGAGATAAATTGAATTACTGTAGTTGAACCTAATAAAGTTGATGCAAAGGTCACATGAGAGTAGAATTAGAGTTTAATATTATTATAACCAAATCAATATGAAACCTTTGAAGAAATAAGTAAAAATTTATTAGAAGTTGTACTCTATGAAACAAAGGAGAATGAGTGTAGCATCTTAGATCATCAAATCTATTACAAATTTAAATGCCTTATAAATAATGCAAAAATATATAAAATAAAATAATTAAAAAAATATAAATAAATATTAAATTAGATAGAGCTTCTCAAGATGAGTTCAACGATATTTATTTCATCTCAATATAGCCTTGATTGTAGTTTTTTGAATTAAATAAATAATTAGGATAAATAATAGTAAATTATTTTTTAAATATTAAGTAAATATAAATGAGATAAATTATAGTAATATAATAAAACAAAATCAAAGCATTGTGAATGTCACACAATATGAAATTTAGAGTACATAGTAACATAAAAAAATCAAAATAATAAATTTGAAAAAAAATGAGATAAATTATATAGGAGAATTTTATTCAAAATAGCTTGTAAAGCATACCACAATATGATAACATAAAATATTTTAAAAATAGTTAAGAAATGAATATTTAATAGGATAGAGCTTATTAATATGAGTTAATAACATTTGTTTTTTTATATGAAAACTCATTTGAAATACTACTAATTATCAAATCAAAGTGATGTAAAGGTCATACAAGGGAGAGTTATGCTTCATATTAATATAATCAAATCATTGCAAAATATTTTAAGAAATGAGATAAAATTTATAATAAAGTTACTTTGTAAGATAATAAAGAGATGAAGAATAACATCCTTGCTTATAAAATCTATTATGAATAAAAATATTTCATAATATAAGTCAAAAAACTAAAAACTATACATTAAAAAATATATTAATTCTATTTAATAAGATAAAGTTCATCAAAGATTTTTAAAAGAAGTTTATTTTATCTCGATAGGAATGCATTTGGAATTAGTTTGAATTACAAAAAACACATAAGCATACATCATAAGAAATTGTTGCTTTTAAATTAAGTAAATATATATTAAAATTGGAATGAGATCAATTAAATCAAAGTGATATAATAAAATCAAAGCAATGTAAAGGCAACATGATAAGATATTTATAGTAACATAATACTATAAACAAATCAAAGCAAAAAATTTTGATTGCTTAGATAAAGTTTATTAAAAAATAGCACACCAAGTTAATGAGGAGATTGAGTGCAACACCCTCGATCATTAAATTAGGTACAAATTGAACATTCTTGTAAAGAGCACTAAAATTATAAAAAAATAAAAAATATAAATAAATATTTAATTAGATTGAGGTCATTAATATCTCCTTCATTTATATTGAAACTTATATGGAATTTTTTTGAATTACAACAATAAATAAGAATAATAATAACAAATTATTTTTTTAATTTTAAGTAAATCTATATTAAAGCTGTAATGAGATAAATTAGAGTAATGAAATATAACCAAATTGAATCGATGTAAAGGTCACATGAGATGAGAATTATAGCTTCATAATAATATAACCAAATCAAGATGAAATATTTGAAAATTGACATAACTTATAAAAAACGTTACTTTCCAAAATACATCTAGCATGTATAAAAATATCCCATAAAACCTACCTAAACTCAAGAAAATAATATATCTTAAAAAAAAAAATGTTTAATTTGATAAATCTCATTTGGAATTATTATAAATTACCAAAGTAAATAAGAGTAAATAATAATAAATTATTATTTGAATAATAATTAAATATATATTAATCTAAAACGAGACAAAGTGAAGATATATTATACAACAAAATCAAAGCATGTAATGGTCAAGCCAGAAGAGAATTAGAGTTTCATAGCAACGCAACCCAATAAACTAAAACATTTTGAGAACTAAGATAAATTTCTTTACATTCAAAGATATTAAGATAATCAAGTGTAACATCCATGATCATAAATTAAACTTGGAATTCAAATGACTCCTAAATTTAACAAAAATCCTAAAAAATAAAATATTCACAAATATAAAAAATAATTATTTAATTAAAGCTTATCAAGATGAATCTAATGATATTTATTTTGACTTCCTTGGACCATATTTGAAATTATTGTAAATTACCAAATCAAATTATCATAAATATTAATAAATTATTATTTTAATATTAAGTAAATATATATTAAACCTTAGATGAGATAAATTAAAGTAATATAGTGAAACCAAATTGAAGCGATGTAAAGGTCGTACGAGAAGAGATTAAGAGTTATATAGTAATATAGCTAAATGGAAGAAAATATTTTTAATAAATTAGGTAAGTTAAATGGGAAAACCTTAAAATTTATGCAAAACCCTTCAAAAATGAAATATTTTGAATTTTAGAGATGAATATTTAATAAGATTGTTATCATAGAGATGAGTTGAATGATGCTTTCTTCACTCAATAGACCATGTTTGGAATTATTATGAATTACAAAATTAAAGAGCATTAAAAATGAACATTTAATTCGTTAGAGCTTGTCAAAATGAGTTGAATGAAATTTATTTTATCTTGATCAAACCACATTTGAATTATATGAATTACCAAACTTAAAATACTTAAATAACAATAAATTATTGTTTTAATATTAAGTAGATATATATTAAAGTTAAAATTAGATAAATTGAAGCAATGTAATGTAAAAAAATCAAAATGACATAGAAGTCACATAATAAGAGAATCAAAGTTTGCAGTAATATAAGAAAATAAACTTTTTAAGAAATAAGATTGTACAAGAAAGATGCATTCCAAGATGCCAAGGAGATAGCCAATAATATTCTCGATTACCAAATTTGATACAAATCAAAATGACTTGTGAAGCTACCCAAACCTTAGAAAATAAAATATTTAAAAATATTAAAATGCATATTTAATTAGATATAGCTCAATCAACTCTTGATTAGAATTACTATGAATTCTTGAACTAAACAAACATAGATAATAACCATTTAATATTTTAATAATTAATTAATATATACTAAATCTAGAATATGATAGATTGAACAAATACAATATAACCAAATTAAAGTGATGTGAAAGTCACACTAGTGGAGATTTACAATTGCATAGTAATATAACAAAATAAAATAAGAACATTTGAAGAAACAAGATAGATTGTATGAAAAAATTGCATTTGAAGTTATAAATTTGATTGTATATAAAATCCTCAATCATTAATCTAGTGAAATTGAAATTTTGCATAAAGTATATTAAAATCGTAAAAAATCAAATATTTAAAAAATATAAATATAAATATTTAATTAGATAAAGCACATTGAAATAAGTATAATAATATTTTTTTTCATCTTAATTTAATGAATTTTATAATTAGTATGATTTACCAAATTAAATAAGTGTAAATAATAATAAATTATGAATTTATTATTTAATAAATATATATTAATGCTAAAATTTCATAACATTGAGCAATATAATATTGCCAAATAAAACCTAAATAATTATAATAGAGGAGGAGAATTAGAGCATCATAGTAATTTAAAGAAATCAATGAAAAAATTGAGCAAATGAGACAAATTATATGGGAATATTAATTCAAAAATGTTATGGAGATTAATTTTAATTTCATCATTACTCAAATTTGAAATAATTCAAAATGTCTTGCTAAATGTACCAATATAACAAATAAATATTTAAAAATATTCAAAATAAAGATTTATTTTGATAGAGTAAGAACACGAGTCCAACAATATTTGTTTTATCTTAATTATAATTTGTTTGTAATTTAATACAAATTATCAAAGTAAATAAGCACAAATAATAATATAAAATATTTTAATATTAAGTAAATATATTTTAATACTGAATTTAGATAATTTAAAATAATATAATTTAACAAAATCAAATTAGTGTAAAGGTTAGAGAAGGGAAAATTTATGCATATATAGTAATATGACAAAATCAAATAAACAATTTTGAAGGCATAAAATAAATTTCATAGAAATATTGCATTCCAAGATACGAAGGAGTTCAAGGGTAATATTCTCAACTATCAAACTAGATATTAATCAAAATATCTTATAAAATATATCCCAATCATAGAATATAAAATATTTAAAAATATTAAAATAAATATTTAATTGAATAACACTCATCTAGATGAGTCTGACTATATTTATTTTATCATGATTATTCCTTACTTATAATTACAATAAATTACCAAAATAAATCAGAAAAAATAATAATAAACATTTTATTTTAATATTTTTGAATATATGTTATAACTGAGATGGGATAAATTTAAAAAATATATAATATATCAAATCAAAGTAAGGTAAAAATAACATAAGAATAGATTTTGAGTTACATAGCAATAAATCAAATAAAATCACACACTTTGAAAGAAAATAAAGTAAATCTTACAAGAAAGTTGTTTTCTAATATTCTTGATCATTAAATCTAGTACTAGTTAAAATGACTCACAAACATACCAAAATCCTCAAAACTAAACTATTTAAAAATATAAATATGAATATTTGACTAAATAAAGCTCATCGAGTACAATGAAGATTATTTTGTGTTGATTAAAACTTTTTTTAAATTTCTATTTAATTCTAAAGTAAATTAAAGAAAATAATAATAAAGTTTAATTTTATTATAATATAAATATTTATTAAAGTTGAAAATAGATAAATTTAACCAATATAATATACTAAATCTAAGTGATGTAAAGGTGATAATAAAGTAAAACTAGAGTTACATGGTAATATAATAAAAAATGAAAAAGATAAAGAAATAGGATAATTTATATTAAATGCTTGTATTCTATGTTACTGAGAAGATTAAGTGTAACACTCTCGATTATTAAATTAAGAATGAATCAAAATTTCTTATAAAACATGCCAAAATGAGACAACTGAAATAATATAATTTAACAAAAATAAAGCAATGTAAGAGGTCACATAAGAGAAGATTTCAAATTATATGGTAATATAAATAAATCAATTCAAAACATTTGAAAAAATAAGATAAATTATATAAGAAATTATAAAATACTAAGAAGATCAAGCATAATATTCTCATTTGTTAAAGTTGATACAAAAATGTCTCACAATGACTACTAGAACTCGAGAAAATAAAATATTTAAAAATAAAAAAAAATTTAAGTAGATAGAGCTCATCAAGAGGAGTTCAATGTCATTTATTTTGACTTATTTAGAATTACTACAAACACCAAAGATAAAATAAAAAAATAATAGGAAATTATTATTTTAATTTTTAATACAAATATATTAAAGCTAAAATGAGATAAATTAAAAAGTATAATAAAACCAAACTGAAGTGATGTAAAAAACACATAAGTGGTGAGTTAAAATTAAATAATAATATAACCAAATCAAAGAGAATTATTTTAAGTGAAGTGGTAAAATATACTAGAAAAAGTGTATTCCATGATACTAAAGAGATTGAGAGTAACATTCTCAATTTCCAAATAAGGTATGAATCAAAATTTCTTAGAAATCCTGTGTGATCCAAAAATAAAATACTAAAAAATATGAAAATAAATATTTAATTAGATAAAGCTCGTTAATCATATCTTGTTTGGTATATGATAAATCATAAAAATAAAAAATCATAAATAAAAAGTTTTATTATTTTAATATTAATTAAGTATATACTAAAGGTAAAATAAGATAAATTGAAGAAATATAATATATCTAAATCAAAATAGTGTAAACATCACACGATAGAAGATTTAGAGTTACATAGTAATATAATTAAATCAAAGAACCAAATTTGAAGAAATAAGATAAATTATATTGGAAAGTTCTATTATAAAATAATAAATATATTTAGTGTAACATCTTTGATTATCAAATATGGTATGAATTACAATATCTTATAAAACTATCAAAACTTTTTATGAATTACAAAGCTTTTACATTACTTTCATTTAGATATATTACACTTCTTTAGTTTATCTTATTTTAACTCAAATATATACTTAATTAATACTAAAATAATAATTTTTTTGTTTTATTATTATTATTTATTTTTATTATTTGTAGTAATTCCAAACAAGGTCTAAGTGATGAGTTTTATCTAATTAAATATTCACTTTCATATTTTTGAATATATTTTTTTTGGTTTAGGTATGTTTTTTGAGTATTTTTATTCATGTTATGTTTTGTAATTGAGGATGTTACTCTTGATCATCTTATTATCTTGGAATGCACCTTTTTGACATAATTTATAACTTTTCTTCAAATATTCTCTTTGATTTGGTTATATTATCATATAAGTTTAAATCACCACTCATGTGACATTAACATCACTTTAGTTTAGTTTTATTATATTTTTTTAATATCTCATTTTAGCTTTAATATATATCTTCTAAAAATTAAAATAATAATTTGCTTTTTTTTTCCTAATTTAACTTTTGTTTCCATAGTAATTTCGATCAAGATCTAACCGAGACAAAATTAATGTTATTAGAGTTATCATAATGATCATTATCAAATTAAATATTTATTTACTTTTTTAGATATTTATTTTCTTAAGTTCTAATATGCTTTATGAGACATTTTGATTTGTGCCTACTTTAACAAATGAGAATATTATGTTCAATCTTTTTAGTGTCTTTGAATGTAATTTCTTATAAAAGTTATCTCATTTCTATAAATGTTTTGTAATGATTTGTTTATATTACTATGTTATTTGAAATCTTTTTTGTGTGAGCTTTATATTTCTTTTCTTTGGAGAAATTATATTTCTTCAGTTATTATCAAGTGTCCACACATGCATGTTCGTGTGTGCTTGTTCATGTGTGTATGCATGTGTGTGTGCATGTAGTCAGGTGCATTTGTGTGTGCACGTGTGTGCACATGTGTGCATGTGTGTTTGCATGCACGCTTGTGTCTGTGTGTGTTCATGTGTGTATGTGCATGTGTGTATGTGTGTGTGTGGTATTTTTTGTATGTACATGTGTGTGTGTGTATGTGTGTGAGTTTGTATGGGCATTTATGTATTTGTGTGCGTACCTATGCATGTGTATGTGCATTTGTGTATATGCGTGTGTGTGTGTGTGCATGTGAATATTCATGTTTATGTGCATGTGCTTGTGTGTATGCATGTGTGGGCACGTGTATGCTTGCATTATTCGTGTGAGCATAATTATGTGTTTGCATGCAGGTGTGTGTGTGTTCATGTCTACATGCACAGGTGTTCATGTCTTCATGCACATGTGTTTATGTTTCCGTGCATGTGTGTGTATTTGTGAGCTTGAGCATGCATATGTGTGTGAGCTTATGTGCACAAGTATACTTATGTGTGTATTTGTGCACATTAATTTGCTTGTGTCTATGTGTATTTTGCATCCATTTGTGTTCTCAGGTGTATGTGTGTCAGTGACTTTGCGTATCCATAGGTGTATATGCTCACAATAATGTGCACGCTTGTGTGTGTGCATGTGTGTAGGTGTGTGCATGTGTGTGGCTAAGCATGTGCATGTGTGTACATATGTGTGCGAGTGTCTATTTATTGTGCATGTGTGCATGCTTGTGTAAGTGTGTGCATTTGTGTGTCTATATGTGAATTTGCATGTATGCATCATTTGTGTGTGCATGTGTGTTTGTATGTGTGTAGGGGTAGGTATAGACAGGGATGTATGTGCATATGTGTATGTGTTTCTGTATGTGTGCATGTGTCTCCATGTATTTGTGTGTGCACGTGTGCTTTGTGTACATGTGCATTTGAGTGTATGTTCTATGCAAGCATGTGTGTTCGTGTGGGTGCAAGCACATGTGTGTGTGTGTGAGTGTGTGTGTGCACATGTGTGTGCCCATGTAGACACATATGGGTGCATGTGAGTGCATGCATGTATGCATCTCTTCATGTGTGTGTCCAAGTTAATATGCATGTGTTTATGTGTTACTGTTTGTAGATGTAAGAGTGTGTTTATACATGTTTGTGCAGCTAAGAGCATTCTTATGGTTGTCTATGTACATGTGTCTATAAACATGTACAATTATGTGAGCTTATGTATGTGTGTATGTATGTGTGTGTGGGTTTGCATGTGTGTGTATGTCCAAGCATGTGCATGTTGGGTAGTGTGTAGGTGTGTGTGTCTGTGCATGTGTGTCTATGCATACACTTATGTGTGCACCTGTGTGTGTGTGCATGTCTATGATTGTCTATGTGCACACACATGTGTGTGTGTGTGTTCATGTGTTTAAGAGTGTGTTCCTATTTGTGATTGCTTGTGCAAGCACATTTTTGTGCATGAATGAATCCATGTGCAAGCGTATGTGTGTGTGCACATGGGTATAAGTGTGTGAATCTATGTGTATTTGTGTGTGTGTATGGGTGCATATGCAAGTTTGTGATTGTGCATATATGTGTGTGTGTGTGTATATGTGTCTGTCTATATGTGTATATGTGTGCATGTATGTGTTCATGTTTGTATGTGCACATCTACTTATGTGTGAGTGCATGTGCATGTGTCTCTATGCATTCTTATGGGTGTTTGCACATACATGTCTTCATGTGTGCATGTGGGTGCGAATGCATGCACGTGTTTTTTGTAAGTATGCATGTGTGTGTGTGTGCACATGCATTTATATGTGCATGTGTATGTGTTTATGTGTATATGAGTGTGCATGAGAGTTTGTGTGCATATGAATGCATATATATGTGTGAGTATGTGTGTGCATGTGTGCTTATGCATGTGTGTCTGTGTGTATTTGTTTGTGTACACATGAGAGTATGTGTGTATGTGCATGCATGCATGTGTCAATGTGAATTTGTGCGTACATGCATGTGTGAGCATGTGTATGGACATGTTTTTGGGTATGTGTAGGCATGTGCATGTGTATGGGTTTGTTTGCGTGTGTATGTTTGTGCATGTGTGTATGTGTGTGTTTGTGCGAGTGCGTGCATGTGTATGGGTTTGTTTGCGTGTGTATGTTTGTGCATGTGTGTGTGTGTGTGTGAGTGCGTGCATGTGTTTTTGTGTGTGTACTTACATGCATGTGTGTTTGTGGGTTTGTGTGTGTCTATGCTTTACATGTGTGTGTGTGTACATGTGTTTTTGCATGTGTGTGCATGCATGTAGGCATTTGTGCATGTGTGTGGAATGTATGCATGCATTCTTGAATGTGTATCTACATGCATGTGTGGGAGAGCATTGTTTGCATGGGTGTATGCTTGCATCTGTGCTTGTGTGTTTGTGTATGCCTCTGTGTGCATGTGTATGTACATGTATTATTGTGGGTGTGTGTGCATAGCCATCAACATGTAAGCTTTTGTATGTTGTGCATGTGTGTCTTTATATGTGTGTTTGTGCATGTATGTGCTTGTATGCATGTATTTATGTATTCATATTCACATTCATGTGTTTACATTCGTGCATGTGTGTTTGCTTGTGTTTAAGCATGAGTCTGTGTGGATTTGAGTGCATGTCTACATGTTTCTTTGTGTGTGTATTTGCGATTGTGAGCATTTACAAGTGTTGATGCATGCATGTGTGTGTGTGTGTGCACATGATTCTATATGTGTTTGTGTGCATGTGTGTGTATGTTATGTGTACATCTATACATGCAAATCATGTTTGTGTATTTGTTCATATGTGCATGTGTTACATGTATGTCTATGTGCGTGTGTGTGTGCATGTGTGTCAATGTAAAAATGTGTGCGTATATGTGGGTGTGTGGAAGAGCATGTGTGTTAATGTACACACATATGTGAATGCTTGTGTGTTTGTATAGGCTTGTGCATGCATATGCATGTGCATGAGTGTGCATGTGTGTGTGTGTGTGCTTGTGCATGTAGATGTGTGTGTGCATATCTATGAGTTTATGAGTGTGTGTGTGTGTGTCTATGTGTGTGCATGTCTTTTAGCTTATGTGTTTGTGCATTCTTGTGAGTATGACTATGCAAGTGTGTACGTGTGCTTCTGCATGCATGTACATATGTAAGTGTGTTCATCTTTATGTGTGCATGTCTACATGTGTGTGTTTGTGCATGTGTGTGTATGTGTAAGTTGGGTCTGTGTGTACACGCATGAGTGTATACATTCATGTTTGTGCATAAGAGTGTGTGTGTGTGTGTGTCGAGGCATGGTCATGTGTATGTCCAAGTGTCTCTGTGTGTGTGCGTGTATGTATATATGTTCCTATATGTATGTTCTTATATGTGTCTTTTTTCATATATGCCTTTGAGTGCGTGGTGTGTACCAGTGTGTTTCCATATGAGTTCACATTTGTGCATGTGATTACATTGTGTGTTTGTGTGCAAGCATATATGTGTCATTATAAGTGTAAGCATCTATTTGTATGTGTGCTTGTGTCTCTATTTATGTGTGTGCTTTTGGGCATGCAAGCATGCAAGAGTGTAGACAAGTGTGTGCTTGCATGATAGTGTGCCTACATGTGTGATTTTTCATGTGTGGGTGTACTTCTGTGTGTGTGTGTGTGTACATGTTTGTGCACGTATTCTGGTGTGTGTGAGTGTGTGGGTGCATGCATGAGTATGTTTTATGTGTGTATGCATGCTTGTGTGTGTGTGTGCATGTATGTGTGTATGTTCTTGTGCATGTTCACTCATGTGTGCATGTACTTGTCTATGTTTGTGTGTGTGTGTGTATGTTGGTGCATGGGAGTGTTGGTGTGTGTGTGTGTGTGTGTATTGTGTGTGCATGTGTGTGCATGTATATGTGTGCATGGGCATGGGTGTGCATGTGCATGTGAATGTGCACAAGCGAGTATGTATGCCTGTGGATGTGTGTCTACATGTGTATATGTGTGCATGTATGTACGTGTGTGTGAATTCATGCTCATGTGTGCTTATGTGCTTGTGTACTTGAGCACATGTGTGTGTATGTGTGCATGTATTTGAGTGAGATTATGTGAATGCGTGCATATCTGTGTGCAATCATGTGTTTATGTGTGTGCTTGTGTTTTTGTGTGTGCATATGTGTGTGGGCATGAGTGTGTGTGTGTTCGTGTGTTTGTGTGTGTGTATGTATGTAGTTTTGTGTGTATATTGGCATTTCTATTTGTGTTTTAGTTCATGCACATGCATGTGAGTGCTTATGTGTGTGTTGGTGCATGTGTGCATGTATGAGTATTTTATATTTGTGTGTTTGTGGATGGTAGTGTGTGTGTGGGTGTTTTTATGCGTGGATGTTTGTACATGCGTGTTTGTATAATATTGTGTGTTTTTTTGTTTTTGTACATTTTGTGTGTTTTTGTGTGTGTTTGTTTGTGTGCATAAGTGCTTATGAGAATGTCTGTGTGAATGCATGTGTGTGTCTTTATGCATGCATGTGTGTCTGTGTGTGAGAGAATGTGTATGCATATTTGTGTGTGCTTTGAGTGCATGTATATGTGTGGGTGTAGGTATGTGTCTGTGTGTGCGCATGCTCACATGTGTATATTCGGGTATGCATCTGTGTGCTTGTATGTGTATTTGTGTGGGTACCTGTCTGTGCTTATGTGTATGTGTATTTATGTACATGTGTGTGTGCTATGTATATGTGATGTGTACATATGTGTGTAGGCATGCATTTGCATGTGTGTGTGCATGTGTGTATGTCTATGTGTATGTGTTTGTGTGAGTTTATGTGTGTGCATGTGCTTACATGTGTGTTTGTCTATGCATGTGTTTATATGGTGTGTGTGTGTGTAGGTGTGTGAGTGTGTGTTTGTGCATGTCTGTGTGCATCTATACATGTCGATGAATTTACACTTGTACACTCTATGTGAGTGGAAGCATGTGTGTGTCTATGTTTGTCTATGAGAGCATGTGTAGAAGTTCTTCTGTGTGTTTATGCATGCCTATGTGTGTGTGTGCATAAGTGGGTGTGTATGTGTGTATGTTTGTGTGTGTGTGTGCATATATTTAATTGTTCATATGTGTTTGTGAGTGTATCCATATATGTGTAAATGTGTATTTACATGTGTGTGTGTGTGTGTGCTAGTACATGCTGGTGTATGTTTGTGGTTACCTACATGTGTGTACATTCATGTGTGCATATGTGTGTGTGTGTATGCAAGTGTGAGTGTCTCCATGTATGTGTGTGTGCATGTGTGTATGTGAGTACATGTGTAGGAGCATGTGTGTTGTGTTTGTGCATGTGCTTATATGTAAATGCATATATTTGTTGATCTTTACATGCATGCATGATTGACTATGTCTGTATGTATGCAAGTGTGTATGAATGCATGTGTGTGTATATACTTGCACACTCATATGTGCATATGTTTGTGCATGTGAGTATTTATGTGTGCATGCATGTGTGTTTTCTTGTCTAGTTGAGTGTGTAAGCTTGCAAGTGTGCACACATGTCTATGTGTGAGTGCATTTGTGCACCATTGTGTGTGAGTGTATGTGTGCATTTGTGTGCATGGGTGTGTGTGGGTCTTTGTGTGGGCGTGTATGTGTTCATGGATTTATACATGGATTTATAAGTGTGTCATGTGTGTGTGTGTTCCATTTTTGTTCATGGGTGTGTGAATGCATCTATGCATTTGTGTGTTTCCATGTTTGTGCATGCCTGTGTGCATATATATTTGTGCAAGTGTGCATGAATGTATGCCCGTGTGTTTGCATGGTTGTGTGTATGCATGGCTATGAGTGTAGGTGTTTGTACAGATGTCTATGTAGTTGTCTGTCTGTGTATGTGTCTATGTGGTTGTGTGTTTGTGCCTATATATGTGTGTGTGCATGATATTATATGTGCATGTGTTTTTATATGTGTTCATGTGTGCATTTATGCACATATATATTTTTGAGCATGTGTGAGTGCATCTTTGTATTGTGAATATGTGTGCATGTGTGCATATGTGCATGTGTATATCCATATATGTGTGCGTTTGTTTGTTTGTTGGATAATTCTTGTGTGCAAAGAATGCATGTGTTTGTTTGTGTATGTGTGAGTATATGTAGGTGTGTTTGTATGTGCGTTTACATCTACATGTGTGTGTGTGTGCATTTGTGTGCTTGTCCATTTGTAGGTACGTATGTGGTTATGCATATGTGTATGTGTCATGTATGTGGGTGTGTTCTTGTGTGTATTTGTGTATGTGTGTGTGTTTGTACAATTGTTAGTGTGTTTGCATGCATGTATGTTCGTGTGTGTGTATATGAGTTAGCTTTTGTGCATGTGTGCATCTTGGTGTGCATACGTCTATGTGTGTGTGTGTGTGTGTGTGCATTTGTGCATGCATCCATGTGTGTGATTATTTGTGTATGTGTATGTGTGTTTGCATATGTGTGCATGCACGGGTGCATTTGCATGTGCATGTGAGGATGTGTGTTCGCTTGCATGTTCATAGGCTTGTATCTACTTGTGCATATGCATGTGTGTGTGTGCTTTTGCATGTGTGTTTGCCTGTACATGTGTGTGCATGAGTGCACATGGGTGTTTACATATGCATGTGCATGCATGTTATTGTTTGTGTGTGTGTGTGTGTGTGGGAGTGTGCACATGCATGAGGGTCTGTGTTTACATGCATGTGCAAGTATGTGTATGCATTTGTTTGTTTGCATGTATGTGTGTGCTTATATGTATGTGTACATACATACATGTGTGTGTGTTTGCATGTGTTTGTTTGTGCATATGCATGTGCTTATGTGTGTAAGGGGATGCACATGTGCATGTATTTTTTTGTGTAGTTGTGTGCCTTTGTGTGTGGTTGTGTTCACGTTTCTGTGCATTCATTCATGCGTGTGCATATGTATGCATGTCTATATGTGTGCATTTGTGTGTGTGTGTGTATGTAGGTGTGCTTGTTCATGTAAGTGCATGTGTACGCATTTATTTGGTTATGTGTGTGTGTGTGCAGGTGTATATTTGTGGCTGTGCATGTGCATGTTTGCATATGGGTGTGTTTTTCTAATTATGTGCCCTTGTACGTGCGTGTGTATATGTGTTGGTGTGTGTATTTTTTTTGTGTATGGTTATGTATTCAAGTGTTTGTGTGTGTGTGAAGGGAGGTATGGGTGTATGTGTGTGTGCACATATATATGTATATGTTTGTGTGGTGCATGCATGTGTGTTTGTTCAACTATATAGGTTTATGCAAGTGTTGCTTATTGTATGTGCATATCTGTATGTATGTCAGTGGGCACAAATGTATGTTTGGTTGCACACATGTGCATGTCTCTTTGTGTGTGTGTTTGTGCATGGTGCTTGTCTACGTGCCCATGTGTGTGTGTGTTAGTGCATGTGTTGTATGCATTTGAGAGAGAACGTGTGCATGTGTGCATATGGATTTGTGTTATAGTGTTCATGTGTGTGGGAACATATGTGTTTGTGTGTATGTATCCATTTCAATGTGTATGTGTATATGTGTGCTTGTGTGTGTCAGTGTTGGAGTGTGTGTAAGTTTGTGTGTTTTTCTACATGTGCACACGCACACATTTGAATGCATATAGATACATGTGTGTGTGTAGGTGTTTGTGTGTGCAAGTGTGTGTGGGCATTTGTGAGTGAGTGCATGCATGCATATATCTATGTGAATGGGCATGTGCATGTGATGCATGGGCCCATATGCATGTGTGAGTCTTTATGTGTGTGTGCATATGCTTCTTTAGTTGTGTTTGATTATGCATGTGTGTTTGCGTGCATGCATATGTGCATGTATTTGTATGTGTGTGTGTGTGCTTCTATGTGCCTGCATGCATGTGTATGTGTTTGTGTGGATGTGTGTGTATGTATGCATGCATTTAGATGTGTATGTGTGTGTGTGTGCTAGTGCACTCAGGTATGTGTGTGTGCAAGCATTTCTATGTACGTACATGTCTACATCTTTGTGTGCATGTGTGTGTGTCTATGTGTGAATATTTGTATGTGTGTGCATAAATAAGTGTGCTTGTGAGTGCATGTGAGTGCATGTGAATGTGCACCTATATGCATCTGCATGTGTGTTCTTTGTGCATGTGTTTGTTTGGATGTTCTTGTAAGTGTGTGTGTGTGAATTAGTGTCTATGTTAATGTGTGTGTATGTTTACATGTGTGTAGGCATGTATACATACATAAGTGTGTCCATGTGAGCATGTGTGTTCTTTCTTGTGTGTTTGTGTGTGCGTACATACACATGTGTGTATGTAGATGCACTCTTGCATTTTTGTGTGTATGTGTATGTTCTGTGCACATGCATGTTTGTATCTGTCTTTTTGTGTATGTGTTCATATAAGTGTGCATATTGTTATGCAAACATGTGTAAGTGTGCATGCATGTATTGGGGTGCATACATGTTTGAGTGTGCATGTGTATGTGTGTGGATATGTGCATTCTTATGCACATGTGTGTTGGTGTGCATGTGTGTGTGTGCACGTGCATGTTTGTGCATGTGTGTGTTTGTGTCTGTCTATGAATGTGTATGCATATTCGTGTCTGTGTCTACTTGCTTGTGTGTGTGTATGTGTTTGTATGCTTATGCATCTTTTTGTATGTGTTTTACATGTGAATATGCATGCATTAGCATGCATGTGTGCATGTGAGTGCATGTGTGTGTGTGCATATGTCTATTTGTTAGCATCTATGTGTGCACTTTCATATGTGTGCTCTTGTGTGTGTATGCATATGCATGTGTACATGTGTGAGAGTCTTTGTATAAGCATCAGTTTGCATTTATGTGTGCTTGCATGTTTGAGTATGCACATGTGTGTGTGTGTGTGCTTATGAGCCTTTGATTGTATGTGTGTTTGTGTTGCTATGGTTGTGCATGTGTGTGTGTGCATATGTGTTTGTGTGTTTGTGCATATGTGTGCAAAAGTCTACCTGTATGTATGTTTTTACGTGTGTGTTTGTGTGTGTACATGAGTATGTACAAGTGTGCATGTGCGTTCTTGTACGTGTGTATGTGTGATGGTGGGTGCATACGTGTCAACATTTTGTCATTTGTGCAAGCAAGTGTTTATGTATGTGTGTGTATTAGTGTTAGTCTATAGATGTGCCTATGTGCACATGTTTGTGTGTGAGCATGTGCGTGTGTGCACATGTGCGTGTATGTACATGTTTTGTGCATGTCTACATGTGTGTGTGTGTGTGTCAATTTATGTTTGTATGTATGTATGCATAGATGTTTACATGTGAGTGTGTGCATACGTTTCTACATGTGTACGTGTCTATTTGTGTGGGCATGTGTGTATGTGTTTGTGTGCATATTTGTATGCATATGTATACAAGTGTGCATGCTTTTTCACTTGTGTGCAACATGCATAGATGTGCACAAATGTGTGCATGTGTTTGTGTGCATGCATGTGTGTGTGTGTGAATGTGTGAGCTTGCTAGTGCATGTGCTTGTTTGTTTTATGTTTGTGTGCATGTGTGTGTGTGCTTATCCATGCATATTTGTGCTTGTAGGTTCATGTGAATATTTTTTAGTGTGCATGAGTTAGCATGTGCTTATGCATATGTATGCATGTCTATCTATTTGTACTTGTTTTTTGCATATCTAGTGTTTATGTGCATGTTTGTGTGCCAATGAGAGTGCATTTATGTGTGTCTCAATGTATGTTTGCATGGGTGCATGTGTGGGCGGTTTTATGTGCATGTGCATGTGTGAGTTTTTGTACTTGTGTGTGTGTGCTTGAGTGCATGCATGTGTGCATGTGCACATGCATTCATGCACATGTGTACATGGGTATGTATGTGTGTGTAGGTGTGTACTGGTTTGTGTATGTAGGCGTGTGTGTGTATGTGATCTGTCTATCTATTTGTGTGTGCACTTATTTTTGTGCTTATTTATGTGTGCTACATACATGTGTGTATGTGTGTATGCATGTGTGATTCTATGTTTGTACATGTGCATGAGCATCCATGTATGTGTGCATATGTATATGTGTGCATGCATGCATTTGTGTGCATGTGTTTTTATATGTGCTTGCATGTGTATGCATTGTGCATGTGCGTTACTCTGTGTGTATTGATGTGCATGTATGTGTGTGAGTGTAGGTGTGTGTGTCACTATTCACATGCACATGTATATGCATGTGTGTATGTGTGTGTCTATGTGCATGAGCAAATGTGCATGTATGTTTATGTGTTTGTGTCTATATGGGTTGTGCGTGTGCATGTACATGTATTTGTGTGCATGTGTGTGTGTGTGTATGTGTGCTCGTGCATCCATATGTGTGTGTGTGTGCGTATTCAATCATGTGGGTAAGTGTGAGTGTTCGTTTATGTGCCTATGTGTGAGTATGAACATGTGTGTGCACACAGAAGTGCATGTGTGAGTATGTGTGCATGTACATGGATGTGATTATGCATGTATCAATGCATGTTTGTGTGCATGTGAGTTTGGGTGATTATGTGTGAGTGTGTGCTTGACTATGTTTTTGCAAGTGTGTGTTCATATCTTTGCATGTGTGCAACCATGGGAGTGCATGCACGTGTGCTTGTGCATGAGTGTGTATGCAATCACTCATGTGTGTAGGCTAGTGCACACACATTTATGTATGCATGCAAGTGTGTGTGTTTGTGAACGTGCATGTGTATGTGCATGAATGTGTGTGTGTGTGTTTGCATGTGTGTGTTTGTGCATGTATGTGTGCATATGCATGTGTGCATGTTATATGATTATGTATGCATGTGCATGTGAGAGATTATGTCTACAAGAGTGCATGTGCATGTATGCATGTCTCTTTGTTTGCTAGTTCGGGTGTGTGCATGTTGTTATCCGTGTAGGCATTTGTGCTTGTGTTTGCGTGCTTGTGTGTGTTTGTATGCATGCATGTGCTCGTGAATGTGAGTGTATGCATGTAGTCTGAGCATGTCTGTATGTGTGCGCATGTTTTGGTATGTATGTGTCTATGGGTGTGTGTGGGTGTGTGCAGGTGTGTGTGCTACTATGTGTGTGCATGAATGCATATGCATGTGTGTTTGTGCGTGTATCTATTTTTCGACAAATGTGTGTGTGTGTGTGAGTATATGCATGTTTGAGTGGATATATGTGCATGTGTGTTTACATGTGTGTGCAAGTGTTTGTACCCATGTTTATGCATGTGTGTGTGTGTGTTCATACATATGTTTGTGCTTGTCTTTATGTCTCTTTCCATATGTATATTCGTGTGTGGGTGCATGCATGCATTTGTGTGTGCTTATGTGTGTACATTCATGCACACGTGTGTGTATGTGTCTCTGTGCATCTTTGTTTGTGTGCATGTGCATATGTTTGTGAGTTCATGCAAGTGTTAGTTTATGTGTGCTTGTGATTGTGTGTGTGTGTGTTTTTACATTGGTGGAAGTGTTTGAGCTTGTGCTTGCATATGTGTTCAGGTGTATGTATGTGCACGCATGTGGGTGCATGTTTGTGAGGTGTCTATGTGTGTGCACTTGAGTGTGTGCATTTCTTTGTATGAGCATGCAGAAGTGTGTGCATTTGCATGTGCATTGTTTGTGTACATGTGTATGCATAAGTATGTAAGTGTGTGTGCATGCATGTGTGTAATGGCACATATAAGTGCATGTATGTGAGTAAGCATGCTTGTGGAGGTGCATGCATGTTTTTATGTGTTTATGCCTTTGGGCATCAGTGCATTCTTATGTGTGTGTGTGTGTGTTTATGTATGCATTTGAGTTTGCATTTGTGTGCATATGTGTCTGCATGGTCATGTGAGTGTCTATGTATGCATGTTTGGGAACTTGTTTAGGTGTGTTCATATGGATGTCTGTGAGCATGCCTCTGTGTGTGTGCTTGTATGCATGTGTGCATGGGTGTGTGCATGTGTGCTTGTGTTTGTCTATATGTATCTACATGTGTGCATATTTATGTGCTTTTGTATTGTTCTTGCATGTTTTTGTGAGTGTATGCATTTGGGAGAGCATGTGCATGTGTGTACGTATGTTTGTGCGTGCATGAATAGACATATCTATGCATGTGCATGTGTTCATGTGTGCATGTGTAAATGCATTTGTATATATACATGCGTTTGTAAGTGTGTTTTTCTTTGTGCATGTGTGTGTTTATTTTTGTGCATGTGTGTGCACATCTTTGTGTGTGTGTGTGTGTACACATGCATGTGAGTGAGCAGGTGCACATGTGCATGTATGTGTGTGTCCTTGAGTGTACATTTATGTCTCTGTATGTGTATGTGTGCATATGTGTGTGTAAGTGGTTGTGTGTGTGTGTGTACATGTGAGTATATGTGTTGGTGTGAGTGAGTATGTGTGTGTGTTTGTGTGAGCATGTGTACATGTGTGTCCATGCATGTGTGTGAGCATGTTTATGCATGTGTTTGCATGTGTGTGTACAAGTGTACATGTGTATGTGTTTGCATGTGAGCATGTGTTTGTGTGCACGTGTTTTTATGCATGTGCGAGTGCATATGCATATTTTTGTAGATGTGTATGCATTAATATGTTTATGTGTGCATATGTAATTCTGCATGTGCACATGCATGTGTGTGCATACTTATCTTTGAGTATGTGTGTGTGCATGTTGATATGTTTACATGTGTTTGCTTGCATGTGCATTTGTGTGCATGCTCCTATGCATGTATATGTGTATATATATGTATGTAGGTGTGTGTGTGTGTGTGCATGTGTGTTTGTTCATGAGAGTGTGCTTATATGTGTGTGCATATGTTTGTGTTTGTGTGCATCTGTATGTGCAGGTGGATGCACATATGTGTGTTCCTCTATATTTTTGTATGTATGCTTATGCATGTACATGTGAATGATTGCACGAGTGCATGTGCAAGTTTGTTTGAGTGCATGTGCTTGTGTTTGTGTGCATGTTTGTAGGCGTGAAAATACATGTGCAATTGTATGTGTGTTTGTGTGTGTATGTGTATGTGCATGGGTATATTTTTGTATGTGTGTGCATGTGAGTGTTGGACTGTTTTTGCATTCTTGTGTGCCCATGCTTGTGTGTGAACATGTGTGTGTGCATATGCATGTGTGTGATATTCGTGCATGTCTCAATGTGTGTGGGTGTAGATGTGGGTGTGTGTGTATGTTTGAGTGTGTTAGCTACATGTGTTTGTGCATGTGCATGTGTTTATCCTTGTGTTTGGTTGTTTGTGTTCATGTGTACTTGTGTGTGTGCATGCATGTACATGTGTTTGTGTGCAGCATCAGTGTTGGAGTGGATGCATGTGTGTGTGTGCGTGTGTGCGCATAAGTATATGTGTGATGGTGAACATGCATGTGTGTATTTATGTCTATGTGCCAACATTATATCATATGTACGTGCATGTGTATGTGTGTATACATGCACATGTGTGTATAAGGGTGCATGTGTGTGTGTGCATGAGTGCATTTGCGTATGTCTGTGCATGCATGCATGTGTGCTTGTGTGTGCATGAGTGCGTGTTGTTACATGCTTGTGTATGTGTGTATGCATATGTATGTGCATGTGTGTCTACATGTGTGTGTGTGTGTGCATATTTATGCATGCTTGTGTGCATATACGTGTTTAAGTGTGTGTGCATGTGTGTGTATGTTCGTGTGCACTTCTATGCCAGCATTTAAGTTCATGGGTTGCAAGTGTGTGCATTTATGCATGAGTATGAGTGTATGTTTGCATGTATGTGTTTATGTGTGTGTGTGTTTGTATGTGTGTATGTCTATGCATGTATGTGTGCATGGCTGGGTGCCTGTGTGTTTCCATATGTGCACGTGTGAGTGAGAGTGTGTATACACAAACATGTGTTTGTGTATGTGTGTGTGAGTGTGTGTGTGTATGTGTTTATGCTTGCATGCATGTGATATCATTTATGCTAACGTGTGTGCGTACCTATATGTTGATGTATGTGTTTATGTGTGTGCATGTCTTTGTGTATACATGTGTGTGCGTGCATGTGTGTGTGTATATGTGTGAGTGAAATAGAACATGAAACTGTGAGCTCCCAAGCAGTGGGAGGAGAATGTGATCTCTAACCACGTGCCTATTGAAGAATGAGCCGATGCAAGAATGTGTGTTTTTGCTTGATGTGTGTATGAATGTGTCCATGTGTGTGCATGTGCTTGTTTGTGTGTGTGTGTGTACTTGTGCATATCTATGAATTTATGTGAGTATATCCATGCATGCATGTCCATGTATGTTTGTGTATATGTGTTCATGTGCATATGCAGGTATGTGTTTATGTGTTTGCATGTGTGAATGTATCTCTATGTGTAGGTTTGTGTTGGTGTATGTGTGTGAGTGTGTTCATGTGTGTGTGTGTGTGTGTGCATGTGTTTCTGTGTACAATTGTGTGTGCATAGGTGTGTGTGTGTGTGTGTCTGTGTGTGTGTATATGCATTTTTGTACTTATGTGAGCATGTCTATTCATGTGTAAGTATGTGTTTGTGTGTGCATGTACATGTCTAATTTTGCATGCATGTGTGTGTACATGCATGCATTTGTTTGTGTGATCATGAGTGTAGATGTGTGTGCACGCATATATACATTTGTGTGTTTTTGTTTGTATGTCTTTCTATATGTGTGTATATGCATGTGTGTTTATGGATTTATGTGCATCCATGTGCAAGAGTCTATGCTTGTGTGTGTCTAATTGTTTGGACTTCTGTGTGTGTTTGATTGTGTAAGTATGTGTGTGTGCACATCTATGTGTGTGCATTTGTATATGTGTGAGTGTGTTGAGCATATGTGTGTGTGTCTATGTTTTTGCATGTGCCTGTGCATAAGCATCTGTGTGTCGACGTGATTGTATGTATGTCTATGTGTGCATGCATGTGTGTTTATGCATGTGTGTGTGCTTCTATGTGCATATATGTGTACATATGTGCTTGTGTGTGCATTTGTGTGTGCACATTTGTGTGCATGAATGCACATGTGTATTTATGCATGTGCTTGGGTGTGTTATCTATGTTTATATGTGTATGTGCTTATGTGTGTGTGTATGCCTAAGTATGTGAGTCTATGTGCGATGTGTGTTTATGTTTGTGTGTGTACATGTATGTGTGCATGTGTGTGTTTGTTTGCATATGTTTGTGTGTTTGTGTGCAGGTGTGTACGTGCTTGTGTACCTATGTGTTCGTATGTTCGTGTGTGTGTGTGCATCCATGTGTGTATCTTTATGTGTGTGTGTGTGTGCTTGTGTGGTTGCATATCTATGAGATTATGTGATTTCTTGTGGATGTTTGTGTGCATGTATATGAATTTGATCATGTGTGCATGTGCATAAGTTTGGATATGAATTTAATTGTGCATACATGTGCATGTGTGTGCATGGGTACATGCTTGCATGTGTCTATGTGTGTGTGCTTGTGTGCACATGTGCTCTTGTGTGCATGTGTGTGTGTGTGGGTGGGTGGGTGTGAGCATGTGTGTGTGTTTATGTTTGCGTGCATGTGTGTGTTGTGCCTGAATGCTTCCACACATAGGTGTATGCTTATGTGTGTGTAATGTGTGTGTGTCTATGTGCATATGTGTGAGTGTGTGTGCGAGTTTGCACGCTTGTGTATCCATGTGCATTTGTGTGTGTGTGTGTGTGCAGCCATGTGTGTATAGTTGTGCATGTATGTGTGCATGTGTATGTATGCTTTTGTATCTTTTTTGTGTGTCCATTTTTTTGTGTGTGATTTTGTATGTGTGTACATGTAGACATGTGTTCATGTGCCTGCACAAGCGCTAACATATGTGCATGGGTCATTACATGCATTTGTGTGTTTTTGTGTGCATGTGTGTGTTTGTGCATATGCAAGAATTTGTTGGTTCATACATGTATTTGCATACAAGTGTGAGCTAGTGTGTGTGCATGTGTGTGCATATGTGATTGCATACATGTATGAATGTATGTGTGTCTTTTTGTGCACATACAGTTGCTGGTGTGTGCAAGTGTGCACTAGTGCATGCATTTGAATATGTTGTTTGTGTACATGTGTGCATATGTGTGTTTATGTATGTGTGGGGATGTGTGGGTGCATGCATGTGTCTGCATACTTGTGTATGCATGTGGGTGTGAGCAAGTGTGTGTGGGTGCGCATGTCTTTGAATGTGCATGTGCATTTGTGTTTGTCTATCCATGTGCGTGTGTGCGATCATGTACTTTGTGTGTGTTTGTATGTATGTGTGTATGTCGATGTGTGTGTTCGTGTGAGTGTGCATGTTTGTTGTTGGTGTGTGTTGCTATATGTGAGTACATGTGTGAGATTGTGCTTATGTGCACATAGCTACATGCATGAGTGCAAATGTGAATGTCTTCATGTGCATGTGCGTGCATGAGTTTGTGGTTGTGTGTGTGTGTGTATGGGTGGGTATGTGAGAGCATATGTGTATGGGGTATTTATTTGTGTGAGCAAGCATGTGTGCATATGTGTGCATGTGTGTGTGTTCATTTTTATGTGTATTATGTGTGCTTATGTTCATGTGTGGGTGTGTCAGTGTGTATGTGTCTATACACAAGTTTGTGTACACATATGTGCATGCATGTGTGTATGCATATGTGAATGTTTATGCATGTGTGTTTGTGTATGTGTGTGTGTACATGTTTGTGCTTATGTTTGTGTGTGTTTACTTATGAGCATGTGTATGTGTGTATGTGTGCTCTTATATGTGTATGTGCATGTGTGTTTGTGCATATATGTGTTCATGTTTATTTCAGCATGTGATTGTGTGCCTATGTGTTCATGTGCTTGGGCATGTGCATGTGTAGATGTGTATGTGTGCATATGCATATGTGTGTGTACACCTATATTTTTGCATGTGTGTGCTTTATGTGTATGCAAGGGTCTATGTGCATGTGCATGAGTGTGTGTATGTGGAATGCATGCATTTTTGGATGTGTATCATTGTGCATGTGTGCATGCACCATTGTGTGAGTGTGCGAATGTGTTTGTGTGTTTGTACATGCACACAAGTGTGTATGTGTGTTTGTACATTTGTATGTTTGTGTACATGTGTGTGTGCATATATGTATTTGTGTGTAGGCGTGTGCATGTGTGTTTGTGCATATGCATGTGCATGTTTGCATGCTTTGTGCTTGTGTATTTGTGGCTGCACATATGTGCACCTTTATGTATGTGCATGTACATGAGTTGCATATCTATTTGTTTTCATGTCAGTCTATTTGTGAATGCATGTGTGTGCATGTGCATGTATTTTTGTGTTTTTGTGTGTTTGTATGTGAGCAAGTTTGTATATTTGTGTGTGTGCTTATGCAAGTGTGTGTATTTTGCTATGCATGTGCTTATGCATGCATGTGCATGTGTATGTGTGCATGGGTGCATGTGTGTATATGTGTGTACATGCATGTTTATTTGTGTGCACTTATGTGTATGTGTTTGCATGTGTGTATATGAGCATGAGTGTGTACCTATGTGTTCAAATATTCTTGTGTGTATGCATGTTTGGGTCATGCATGTGTCAGGCTAGTGTGCTAGCATGTGTGTGCTTGTAAATGTGGGCGTCGGCTTGTGTGTGTGTGTGTGCATGTGTACGTCTACATGCTTGTGCCTATGTGTGTGTGTATAAGTGTATGTATTCACCTATTTGTGCATGCGCATGTGTGTTTGTACATATGTGTATGTGCATTTGTTTGTGCATGCGATTATGTGTGAATGTGCATTTGTGTACATGTGTTTGTGTGTGTGCATCTGTGTGTACGTGTCCATGCTTGTGTGCATGCAAGTGCATTACAGGTTGTGTTTGTGAGAGCTTGTTTAGAGATGTGTATATGTACATATGAGTTTGTGTGCAGATGTGCATGTGTGTGTGGGTGTGTGTCCATATGTTTATATGCAAGTGTGCATGTGTGTGCACATTCATGTGTGTGTTTGTGTATATAAGTTTGTGTATGCATGTGCATCTATGTATGTGTGTGTGTGTGTTTTGCATGTATGTGCTTGTGTCTCTTCGTATATGTGTGTGTGTCTGTGCATATGTGAGAGTGTGCCAATGTGTTTGTGTGTGTGTGGGAATGCAGGCATGTATAAATGTATGTGTTTTTGTGTGTGTACATTTGTGTGTTTGTGTCTATGTTTGTGTACGTGTGTGTGTGTGTTCATGCATGTGTGTGTGTTTGTGTGCGCACGTACGTGCATCTATGCGTGTGTCTATGTGCATGAATTACTTATGTGTGCATGTGTGTGTGCATAAAGGTACATGTATTTGTGTTTGTATGTGTTAGTTTTTATATGAGCCTTTCTATGCTTGTGTCTGTGCATATGCATGCTTGTGTTTAAGTTTGTGTATGTGCATATGCATGTGCATGTATACGTGGGCCCATGTGTGTGTATGCATATATATTTGTTTGTGTATATGTGTATGTATGTGTGTCTGCATGTGTGTTTGTACTTATGTGTCCATGTATTCTTATGCTTATGCATGTTTGGGACATGTCTACATGCCATGCAAGTGTGTAAGCATGCATGTGCATGTGTATGTGTGTGTGTGTGTGCATGTGTATGTCTACATGCTTGTGCCAATGTGTGTGTGTATAAGTGTATGCATGCACCTATTTGTGCGTGCGCATGTGTGTTTGTGCATATGTGTATGTGCATTTGTTTGTGCATGTGATTATGTGCGAATGTGCATTTGTGTACATGTGTTTGTGTGTGTGCATGTGTGTGTACGTGTCCATTCTTGTGTGCATGCAAGTGCATTATAGGTTGTGTGTTTGTGGGAGCTTGTTTAGAGATGTGTGTATGTACATATGAGTTTGTGTGCAGATGTGCATGTGTGTGGGTGTGTGTGAGGGTGTGTGTCCATATGTGTGTATGCAAGTGTGCATGTATGTGTTTGTTCATATAGGTTTGTGTGTGAATGTGCATCTATGTATGTGTGTGTGTGCTTTGCATGTATGTGCTTGTGTGTCTTTGTATATGTGTGTGTGTGTGTGTGCATATGTGAGAGTGTGCCAATGTGTTTGTGTGTATGTGGGAATGCATGCATGTATAAATGTGTGTGTTTTTGTGTGTATACATTTGTGTGTTTGTGTCTATGTTTGTGTACATGTGTGTGTGTGTATGTGTGCATGCATGTGTGTGTGTTTGTGTGCATGCTTTGTATATGTGTATTTGTGTGTGCACGTACGTGCATCTATGCGTGTGTCTATGTGCATGAATTACATATGTGTGTATGCGTGTCTGTGCATAAAGGTACATGTATTTGTGTTTGTATGTGTGAGTTTTTATATGAGCCTTTCTATACATGTGTCTATGCATATGCATGCATGTGTTTAAGTTTGTGTATGTGCAAATGCATGAGCATGTATACTTGGGCCCATGTGTGTGTATGTATATATATTTGTTTGTGTATATGTGTATGTATGTATGTCTGCATGTGCGTTTGTATCTATGTGTCCATGTGTTCTTATGCTTATGAATGTTTGGGTCATTTCTACATGCCATGCAAGTGTGCAAGCATGCATGTGCATGTGTATGTGTGTGTGTGTGCATGTGTATGTCTACATCCTTGTGTTTATGTGTGTGTGTATAAGTGTATGCATGGACCTATTTGTGCGTGCACATGTGTATTTGTGCATATGTGTATGTGCATTTGTTTGTGCATGTGATTATGTGTGATTGTGCATTTGTGTACATGTGTTTGTGTGTGTCCATGTGTGTGTACCTGTCCATGCTTGTGTGCATGCAAGTGCATTACAGCTTATGTGTTTGTGAGAGCTTGTTTAGAGATGTTTTGTATGTACATATGAGTTTGTGTGCAGATGTGCATGTGTGTGTGGTTTTGTGTGTGGGTGTGTGTCCATATGTGTGTATGCAAATGTGTTATGTGTGTGCACATTCATCTATGTGTTTGTGCATATAGGTTTGTGTGTGCATATGCATCTATGTATGTGTGTGTGTGTGTGTTTTGCATGTATGTGCTTGTGTTTCTTCGTATATGTGTGTGTGTGCATATGTGAGAGTGTGCCAATGTGTTTGTGTGTGTGTGGGAATGCATGCATGTATAAATGTGAGTGTTTTTGTGTGTGTACATTTGTGTGTTTGTGTCTATGTTTGTGTACATGTGTGTGTGTGTGTTTGTGTGCATGCTTTGTATATGTGTTTTTGTGTGTGCACGTACGTGCATCTATGCGTGTGTCTATGTGCATGAATTACTTGTTTGTGCATGTGTGTGTGTGCATAAAGGTACATATATTTGTGCTTGTATGTGTGAGTTTTTATATGAGCCTTTCTATACATGTGTCTGTGCATATGCATGCATGTGTTTAAGTTTGTGTATGTGCATTTGCATGTGCATGTATACATGGGCCCATGTATGTGTGTATGCATATATATTTGTTTGTGTATATGTGTATGTATGTATGTCTACATGTGTGTTTGTACCTATGTGTCCATGTGTTCTTATGTTTATGCATGTTTGGGTCATGTCTACATGCCATGCAAGTGTGCAAGCATGCATGCACATGTGTATGTGTGTGTTGTGTTGGTGTGGGCATGTACGTATGTTTGTGTCTATGCATGTACATGTATGTATTATTGCAAGCTTGTGAAAATGTGTTTGTGTGTGCATTTGTATTTTTTGTGTACATGCATGCATGTGGGTGTATACACATTTGAGTGTGTGTTGTGTGTGCGTGTCTTCTTATTTGCATGTGTGTGTGTGTATGTGGCTATACGTGTGTTTGTGTATGCATGTGCATGCACATGTGTGTGTTTATGCATATGTATGTGTATGTGTGCATGTGAGTGCATGTGTGTACTTGTGTGTGTATGTATACATGTGTATGCATATATCTGTGTGTGCAGGCACACATGTGTGTGCATTTGTGCATGGTTCTTGTTCTTGCAAGAGTGTTGGTGTGTACTTGTGCCTGCATGTGTGTGTTAGTGAGCATTTATGCATATGTGCATGCGTGCGTGTGATTGTGTAAGTGAATGTGGGTGTAAATGAGCCTATTTGGGTGTATGTTTTTTGCATGTGCTAGTGTGTTTGTTTGTGTCAATTTATGTGCGTGTGTTTGTGCATGTGTTTTATGTGTGTGTGTCTGAGTATTTGTGTGTACATGTGTTTTTTGTGTTGTGTGTGAATTTTTGTGTATATGTGTTTGTGAATGTGCATGTCTATGCATGCATCCATGTGCTTGTGTGTGCATGTGTGTATGCATGGGTACATACATGTATGGATTTTTACATGTGATCATGTGCATGTGTGAGTGCATGGCTATATGTGTGTGGGTGTGTGTGTGCATGAGTGCATGTGTGTGCATGTCTAGGTGCAGGTGTTCACATGCACTTTTGTTTATGTGCAAGCATATGTGTGTACATATTTGCGTGTTATGGATCTATACATGTGCATATATTGGTGTGTAAGCATATGTATTCATGCATGCCTATGTGTGTGTGTGTTTGTGTACATGCATGCTTATGTCTATGTTTGTAAGTTTGTCCTTCTATGTGTGCGTGTATGATCTTGCGTGTGTGTGGGTATGTGTTTGTGATTTTGCATGTGTGTGAGAGTGTGTGTGTCCATGTGTTGTTGTGTACATGCATGTGTACGTATGTTTGTGTGTGTCTACATGCATGTACTTTTGTGAACTATATGCATGTGTTCTTGTGTTTGCATGTATTTGCATGTGTGTACACATGTGTATATTCATTTGTGTTTGCATATGTGTGTGCTTGTACATGTGAATGTGTGTGTTTGCATGAGTGCATGTGTATGCATGTGCATGTGTTTTCATAAGGGTAAATGTGAGCATGTTTGCACTTGTGTGCATGCAAGTGTGATTGTGTATGTGTTTGCATATGCATGTGTCTATGCATAGGGATATTTTTGTGTGTGTGTGTGCATGCAAGTGTGTGATTGTGTGTGTGTGTTCTTGTGAGTCCATATTTGCATGTGAAAATGTGTGTGTGTGTGTATGTACATGTGTGTGCTATTCATGCTTGTGTGCATGTGTGTAGGTGTGGGTGTGTTTTTGTGTTTGAGTGCATGAGCTGTTCATGCATGTTTCTATGTGCATGTGTCTGCAGACATAGGTGTCAGTGTGGGTGCATGTGTATGCAAGTTTGTAAGAGTGTATGTGTGACAGTGCATGTGTATATGTATAATTTGTCTTTGTCAATGTGTATGTCATGTGTCTATGCATGTGTATATGTGTGTGTGGATACACACACATGTGTGTATGCACACACATGTGTGTATAAGGGTGTATATGTGTATTCATGAATGCATTTACATACATGTATGCATGCATTTTTGTGTGAGTGTAGACATGCATGCATATGTGCTTGCGTGTACATAAGTATATGCATTGGTGCATGCTTGTGTGTGTATGCATATGTGTGTACATGTGTGTCTACAAGTGCATGCGTGTATGTGTGCGTGCCTGTGAGCATGTGTGTGTGTGTGTGCATTTGCATCTGTGCTTCTATACATATGTTTGAGTTCATGGGGTGCAAGTCTATGTTTCTATGTGTGTGTGTGAGTATGTGTGTTTGTAAGTACTCATGCTTATGTATGTGTGTGTGTGTGTGTGTGCATATTTGAGTGTGTGATTATGTGTCTATATATGTGCATGTTTGTGTGTGCATGTGTGCATCTATGTATGTGTGCTTTTCTACCCATATGGTTTGTGTATATGTGAGTCTATGTGCATGCATGTGTAGGCAAGCGTGTATGGGCAAGCGTGTGTATGTGTGCATGTGTATGCTTGTGTGTGATTGTGCGTGCGTGTGTGTGTGTGTGTGCATGTGCATGTGTCTATGTATATGTGTGTGGATGTCCAGGTGTTTATATGTGTGTGTTCATGACTATGTGTGTAAGTGTGTGTGCATGTGCAGGTGTTTATGTGCTTCTATATCATCTAGGTGTGTGCATGCATGTCTATTCATGTTTGCATTGTTCATGTGTGCATCTATAAGTGTTTGTGCATATGTATGTGTGCATGTGTGTTTGTGCATATATATATATATATATCTGTGTGTGTGTTTGTATATGTGTGTGGCATTTTTGGTTGTCAATGTAGGTGTGTGCGTGTTTGCATTTGTACAGGCATATGTGTGCATGTGTGCGCTTATGTGCGTGCATGTGAGTGCATGAATGCATGTGTGACATGCAATCACATGTGTGTGTGTGTGTGTATGTGTGTTCATCTGTGTGTGTTGTTGTGTGCTTATTTTTAGTGCATGTGTGTGTTCTTGTGTGTATGTGTGTGTCTATATTCATGTGTGTGGGTATGTTTGTATGTGTGTGCTAGTATACCAGTAGTTTTGTGTCTATGCGTGCATGTCAGCATGGGTACTTGTTTATATGTGTGTGTGTGCATTTGTGCAAGTTTTTGTGTATGTGTGTGCATGAGTTTTTATGCATGTGTGTGTGCATATGTGTATGCATACATGTGGGTATGCTTGTATGCATGTGTCAGAGCATCTGTGTCTTCATGTGTGTTAGTGTGTGCATGTGTGTATGCATACATGTGTTAGGTTTGTCCCTATGTCTATGAATACATGTTTATGTGCATGTGTCTATGTGTGTGTGTGTGTGTATGCATGTTTGTTTCTACGTGTGTGTTTGTGCTTGCAAGTGTGCATGCACATGATTGCATATGTGCTTGTGTATGACCATATTAATATACTTGTCTGAGTCTGTGTGTGTGTATGTGTTTATATGTGCATCTACAATTGTGTATGTGTGTGTATGTGTTCATGCACGCATGAGCTTATCTGCTTGTACATGTGTCTATGTGTGTATTTTTGCATTGGTGTATGTGTGTGTCTACATGTATATGGGAGCATGCTTGTGTGTGCATGTACTTTTGCATGCATGTGTGTGTGAGGGCATGCTTTTATGTGCATGTGGATGGGTGTGCCTTTATATGTGCATTTAAATATGTGCATATGTGTCTACAAGCTTGTGTGAGTGTGTGCAAATGCTCGTGTGCATGCATGCATATGTGCATGTGTATGCATAGGTACGTGTGTGTGTGTGTGTGCATGCATGTCTATGTACATGCATGTTTATTTGTGTGTATGTCTTAAGCCATCTGTGCTTTTTTATCTATGTGTGCATTCATGTGTGTGTTGACATGGGTGTGTGTGCATGTATTTGTTCATAGATTCATGTGAGCATGTGTATGTGTGTGTATTTGTGTGCACGTGTGTGTATGTATGTGCTTGGTCATGTATGTGTGTCTGTGCATATATGTTTGTGAGCATGTTTACATGTGTTCATACGGATGTGTGTGTGCTTGTATACATGTGTGTAGGGTGTGCATGCATTTGTTTGTGTGCAGCTATCCACATGTGTGCTTCTATCCATGTATGTGTGAGTGTGTGTGCATGTGTGGATGCATGCTTGTGTGTATGCATGCATATGTGTGTGTCTGTGTGCTCATGTATGTGTGTGAATGTGTGCATGTGTGTGTGAGTTCCTGTGTGTGATAGTGGATGTGTGGTTACATGTGCATATATATATATTTGTGTGTGTTTTTGTGTGTGTATGTTCAACTAGATGCATATGTGTGTGTCCTCATCCATATGCATGAGTAGATGCATATGTGTGCAACTATTTGTGCTTGTGTGTGTGTGTACATGTGAGTGCAAGGTGTGCATATATGTGTATGTATGTGTGCTTGCATGTGCATTTGTGTGTATATGTGTGTATGTGTTTGGGTGTGTGTGGTTGTGTGTGTATACGAGTGAGTGTATGCATAAGCATGAGTGTGCACGTGTGTGTGTTTGTGTAAGCATGTGTACATGTGTATCCATATGTGTGAATGAGTGTGCATGCATTTGCATGTATGTGTGCATGTATGTGCTTGTTAGCATGCATGGTGTGTGTGTGTGGTGTGCACGCATGTAAATTCATTTATGCATGTGCAAGTGCATGCACATGTGTTTGGATATGTTTATGCATCAATGTGTGTGTGCATATGTATTTTTGCATGTGTTTACATTTATATATCTATGCATGTCTATGTGTGCATGTGAATTGTGTGCATGCCTATCTATAAGTGTTTATGTGTGCACAAATGCATATGTGTACGTGTATGTGCACTTTTGTGTGTGTCTGTGTGTATGTTTGTGTCTATGAATATGCATGTATGTGTGTGTACAAGTGTGTTTGTGCAAGGCTATGCTTGTGTATGTGTGTGAGTGTGTGTCTGCATTCTTGTCCACATATGTGCTTGCTTTTTCATGCATGTGCATGTGTATGCACATGTGTGTACACATGTATGTGTTTTTCTGTGTTTACGTGTGTTTGTGCTTATATATATTCGTGCACACGTTTGCATATGCATGTGAGCATCTTTGTGTGAGTACATGTGCATGTGTTTGTATGGGTGCACAAGTATGTGTTTGTATGTGTGAGCATGCATGCATGAGTGTGTTCGGGTGCATTTGTATCTTAGTAAATCTGTGTGTGTGTTTGTATGCACATCAGGTGTATGCACATTTTTATGTGTGTGCATGTGTGTTTATGTATATGTGTGTGTGCATGCATTTGTGTGTTCATGTGTATGCATATGTGTTTACGCATGTGTGTGTGCGTGCATGTGCTCATATTTATATGTGTGTAAATGCACAGGCATGTGCATGTGCTCATATGTGTGTATGAATGTGCAAATGTACATGTTTACAAGCACATGTCTTTATTCATACTTTTTTATTTGTGATTACATGCTTCTATGTGTGTGTGTGTGTTTGTGTATATGCATGTGTGTATGTGTGCATATGTGAGTGTCTGTTCTTATGCATGATTGTGTTTGTGAGTATGTGTACATATGCATGTGTGATTATGTGTGTGCACGGCTATGTGTGTGTGTTTGTGCATATGTGTTTTTTATTTACGTGTGTGTGTGTGTGTGCATGTGTGCTTGTGCTTATTTGTCCATGTATGTGTGTGTGTGTGCATGTGAGCATGCATGCTTGTATATGCATGGGGGTCTATGTGTTCTTCTATATGTGTGCATGTGCATGTCTAAGTTTGCATGTATGCATGATATGCATGTCTTCATGCTTGTGTGTATACGTGTGTGCCTATGCATGTGTGATTGTTGACATGCATGTTTGATGTTTGTGTGCATACATATGCATGTTTCTACATATATGAGTGCATGTGTACCTCTTTGTGTGTGTGTGTGTATGAGTGTGTGCATGCGCTTATCTATGCATGTGCATATGTGTTTGTGTCTATCTATGTGCATTTATTTGTGCTTGTGATTGTATGTGTATGTGTATGTGTGCATGCTTATGTGTGTGTGTGTGTGTGATTGTGTGCATGCTTGTATGTGTCTACATGTGCATGTGTTTATGTGTAAGCTTATGCATATGTGATTGTGTCACTGTGTGTGTGTGTATGCATGTGCATGTGTGGGTGTGTATGTTCGTGTGTGTGTGTATGTTTTTGTGTATGTTTTTGTGTTTATGTGTAAGCTTATGCATATGTGATTGTGTCGCTGTGTGTGTGTGTATGCATGTGCATGTGTGGGTGTGTATGTTCGTGTTTGTGTGTATGTTTTTGTGTTTGTTTGTGTGTGCATTTGCATGTATGAGTACATGAGCACATGTGTGCATGTGCATGTGTTTGTACATGTTTGTGAGCTTGTGTGTGCATTTGTGTATGTGTGTATGCATGTGTTTGTATGTGTGTGTGTGTGTGCAATTGTGTTTATAAATGTGTGTGTGCACACACACATTTCTATATGTTAGTGCATTGGTGCATATGCATTTTTGTGCTCATGTGTGTGTCTGTGTACATGTGTGTGTGTGTGTGCATGTGTATGTGTGAGTGTGTGCATGTGTATGGGTTTGTGTGCATGCATTATGTGTGTGTTTTTTTTTGCATGTGCATGCATCTAGTTGTATGTGTGTGTGAGTTGTATGCATGTGTATACATTTATGTTACCTTTATGCAAGTTTACGTAAGTATGTGAGCCATTCTATAGATGCATGTGTGTATTTCTATGTGAATGCATGTCCTTGTGCTTGTGCATGCATGTGCTCATGCATGCATGCATTGGTGGATGTGGGTGTGTGTATGCATGTATGTTTGTTTTTGCATGTGTGTCCATGTGTGTTCATGTGCGTTCATGTGCGTTTGCATATGTGTATATATTTGTGAGTGTGTACTTATGTGTTCATGTGCTTTTGTGTGTATGCATGTTTGGGTCAGTCTATATGTTATGCGAGTGTATAAGCATGAGTGTACTTGTGTGTGTATGATTGTGGGTCTGTCTGTGTGTGTGTGTGTGGATGTGTGCATGCATGCATGTGTGTGGATGTATGTGTGTGTGTGTATGAGTGTGGGAATATACATGTTTGCGTGTGTGCTATGTGTCCGTGTGTCTTCTTATTTGTGTGTGATTTAATGTGTGGCTATGCATGTGCATGCATGTTTGTGTGTTTATGCATGTGTATGTGTGTGTGCATGTCTGTACTTGTTTGTGTGTGTGTGTGTGTGTGCATGTGTGTATATGTACACGTGTGCATGTGTTCTTGTGCTCACAACAGTGCATGTGTATGCTTGTGCCTGTTTGTGTGTATGCATGAGTATGTATGTATGTGAGTGTGGTCGTGTTTGTGCATAAATATGTAAGTAGGTGGATGCATGCTAACGTGTTTGAGTATGGGCTTGTTTGCATATACAAGTTTGTTTGTATGTGTCAATACATGTGCATGTGTTTTTTTTGTGTGTTTATGAGTATTTGCGTGTGTTGTTTGTGCATGTGTGTGTACATGTGTTTGTGCATGTGTATGTGTGTGTGTGGGTGTGTGTGCACATGTGTGTTTATGTGTGTATGTGTTTGTGTGTGTGCATGGATCCATGAATGTGGGCATGTTTGCATGCGATCATGTGAGTTTGTGCTTGTGTGAGTGTGTGGCTATATGCTAGTGTGTGTGTGTGTGTGAGTGTCTATGTGTGCATGGGCATGTGTGTATGTGCACGTGTTCTTCTATTCTTGCAAGCATATGTCCATGTGCATGTGCATACATGTGTGCCTGTGTGGGTGAGTTGTGAGTGTTCATTTATGTTTGTGTGTGAGCATATGTGTGTGCATATTTGCATGTTCTATGAGTTCATGCATATGTGAGTATAAGTGTGTGCATGCTTGGGTGTGCACATGTGTATGCATTTGTGTTTGTGTGTATGTGTGCATGTATGCTTATGTGTGTTGATGTGTGTTTGTGTTTGTGTGTGTTTATGCAAATGTGTGTGAGTGGTGCATGCATTTATATGCATGTGTTCTTGCATGTTGCTATTTGTGTGTGCATGAGTGTTTGTTCAGGTGCTTGCATATGTACATGTGCACATGCATTTATGCCCACTCACGTGTGTACATTTGTGAATGTTACAGTGTGAGTCCATATGTCTATTAGTGCATGCATGTGCATGTGTGAGTGTGTGTATGTGTTCATATTTGTATATATATTTTTTCTATGCTTGCATGTGTGTGCATGGGTGTACATGTTTGTGAGTGTGTTTTCTTGTGTAAGTGAGTGCATGTGTGTGCGTGCTTGCATGAGTTTGTGGGTGCATGTGTGCATGTGATTGGTTATGTTTGCATATGTGTGCATGTGTGTGCATGCACTTGTGTGTGTACATATGAGTTTGTGTGTGCATGTGGATGCAAGTGTTTGGACTATTAGATATGTATACATGCATTCTTGTGTGTATGTGTGTGCCTCTAAGCATGCTTTGGCATGTGTGTGCATATCTGCATGTCAGTGTGAATGTGCATGTGCCTATGCATTTGCTTGTGTGCATGATTCTATGTGTGCGTGTCTATACATGTGCATGTGAGTGTGTGTGCATGTGTGTGTGCATATCTATGTGGGTATGCACATGTGTGTGTGTGAGTGTGTGTATTTGTGCATGTGTGTGCATGCAAGTGTGTGTTTGTGCATTTTTATTAGTATGCAAGTTTGTGTATGCATGGGTATACTTGTGCTGTGCATGTGCGTGTGTGGGTGTGCATGTGTGTATTTTTGTGTGCGTATGGTTGTGTTTTTGTGTGTCTGTGCTGTTGTGTATATGTGCATGTATGTGTTGTGTGAATGTATGTGTGTGTATATCTGTGTGTGCATTTGTATATTTTAATGCATATGTTTATGTGTGTGTGTGTGTTTATCTATACTTGTGTATGTGCATTTGTTTGTGCGTGGTTATTTTTGTGTGCATGTGTGTGTGTATAGGTGTGTGAGCATCTTTGTGTGTGTGTGTGTGTGTGGATGTGTGTGTACATGTTTGCACGTGTGTGCTTCTATGCTTATGTGTGTGTGTGTGTTCGTATCTTGTGTGCTTGTGCGTGTGTGTGTGTGTGTGTGCTTGTGAATGTGTATGAGTGTGAGTGTGTGTGTGTGCTTGTGAATGTGTATGAGTGTGAGTGTGTGTGTGTGTGTGTTTATATATGTGTATGCATTTGTATTCATATATGTGTGCATATGTATGCGTGTGCTTATGGATGCATCTATGTGCATGTCTGTGTGTAGCTATGTGGGTTGTGTATGTGTATGGACTTGTGTATGCATGTGGACATGTGTGTGTGTGTGTGCATATATGTAGGTGTACTTATGTGTGTACGTGTGCATAGGCGTGTGTATTTGTGTGTCTATACCTTTGGCTGTGTGTGCTTCTGTGTGCACCATGTTTGTATGGATTTCTTTTTTTTGTGTTTGTCTTGAGTGTGTGTTTGTGTGTGCATCTACATGTGCATGCATTTGTGTGTGTGTGTGCATGTGTGCCTACCTGTGTGCACACATGTGTGCATGTTTCTTTATGAGCTTGCATGCATCTATGCACATGTGTGTGTGTATACATTTGTGCATGTTTTTGTATGGACCTGTGTGCATATATATATATATGTGTGTGTGTGTGTGTGTGTCTGTGTGTGTGTGTTGTGCCTTGTTGTGTGTGTGTGTGCATGTGTATCCATACATGTATGTGTGTGAGTAGGTCTCTGAGTATGCATCTGTGCTTATGTGTGTGTGTGTGGGTTTATGTTTGTATAAGGGTGCATGTATGTGTGTTTGTTAACATGTGTGCATGTACATTTGTAAGGATAGGTGTGCATGTGTGCATGTGAATGCATGATTGTGCATGCATGCATGGTGCATGTGTGTAACTTATGTGTGAGTCAATGTGTACGTATGCTTGTTAAAGTGTTCGCATGCTTATGCATGTGTATGTGTATATTTGTGTGTCTATTTATGTGTAGACATGTTTGTACATGTTGGTGTGCGTGTGTGCATTTATGTGGGTATTTGTTTTCTTATGTGTGTTTTTTGTTTATGTGTGCAAATCGAAGCATGTGTTTGTTTGCATAAGGGAGCATGCATATGTGTATGTGTGTGTGTATGTGCATGGAGATGCATACATATGTGTATGTGTGTGCCTACTTGTGTGTACATATGCATGTGTGTGTGTGCATGTGAGTGGTTATGTGTATGTGTGTGAGTGCATGTGCATGTGTTTATATTTATTTATGTGCATGTTATGTGGGTGTTTTGTGTGTGTGTGTGAGCATTCATCTTTACATGTGTTTTTGCATGTTTATCTCTATGTGAGTGCATGTGCATGCATGTACTTGTGTGTGTGTGTGTGTGCATTAGAGTGTGCATGAGCATGTGTTTGTGTGTGTATGCATATGTGTGAATGTGTGGGTGTAGTTATGCATGTGAGCATGTCCACAAGTGCACACACATTTATGTGGGTGCCCATGTGTGTGTGTGTGTATATGTGCATAGGTTTGTTCAAGTGTGTGTGCATGAATGTGCTTGTGTGTGTATGACCATGTATTTGTATGTGCATGTGCATCCATGTGCATGTATGTATGTGTGTGTGTGTCTGCATATGTGTCCACATGTGTGTTTGCTTCTTTATGAACAAGTGTGCGTATGTGTAGGTGTGTTTGCATGTGTGTACAAATGCATGTGCATATGTGTGCATCAGTGTGCACCTATGTGTTTGTGTCTATGTGTATACGTTTGTGTTTTCACATTTTCATGCATGTCTATGTGCGTGTAGAATGTGTGTGTGTATGTATCAATTTGAGTGCGTGTATGTGTCTGTGTATGTGTGCATGCATGCATGTGCTTGTGTGTGTGCATTTGTGTGCATAAGTATGTGCTTATATGTGTTTTGGTGGGCATGTTTGTGTGTGCGTGTGCATGTGTTTTTGTGTGGGTGCACATTTTCATGCATGTGAGTGGATTTGTGTCATGTGAGTAAGTGTGTAAATTCCTACATGAACATGTGTGTGCTTATTTGTGTGTGTGTTGTGCATGCAAGTGTGTGAATGTGCATGTGTTTTGGTGTGGGTGTGTGCATGCATGTGTATGTTCTTACTTATGTGTACATGTTTTTGTGTGAGTGTGTGTATATGCAATTGAATGAATGTTCCTATGCATGTGTGAGGGTTTTTATGTTTGTGTGTGTGTTTGTGCATGTGAGTGCATTGTTGCAAACATGTTTGTGTGTACCTTTATGTGTGTGTGTGTGTCTATGTGCATGTGCTCATATTCATGCATGTGTATATGTGTGTGTAGATGTGGATGTGTTTGTGATTGTGTGTGCATGCACCATTGTGTATGCTTACACAAGTGTATATGTGTGTGTGTGTGTGCACATGGACACATGTGATTATGTGTGGAAGCACAAATGTTTGTGTTTGTTCTTTCTTGTGTGTGGGTGTCTCTATGTGTGTCAGTTCAACTATGTGAGCATACGTGTTTCTGTGTGTGCCTGTATGCATATGGTCAAATGTATGAGTGTGGGTGCATATGTGTTTTGTGCATGTTTGCATGTGCATAAGTGTGATTCTACATGTGCATGCATGCACATGTGTCTCTACATGCTTGTGTGGGTATGAGTGTTTGTGTTTGTGTGTGTGTGTGAAAGTGTTTGCATGTATGTGTGTTTGTGTGCATGCTTTTGTGCACTCGTATGCATCTATGTGCAGGTGTGTATATGTGCATATGTCTATGCAGTCATGTTTGTCTTTGTGCATATGCGTGTATGCATGTGTGTGTGTGCTAGTGCCCACACATGTGTTCATGCATGCATGTTTGCATGTGTGAGAAAGTTTGTGTGCATGTGAGTGCATGTTATTTTTCTTTGTTTGTGTATGTGTGTGTGTGTGCTTGTATGTGTGTATGCTTGTGCATGTGTGTACAGGCACAATTAGTGAATGTGGATGCGTGTGCTAGTGGGTTCATATGCATGTGCATGTGTTTGTGTGCATAAATGCATGTGTGTGTGTGCATGTAGTTGTGTACATGTACACATTGGTCTATGTGTCCGTGTGCCTATGTCTATGTTTTTTTGTGTGTAGGTGTGTATGGGTATAGTGTGTGTGCTTACATATGTGTTTATGGATGTGATTGCATGTGTGCATTTGTGTACATGTGCATGTGTGTATGCATGTGTGTGGATTAGTGTGTGTCCATGTCAACACATTTGCATGAGTACATGTGTGCTTGAATTCATGTGTGTGTGTGTTTGAATTAGCATCTTAGTGAGCACACTTGTTTGTTTGCATGTCTGTGTTCATAGTCGTGTGTATGTGTGTGAGTGCATTTGTGTGTATTTTTGTGCATTTATGTAATGTGCAAGCATGTGCACATAGAGTGTGATTGTGTACTTGTATGTGTGCATGTATATGGATGCACTTGTGTGTCTATGCATGTGCTTATTTGTTAGTGTGTATATATGTTTTTGTGTGTGTGTGCACATGTGTATGTGTGCTTATGTGTCTATGAGTGAGTGTGTATGTGTGTGTGTGTGCATGTGCATGTGTGAGTGCATGTGCGTGTGTGAGTGCATGTGTTTATGTGTGTATATCTATGTGCATATGCATTTGAACATGTGAGTATATGTACGTGTTCATGTTTGTGTGTGTCTACATGTTGTGCACATGCATGCATATGTGTTCATGCATGCATGTGCATGTGTATTCATGTGTGTTGTGCATGTTTGTGCTTATATGTATGTGCTTATGTGTGTGCATGTGAGTACAAGTGTGGATGTGCCCATTTACATGTGCATGTTTATGTGTGGGTATGCACAAGTGTGCATGTATGTGTGCGTGAATGAGTGCATATTTTCATACTTGTGTGTTTGCATGTGTATGAATGTGTGAGTGTGTGTGTGTGTGCATGTGTGGGTTGGTATGTGTGAGTGTGTGCGTGTGTGCATGTATATGTTCTTATTTATATGTGGGTTCATGTGTGTCATTTTGTGTCTACATATATGAGTGTGCTCATGCATGTGTGTGTGTCTCTATGTGTGCGTAAGTGTGTACATGCACACATGTGTAGGTACATATCTATGCACTATGCTTGATTTTAGGAGTTTGTGTGTGGTTGTGTGTGTGAGTGTATGCATGCAAGCGGTTGTGCATGTGCATGTGTGTGCATGGGTATGAGTATGTGTGTGTGTGTGTGTTCATTTGAGTTCTTGAGTACATGTGTGTGTGCACTTGTGTATGTGCACAATGTTTGTGTTTGTGTGTGTGCATTTGTTTGTGTGCATGTATGTGTGTGCATTCATTTGTGTGCATTTGTAAGCATGTGTGCATATGTTTGTGTCTGTATGCATGAGTGTGTGTGTGTGTGAGTGAGTGTGTGTGCATGTATGTGCATGTATTTGTGTGAGCATGTTTGTGGGTTTCAGTTTGCATTCCTACATGTTTATTAATGTGTGCATGTGTGTGCATGTGTGGGTGTGTGCGCATGTGTTTGGTGAATGTGTGCACATGTGTGCTTGTGTGTATGTGTCTGCCTGTGTTCATTCATTCAAATACGTGCATGCCTGTCTGTGTGTTCTCAATTATGTGTGTTTAAAGTTGTAGATGCATGTGCATGTGTGCATGTGTGTATGAGTCTATGTGTGTCTTTTTATGTGTGGATGTTTGTATGCATGTCTCTATGTGCATATACATGTGTTTATCTGTTTGTGTGCTTATGTGTGTTTATGTGTGTGTGTGTGCATGTGTGTGTGTGGGCATGTGTTTGTGTATGTGTGCATATCTATGTGAGTGTGTGAGTGCTCACGTGTCTGTGCGTTTGTGTGTGTGCGTGTGCATTTGTGTGTGTAGGTGTGTGCATGCGAGTGTATGTGTGAGCATGTGTTGCTATGTTTATATATATTTTTGTGCATGTTTGAGTGCATGCATTCCTTTCTTTGTGTGTGTGTATGTGTGTGTATCCTAGTATAAGTGTCTTAAGGTGCATGTCAGAGATTATGTGTGTGTGTGTGTATATGTGCTGGTTTGTGTTTGTGTACCTATATTTATGTCTGCAAGTGCATGCCCTTGGGTGCACATGCCTATGTGTAAGTTTGTATGTGTATTTGTGTGCGCATATGTGTATGTGTGCTTGTCTATGTTCTTGTGTGTTTGTGTGTGTGTTGTTGTGTGTATGTGCATTTGTTCATGCTTGTGTAGGTGTATGTCTGTGTACACGTGTGTTTGTGCATGTGAGTGTGTATGCATGAGTTTTCTTGTGTATGTGTATGTGTATGCATGTGTTTGCATATGCCTAGACATGTATATGTGTGTGCATGAGTGTTCATGTTTGTGCTTATTTGTGTGTGCCTTTTTATCTACATGTGTGTGCTTGTGTATATGCATGTCACTATGATTGTGGATGCACTTGTTTGCATCTATGTTTTTGCATGTGAGAATGAAGATGTGTGTAGGTGTCTATGTGTGTGTGCTCACATTCATGTTTGTGTGTGTGTTTTTGTGCTTGTGTGTATGCATGTGTGCATGTTTTCGTGTGTGTTTGTGTGTATGCATGTGTTTGTGTCTTTTGTTTGGTGGTTGTGTGTGAGTATGGGTGTGTTTATGTGTGCTTGTGTGCATGTGCACGTCTATGTGCGTGTGTGCATGAGTGCGCTTGTGTATATGTGCATGTGTCTACACATGCATGCATATGTGTGTGTGTATTTATGCATGTGCATGTGTGTTTGTGTGTGTATGCATGTTTGTGCTCATGTGTGTGTGCCATTTGTTCTACTTGTGTTTGCTTGTACATGTGCATGAGAATGAGTGTAGATTTTCCTATCTAATTTGGATATTTTTGTGAGTACATGTGTGTGTGTGTGGAAGTGTTTATTTATGTGTGTGTGTGTGTGTGCATGTTTTATGTATATGTCCATGTGTGCATGCATGCATGTATGTTTTTGTGCATGCATGTATGTTTTTGTGCATGCATGTTTGTGTTGGTGTGTGTATGTGTATGTGCACTTGTGTGTGTGTGTGCATGCATGTGTGTGTTTGTTTGAATATATATATATATATTAGTGTTTGTGTGCACATGTTTGCATGTGTGCGTGAGTGCATGTGTGCTTATGTGAGGTGTGTGTGCTCATGTGTGTGAGTCCATGTGTGTCTGCATGTGTATGTCTATGCATATGTGTCTTTGCATGTGTGCATGTGTGTTGATTTTTGTGCATGTTCTAATGAGTGTGAGTGCATGCTTGCATGTGCACGTGTGTGTGAATTAATGTGTGTGCTTGTGTTTGCTCGTGTGCTTTTATAGTTGTGCACATATTTGTTCTTGTGTATCATGTGCATGTGTATGTGTGTGTACCTATGTATGTGTGTGTGTGTATATGTACATGTGTGCATGTGATTTTAAATGTATGTGCACATGTATGTGTTTGTGTGTGCATGTTAAGGTGAGTTTGTTGGCACGTGTGCGGTGTGTAAGTATGCATCTATGTGTGTGTGGGCATGTGTATGTGTGTTTTCATGCATGCACATGTGTGCACGCTTGCTTGCAAGTGTGAATGAGTGTCTACACATTCATGTCTTTTTGTGATTGGATGTGATTGTGCATGTATGTGTGCATGTGTGTGTGTGTATGTGTGTACCAGAGCACCTATGTGTTTGTGTGTGTGCACGTGTGTGTATGTGTCTGTGTTTGTCTGTGCATATATGTTTTGCACATATGTTTGTGTACATTTGTGTATGTGCAAGAATATGTGTGTGTGTCTATATGTGTGCATGTGCACACATAAGAATGTGTATGTTTATGTATGTGTGTGGAAGTGCACATGGGTGCATGTGTGTGTGCATGCATGCATAAGTGCTTATGCGATTGTGTGGGTATGCATTAGTGTATGTGTGCCTGTGTGTGTGTGTTTTTGGGTGTGTGTGTGCACTTGGGTGTGTAGTTGTGAGTTTATGTGTGCGTGTTTGTATAGGTATGTTTTATGTTTGCATGTATGTGTGTCTACGTTAATGTGTTTTTACGCATGCATGTGTGTATTTGTGTGAGTGTGTGTGTTTGTGGCTATTTGTGTAGTTATAATGTGTTTTTGTGTGATTATTCACATGTGTACATGTTTGTGTTCATAAGTGTGCCTCTATGTGTATGAGTGTGTATGTGTATATGCATATATGCTTGTGTGTGTGTTCACATGTGTGTTCACATGCATGTGTGCGTGTGTGCCTATGTATGTGCATGAATCTGTTTGTATGTGTGTGTGTGAGTGCATGTATGTGTGCATGATTGTGCGTAAGAAAATGTGGATTTTTGTGTGTTCTTGTTCATGTGTGTGTGTGCATGCATGTAGGTGTGTGTTTTTGTGGGTGTGTTTAAGTGGTTGCATGTGTGTGGTTATGCACCTATATATGTATATATGTAAGTGTGTGCTTGATTTTGTGTGCATGTGTGCATGCTTTTGTGTTTATTTGTGCATGTGCATATGCATGCATGTCTGTATGTTTGTGTGAGTTTATGTGTGTGGGTATGTGTGTGGGTGTGTGGCTAGGTTTGTGTGCATGCATGTGTGTGTATGTGTATTTATATGTGTGTGATGCATCCATAAACAAGTGTATCTATGGGTGCATGGGTATGTGCTTATTCATGTGTATGGGGGTGTGTAAGTGTGTTTGTGTGTGTATGTGTGTTTTTATGTATATATGTGTGCACATGTGTGTGTACATTCACCCACATGTGTGTTTGTGTGGTGCATGCACATATGTGTGTCATTACTTGTGTATGTATGTGTGCATACACATATGTGTGTTTGTGCATGTGTATGCATCTATGTGTGTGCAACTATGAATATTTTTTCTGTGCATATGCATGTATATGTGCATATGCATATACATGTGCTACTATCCACATGTTTATTTGCTTTTTGTGTGTGTGTGTGTTTGAGATTTTGTGCTTATGTGTGGATGCGAGCATGTAGATGTGTGCATTGTGTGTTAGTATGTGTGCAAGTGTATGTGCATTTGTTTGTGCATGTGTGTGTGCATATGTGTGTATTTTCTTCTATGTGTGCATGAGTTTGTGTGCTTATACATGTGTGTGAGTGTGCTTGTCACTTGCATGAGTGTGTGAATGTGAGTCTATATGTGTGTGTGTTTATTGTTTTGATTATGTGTGTGTATATGCAAATGTGTGTGTTTATGAGTGTGTGATTATGTATCTACATGTGTGTGCGTGCGTTAGTATGTGTAAGCATATCTCTATATGCATGTGCATGTATGCATTTGTGTATGTGTGCACGTGTGATTGTGTGTGTGCTTGCACATATCAATCTACGTGCATAAGCGTGTGTGTAGATGTGTGTGTGTGTGTGAATATATGTGAGTAAGGGTGTATTAGTATATGTGACTCTTTGTGTATCTTTTTACAAGTGTACATGTGTATATCTTCATGTCTCTGTGTGTATTTGTGAATGTGTGTGTGTATGTGTCTGTGTATGAGGTTCTATATATATGTGTGTGTCTGTGTGCATGTGTATATGTGTTTGTTATTGGGTGTGTGCATGTGCATGTGTGGGTGTCAATGCATGGGTGTGCTAATGTATGTGCATGTTCATGTGTGTGTGCATGTGCATATGTGTGTGGGTTTTCCACATGTGCAAGTTTGCATGTGTGCATGTGTGTCGATCAATGTGCATGGATGTGTGCTTGTATAGGTGATTACTTGTGCATGTGTAATTTGTTTTCTTGTGTGTGAGCATGTGCATGTGCATGTGTGTGTGCATGTGTTTTTGTATTCATATTTTTATGTGAGTCTGCATATACATCTATGTGTGTGGGTGTGTTGTGTGCATACATGCATGAGTGTGTGTTTGCATGTGTTCATGCATGTGTATCTTTGTGCAATTGTGAATGCAAGTGTTTGCATCCCACATGTACTTGTGCTTGTGGATATGACTATGTGCATTTGTGTGTGTGCATGAGCATATAAATTCATGTGCGTTCTAATGTACATGTGTGTGTGTATTATGCTTGTGTATCTATATGTGTGTGTGTGTGTGCTTGTGTTTGTGCATGTTCTTGTTTGCATGAGGGTGCCTATGTTAGTGTGCATGTGTGTGTATTCATGTGCATATTTGTATGTGTGTGCATGCATGTGCATATGTGTATATCTATGCAAGTGCATGTGTATGTGTTTTTGTATACACATGCATGTTTGTGCATATGCTTATGTGTTCTTGGATGTGCATGTGTGTGCACATGTGTGTCTGCTTTTTTATGTGAGTGCTTTTGTATCAATGTTAGTATGTGTGCATTTATGTGTGTCTATGCGGGTGCATTTTTGCATGTGTTTGTACTTTTGTGTGCTTAAGTGTGTGATTATGTTTGCATGTGTTTTTGCATACGTGTGTATGGGTGTGTTTCCATGTATATGTACATGTGTGTGCATGTGTGTGATTGTGTGTGCATCTAGGTGCATATGTATGCATATGACCTTGTGTTTGCATGGGTGGGCATATGCAAGTGTACTTGTGTGTATGCGTGCATGTGTATATTTGTGCATGTGTGCTTATGTTTTTGTTTATGTGTGTGTGTGTAGGGCCATGAGTGTGTGTGGGTGTGTGTGCATGCCTATACAAATGTGCATGTGTGTGCATTTGTAGGAATGTGAATGAGCATCTTTTGTGTGATGGTATATATGTATATGAGCATTCATGTATGTGTGTGCTGTGTTTTAGCATTTAAGTGGTATTGTGTTTGTATTTTTGTTTGTGAGCGTATGTGTGCACGTGTGCATGTGCACTTGTGGGCATGTGTGCACACATGCTTATGTGTGCATGCATTATTAATGCATGTGAATGTGTGCCTGTGTGCATGTATGCAAGTGTGTGAGTGCGTGTGCCTACATGTGTGCTCATGAATGTGTGCATGCATGTGTGCATTTGTGCTTTTGTGTGCCTATACAGGTGTGTTAGTGCATGGGTGTACATTGAAACGTGCATGTGTGTGTGAGTGTGCATAGGCCTATGTATGTGTCTGTGCATGTTTGTTCATGTGTGTGTATATGGGTATGCATGTGTTGATGTGTGTGCTTGTGTGTGTATGTGTAAGTGTAAGTGTTTGTTCTCATGTGGGTGCTTCTATGCATTTGTATGTACATGTGTGTGTGTGTGCATGCATCCATATGTGCATGCATGCATATGTGTGTATATGTATATGTCTGTATGTGTGTGCAAGTTAACCTTATGTGCATGCATGTCAGTGTGGATGTGTGTGCATCAACATCTGTGTGTGTGCATGTGTTGATGCCTATTTGCATGTTGGTATGTGTGTGTGTGCAAGTGTGTGCTTGCACAAGCTTGTATGTGTGCATGTTGGGTGCTTTCTGTGTGCTTGTCTGCCTATGTGTGTCGATGTGCACACCACATGTACAAGTGTGAGTATGTGTGTTCGTGCATGCATGTGTATGTGTGTGTGTGTTTGTGCTCACCCTTGCTTGTGTATATTTGTACATTTGAATGCATACATGTGCATATGCATGTGAATGTATATGTGCATGTGTGCATGCATGTGAGCAAGGGTATGTGTGTGTGTATATGTGTATGATTTTACGTACATATGTGTCCGAGCTTTTAAGAGTGTACATCTGTGTGTGCATGCTTTTGCTAGTGTATGTAGTGTGCAAGTGCATTTGTGCATTAGTTTGTGTGCATGTATGTGTGTAAGTATGTATATGCATGTCCAATTGTGCATGCATAAGCGTGTGTGTGCATGCATGTTTGTGAGCCATTGAGAGTGTATGTGCTTATGTACATATGTTACTATGTGTGCATGCATGTCTTTCTTCTTAAGGGTGCATGTGCCAACAGATGCATGTGCATGCATGTGTGTGTCTATGAGTGTGTGCAAGTGTGTGTGTATTTTCTTGTATGAATTTTTTTGTGCTTGTATTTTTTTTGTATGTGTGTGTGTGTGTCCTTGTGTGGATTTTTTTTTGTGCTTGTGTGTGTATGTGCAAGTGTTCATGCATGCATACTTGTGTGTATGTGTGTGGGTGTGTGAGAGTGGATATGCTGGCATTTATATTTGTTTTTGTGTGCTTGTGTGTGTGTGGGCTCATATGTGTGTGTGCATGTGTACATGTGTGCATTTTTGTGTGTGTGTGTGTGTGCGTGTGTGTCTATGTTTGCATTTGCACACTTGTGTGTGTTTTTGCATGTGTGCTTGAGTCTATATTTGTGAGCATTTGTGTACGCATGTGTGAATGTGTGAATATATGTATGTGTGCTTGTGTCTATATATGTGTGTGTATTTTTGTGTTTGTTTGTGCATGTGCATTTGTGTGCATTTGTGTTTTTGTGTGTTGATGTTTGTGGGTTCTTGTTTGTGTTTGTATGTGTTTGTGTTTGTGTGTGCATGAGTAGGAGTGTGCACATGTGCATGTGTGTGCATGTGTGTGTGTGTGTATGTGTGCTTGTTGATGCATGCATGTGCATCTATGAATGAGTGTTTTTGTGTGTGTCAAGTACATTTGTTTACATCTATGGTTGTGGGTGTGTGTGAGCATGTGTGTGTCCATGAGTGTTTGTGTGTGTGTGTGTGTTTTTGCAAATGTATTGGTGCATGTGTAGGTGCATATTTGTGGGTGCGTGTATATGTAAGTGTGCATATGCATGTGTAGATAGAGTAGACCTATGCATCAGTGTTTGTGGCTGTGCATATATATATATATATATTATAAACATTTTGACTGTTAAAGTTTTCTCACACTTTATAAGATATTTCATTTTTTTACAGATCTAACGAATTGGGATGTTACATTCGATATTTGTAACATCTAAAAACATTCTCTTTTATTTTCTTATATCATAATGAAGCTATAATACCTCTCTCATTTGTTCATAATATTACTTATATTAATTTATATTACCTTCCTTCAATTTATTACATTTCAATTTTTAACATATATTTACTTAATATTATTATTTATTTTTGTTTGGTCATTTTTGCTAAACACAACCAAGTTCCTACAAACATGAAACAATTTTCATTAGACTTATGTTGGTGACCTGTATGCGATTAAACATATATTTTCTTAATTCATAGTATTTAGTTTTCTATACTTTTGGCAAGCACTGTGAGTCATTTCTACTTGTTCTTGATTTAATGATTGAGAACAACACACTCGATCCGATTAGTATCACAAAACACACTTTCTCATTGTATTTATCTCATTTGTTTTTCAAATTTTTCACTTTGATTTGGTAACATTACTGTGTACCAAAAAAAAATCTAGTCTCATGTGACCATTACATTATAGTGATTTGGTTGAATTATTATACTTCAATTCATGTTAATTTAGATTTAATGTATATTTTATTATTATTAAAAATAATATTTTATTATTATTTAATATTATTGATTTTATTAATACAAATAATTCCAAACAATGTCTAATGGAGATGAGACAAACATCATTGGACATCTCAATGAGTTCCTTCTAATTAAATGTCAAATTTTTTATTTTAAAGATTCTAATTTCTAGGATTTTCACATATCTTGTTAGACATTTTGATTTGTACATGATTTTACTATAGTGAATGTTATATTCGATCTTCTTAATATCTTAAAAAACAACTTTCTCAATCAACTTATTAAAATTTTTTAATTTATTTTTATTTTGTAATATTACTATGAAGCTTTAATCCTACTCTCCTTTGAACTTCATATCACTTTTATTTCATTATGTCACATGGCTTCAATTTATCTTATTTTAGCTTTATTATATATTTGTTAAATATAAAAATTGTAATTATTTCTCTTTTGTAATTTTTTAATTCAAAATAACTTTAAATGATTTCTAATCAAGATTAAAAAAAGGTCATTTGACTCATCTAAATGAGCTTTATCTAATTAAATCTTCGTTTCGATAATTTTTAAACATTTTAATTTCTATTATTTGTTCACACTTCATAAGACATTTTTATTTAGTACTAGATTTAATGTTGGAGGCTGTTATGCTTGATCATCTTAGTATCTTGGAATGCAACTCTATCATACAATTTTTCTTAACGCTTATAATTTTTTTTCTTTGATTCCGTAACATTACTTTCTAGCTCTAATTCTTATCTCACATGACCCTAACATGTCTTTCATATTGTTATATTAATTTATTCAAATTTTACTCATTTTTATCATCAATAAAGATTTACTTAATATTAAAATAATATTTCATTCTATTTATACTTATTTAATGTCGTAAATTATTGTAATTAAAAACAAGGTTCAATCAATATGAAACTATCATTGTTAGATTTGCCTCTATAATATCTACCTAATTGTAAATTAGTATTTTTATATTTTTATATATCATATTTATTATAAATTTAGCAAGCATAATTAGATATTTTAATTTGTAACAAATTTGAGGATTAAGGATATTTCATTCCATTGTCTTAGTATCCAACAAAGCAAATTTAATAATCAAACTATCTCATTTTCTCAAAGTTTTGACATTGATTAGGTTATGTAACTCTAATGTCCATTAACATGACCTCTACATTACATTGATATCGTACATTACTATGAATAATCTCTTTCAACTTTAATATGTATTTCAATAATATTAAATAATTTTTTAACATTTATGCTTATTTGCTTTCATAATTCGTAAAAACTATAAATGAGATCTTATTGAGATGAAACAAATGTCGCTGGATTTATAACTACGTGATTTAACCAATTAAATATTATTTTTATATTATTTAAAAATTTATTTTATATTATTCTATAACATATTATGATATATTTTAATTTGTATCTAATTTAACGATAAAAATGTTACACGTGACCTTCTCAGTATCTTGTAATGTAAATTTCTAGTAAAAATTATGTCATTCCCTTAAATTATTTTCTTTGACTAAGATATTTTTTTATGAAACTCTACTTTTCCACTTGTGTGATGTTTTACATAATTTTTATTTGTTTATATTCAATTGCTTCAATTTGCCTTATTTAATTTTTAATATATATTTACGTAATCTTATTATTATTATTATCATTTTGGCTTAGATTAAGATAAAATAAGCACCATAAGACTCAATGCAATGATTTTTGTCCAATTAAATATTTATTTTTATTATTTTTGTTATTTACTTTTTAGTTTTCTTGCATTATTTATAAGACATTTTTATTTATAACTAATCTAAAAAACTAGGATATTATACTCTATCATATTTTTTTTGTACATAAGTCTATCTTATAATATGTCTTATTATTTTCCTCTTTGCTTTGCTTACATTATTATGTAACCCTAAATCTGCTATTATCTAACCATTACATCACTTTTTTGTTATATTATATTATTTTAATTTATCATATTTGTGCTTTACTACATATATTTACTAAATATGAAAATAATTATTTTATATTATTTACACTTATTTTGTTTCACAATTTGTACTAATTGCAAATGAGTTCTAACGAGGCAAAATAAATGTCATTGGATTTATTTTAGATAGCTTTATCAAATTTAGCTTGCTTTCTTACATTTTTAAATTTTTTTGGTAGAATTTTATGCTCAAACTTCATGTTATTTTTTAATGCATATTTCAAATGTTATTTGTCTCATTTATTCAAATATTTTGCTTTGATCTCCTTATCTTTTAATGAAACTCTAATGCTCTTATTATGTCACCCACACATCATTTTGATTTAAAATTATTATATTATTTGAACTTTTTTCGTTTTAGATTTAATATATTTTTACTTAATATAAAAACAATAATCTATTAATATTTATGTTTAATTAATTTGTTAATTCATAATAATTCTAGACAATGTCTATTGGAGATAAATCAAATGTCATTTCACTAATCTCAAGTAGCTCTATCTAATTAAAATTAATTTTTATATTTTGAAATATTTTTTAGTGTTTTTATTTATGTTTAATTGATTTGATAATTGGTTATAATTCCAAAGGTGGCCTAATAAAAATAAAACAAATATCATTTGACTCATCATGACTTATTCTATGCAATTAAATATACATTTCTTATATTTCTTTATTCTTATTTAAAACAAAATTTTCATGATTTATGTAACATTTCAATTCATACATAATTTAACAGTCGAGAATATTGTATTTGATCTCTTTAATAACTAGGAGAATAATTTTTCAAACATGTTATCTTGTCTCTTGAAATTTTTTATATCTTTTGTTATGCTACAATGTAACTCTGTCTACTATGGTGTGAGAAATACATCTCTATTATTTTGTTTTATTATATTATTTCCTCAAGACATGGACCAATGGATATGAAACAAGCATCATTAGGCTTGTCTCGTCAAGCTCATTGTAATTGAATATTTATTTTTTATATTTTTAAATATTTTAATTTCAATATATTATGGACACTTTATGAGAAATTTTGATTTGCATCTAGTTTGTTGGATTAGTTTTGTTAAATTTGATCTTTTTATTATCTCAAAATGCATCTTTCCTATGCAAATTATCTCATTTCAAGAAATGTTTCTCTCTAATTTGGATACATATAGTAAAACTCTAATTCTCCTCTTATGTGAGCATTACATCATTTTAATTATACTCTTATGTGACAATATATATATATATATTATCAAATAATTTTTTGTTATAAATTTTTAATGGTATTATTGGACATTTTGTTTCATTTTTTTAAAAATCAATGATGTTACAATTGATCTACTTAGTAAATTGTAATGTGCCTTTTTCATAATATTTATCTCAATTCTTAAAAGACATTTCTTTGATTTGTTGTTATATAACTCCTAATCTCATATGCTATGACAATTACATCTTTTTTATTTACTATTATCACTTTACTTCAATTATTTTATTTCAACTTTAATAAATATTTTGTTGAATATTATTATTACTTTTATTTAGTATTTTAATTCATAATATCTAAAACTAACGTCGCATCAAGAAGAAACATATTTAGCCCTATCCCAAAATGCCTTACCCATTAAATATTTATTTTTATATATACTATTTTAGTATTTTATTTTCTACTACTTTGATACTATTTAAGAGAATTTTTTTTTCAAACATGCCATGATGATTAAAGATGTTATACATGTTCTCCTTTGTCTCTTAGAATGCAACTTTCCCAAATAATTTTCATATTTCTTAAAAGTTTTGTTTCAATTTTGTTATATTACAAGGTAACTCTAAATTTCATTTCCTGTGACATTTAAAACACTTGGATTTGATTGCATTATGTTGCTTTAATTTAGCACATTTCCAATTTACTAAATATTGACTTAATATTAAAAAACCTTATTAATATTTATACTGATTTAAAATGGTTATTCATAGTAATTCCAAACTAGGTTCATTTTTGGTGAAAAACTACTAAAAAACCTTATTAATATAATTTCATTTTGATTGTAATACTTATTACCTTAATATTGAAATAATAATTGATTACAATTTATGATTATTTGTTTTGCTAACTAATCATAATTCTAAGCAAGGAATAATCAAGGTGAAAAACTATCATTGGACTCATGTCAATGGGCTAATAGTAATTAAATATTGTTTTTAATAGTCTTAAATATTTGCTTCTAGGGTTTTGGAATGCTTTACAAGATGGTCCAAGTGGTATGTCATTTGACAACTATGGATATCACAGTCGATCTAATTAGCATCTTGGAATGTAATTTTCTAGTACAATTTATCCCATTCCTTCAAAGTGTTTTCTTTTATTTGGTTAAATTATAATGAAACTCCAAATCTCCTATCATGTGACCTCTATATCTTTTGTTTGGTTATAATACATTACTTTAATTTATCTCCTTTAGCTTCAATAAATATTTGCTTAATATTAATATAATTTATTAATATATTTATTCTTCTTTCATGCAATAGTTGAAGGAAATGTATAAGTATTCCAATCAAGATGAAAAAACATCATTAGATTATGCTAGACTACCTTTATCTAATTAAATATTGATTTTTTTTTGTTTTAAAATATTTTATTGTCTATTATTTTAGCATACTTTAGCAAACATTTTGAATAGTACCTGATTTGACGATAGAGAATGTTACACTTTATCTTGTTATTATTTTAATATTCAACTTTTTGAACAACTTGCTTTATTTGTTAAAAGTATTTTGTTTTCTTTTTCATATATTATGTAACTCTAATTCTTCTCTCATATTACATTTACGTTTCTTTGATTTTGTTATATTATATTACTTTAATTTATCTTCAACAACTTTATTATATTTTTATTTAATATAGAAAAATAAATAATTAATATTTATTTCTATTTAATTTTTGCAGTTTATTTTAATTCAAAACAAGGTTCGATCGAGAAAATTCAAAGTTATTTAACTTCTCTCGATGAGCTTTACTGAATTAAATACTTAGCTCTGATATTTATCAGTTTTGTTTTTTAGGGATTTAGCACATTTCGCAACACATTTTGATTTATACCTAATTTTTTTTATTTTGTATGTCATGCTCAATCTCATTAAAACCTTATAATGCAACCTTCCCAAAAGTTTTATCTAGTATTTTTCAAACTTTTTTCTTTTGTTAGGTCATAGTGCTATCTAAGTCTTCACTTCTATAACCCTTACATATCTTTGATTTAGTTATGTTACATTTTTTTTCTTTAACTCTTGTTAGCCATAATATAAATTTTCTTAAAATTAAAATATTAATTTATTTTATTACTTATGTTTTAAATTTTTGCAATTTGCAATAGTTTTAACCGAGCTCCAATCGAGATAAAAGGAAAATTGTTGGAGTCATTTAGAGAAGGTCTACTGAACTAATTACTTTTTTACAAAATTCTAATAATTTTATTTTTATGGTTTTAGTATGCTTTGTGAAACAATTTAATTTATACCTTGTTTAGTGATTGGAGATGTTGCATTCGATTTCCTAACTATCTTACAAATCAATTATCCTAAACAATTTATCTCATTATTTCAAAAGTTGCATTCAAATGTGCAATAGAAGATCATGTGTAATCATCCCGATCCTCAAATTAAGAACAAATAAAAAAGTGTCATATACCATGCACATAAAGAAGAGTAGAGCTCATCAAGACGAGTCAAATGATGTTTATTTAGTCTCGATCCACCCTCATTTGGAATAATTCAAATTACAAAAGTAAATGAGAATAAATAATGAATAATAGTAATTTAACATTAAAAAATATATGTATTAATCCTGAAATAAGATAAATTGAAGTAATACTATTATATTACCAAATCAAAATGACATAAAAGTCACACGAGAAAAGAATTTTAATTTGGTACTTGCATATTCAAATCAAGGACATAATTTAAGGAAATGAGATAGTTATATGATAATTCTCATTCAAAGATATTGAAAAGATCGAGTATGAAATTCTTGATTATTAAATTGGGTTCAAATAAATAAGTCTTAGAAATTACATAAAAATAATTAAAAATAAAATATTTAACTAAATAAGCATAAATAAAAGTAAATTATTATTTCAATAAAAATTAAAAAGTATATTAAATCTTAAATGAGATAAATAGAAGATATGTACTATAACAAAGTAAAAGTGTTATAAAGTTCACACGAGAGGTAAATTAGAGTTTTATAGAAGTGTAGCTAATTTAAAACAAATCTTTTGAAAAGTGACAAATTGTAAAGGACAGTTAGATTCTATGATATGAAGGATATCGTGTAACATCCTTGATCGTTAAATTAGGTATGAATCAAATTGTGTCACAAAGCATGCCAAATTACTAAAAAATAAAGTATTTAAAAATATAAAATGAATATATATTTGGATAAAGGTTATATGAGGAACTCCAAGTAATTATTTTCTTTCCCAATAGAACTCGTTGAGAATTATTAAAAATTACAAAAGAATAAATAAGTATAAGTAATAATAAATTATTATTTTAATAATAAGTAAATATATATCAATGAAGAAATAAGATTTATTGAAACAATGTAATATAATCAAATTCAAGTGATTCAATAACAACACAATATAAGAATTATTGTTTTAATATATAATATCAAAAGGAAGGAAAAAAATTTGATGAAGTGAGATTAGTTAACATGAAAGTCAAATTCCAAGAACCTAAAGAGATCAAGTGAAATATCTTTGACCATTAAATCTAGATCAAATAAAAATATTTTTTAAAGTATGTGAATATCAAGGAAAATACAATATTTAAAAGTATCAAACTTCATCATTTAATTGAAGAAAGCAAGTTAAGTCTAGTCCAACGACGTTTGTTTCCTCTCGATCAAACCTCATCAAGAATTATAGCAAATCACCAATATTAATAAAAATAAGTAAACATAAATTGCTTTTTTGATAAGTTAAATTTAAGTAATGCAATACAGTAGAATTAATGAATTATAATGGTAATATGAGAGAAGATTTAAAGTTACATAGTGATATAACAAAATCAAAGTAAAAAATTTGTAGAAATAAGAAAATTTGTGCAGGAAATTTTTTTCCAATATACAATGCTGATCGAGAATAACATCCTCAATTTTCAAATCCGATGGAATCAAAATTCCTTAGAAAGTAACCAAAACTCTAAAAATACATATGTATTTCACAAAGTTTATATGTAATTAGATAGAGCCCATTAAGATGAGTAAAACAGCATTTGTTTTTCCCTTATCATACCTCATTTATCATTTTAACAAATTATCTAATAAATTTTGTAATATCTTCTTTTAATATTATGTGAATATATGTTAAATATGAAATGAGATGAATTACACCAATGTTATACAACCTAGTCAAAGTGATATAAATATTATATAAGAATGAAATTAGGTTTTCATAGTAATATATTTAAATCAAAGAAAAAAATTTTAAAATTTCGCTGAATTGTTTAAGAAAGTTGCACTCTATTTTACATAGCAAATCATGTGTAACATTCTCGTTCATCAAAAATGGTTGAAACAAAATATGTCACGAATCATTCAAAAACAAAAAAAATGAAATTTTTTAAGAAATATAGAAATGAATATATATATATATATATAATTTGATAGAGCTCATCAAGATAGACAACAATGTTTGCTTTAATATAACAAACCTCATTTGGAATTTTTGCAAAACACCATTATAAATATGAATAAGAAATACAAAATCATTATCTTAATATTAAAAACACATATATATCGAATCTAAAATTAGATAAATTGAAACATTAAATACAATCAAATCAAGGTGATGTAAATGAGAAATGAGAGAAGATTTAGAGTTACAAGATAATTTAATTAAATCAAAAAAACATTTAAAATTAATGAGATAAATTTAACAAAAAATTTTATTCGAAGATATCGGGATCATGTGCATCGTTGTTGATCATCAGAAAAGTTACAAGTTGAAATGTTTCATAAAAATTGTCCAAATTATAGAAAAAATATTTTAAAAGATCAAATTGAATGTTTTATTTCCTAGTGTAGCATGAGACAAGTCCGATGATGTTTGTTTCATCACTATTAGAGATCCTTAGGAATTACTATATCTTACAAAAATAAATATTTATTTATAATGACAAATTACTATTCCAATATTAAGCAAATATATACTAAAGATCAAACAAGCATAAATCAACCAATTTTATAGAGCAAAATGGAAGATAATTGAAGGTCACATGAGAGAAAATTTGGAGATAAAATATAACAACATCAAATAAAAACATTTCTACAAATAAGAAAAAATTGTATTGGAAATTTGTATTCCATGATACATGGAAGATCGAGCACAACATCGTTGATCATCAAATTAGGTACATTTTAAATTGTCATGTAAAGTGTGATAAAACCCAAGGCGATTGGGTGCAATACCCTCGATCATTATATTACATACTAATCAAACTATTCATAAAGAATTCAAAAAACCAAAAAAATATTTTAAAAATATAAAAGTAAATATTCAATTTATTAGAGCTTGTCAAGTGTCTTATATATTAGCTTGACCTAGCCTGATTAAAAATACTATGAATCACCAAAGTAAATAACGTTAATAATAACAGAATATTATTTTAATATTTAGTTACTATATATTAAAGGATAAAGTAGCAAAATTGAAGCAATGTAATTTAACCAAATTAAGTCAAAGCAAAAATCAATAAGAGGAGATTTAGAGTTTTATGGTAATATAAGTAAATTAAAGTGAAAAACTTGCTAAAATGAGTTAAATTATTGGGAAATGTTGCACTCCAAGATACTAAAGAAATAATGTGTAACATCCTTAATCAATAAGCATGGTAAGAATTAAACTATCTCTTAAAACATACCAAAACTATGGAAAATAAAATATTGAAATCCTACATAATGAATAATTAATTGGATAGAGCTTGTCGAGATGAGATTGTCAACATTTGCTTCATCTCTATCAAAAATTGTTTGGAATGCCTAAGAATTGTGTAAGCAAAAAAGAAAAAATAATAACAAATTATTGTTCTAAGGAAAGTATTTATGTGAATAAGTTAAATAAGGCAATGTAATCTAACAAAATCAAATAAATGTAAAAGTTATAAGATTAGAGAAATAGAGTTTCATAGTTATATAACCAAATATAAAAAAACTTCAATGAAATGGGAAAAATTGTATGAGAAAGTTATATTCCATGATATTGAAGAGACTAAATATGACATCTTCAATATGTCTCTTAAAAATAAAATATTAAAAAATTAAAAATAGACATTTTAATATTTTGCAGATATGTTTTAAAGAAAAAGAGATAAGTTGAAGTGATGTGATATAAACAAATCAAAGCGATAAAAGTGTCACAGCTGAGGACATTTAAAATGTAACTAAATAAAATAAAAAAATTTGATGGAATGAGATAAATTTTATATGAAGTTAGACTCTAAGATATTAATGAGATCAACTACAAAAAATTTGATAATCAAATTAACTATGAATTAAAATGTCTCATAAAGCATGTCAAAATGCTTAGAATATAATTTTAAAATATAAAATTAAATATTTATTTATACGAAGTTTGCCAAAGCCCAATATCATTTATTTTACCTCAATAAGACAACAATTAAAATTACTGTTAATTACCAATGTAAATTAGCATAATCATTATAATAGTTTATATTAATGTGTAGTAACTAAATATAATTCTTAAGAAGATCAATTTAACTAATGTAAAATAACCAAAACAAAGAAAATTCAGAACCTCACATGTGAGGAGATCTAGAGTTAAATAGTAATAAAAAAACAAAGGAAAATACTTTAAGAAAAGGATAAATATAAGAGAAAGTTTCTTTCCATGATACAAAAAGGGTTGACTATAACAATCTCAATCATCAAATTCGGCACAAATGGAAATGTCTCATAAAGAATTCCTAAATACTAGAAATTAAAATAATTATAAATGGATATTTAATTATATATATATATATATATATATATATATATCAAGATGAGTTTTATGATATTTGGTTTTCCTCAATCGAACTTAATTTGGAATGTATATAAATCACCAAAGAAAATAAACACAAATAATAATAAACTATTAATTTAATAATAACCAAATATATATTAATGCTCCAAAGTTAAAAATTACTAATATAATTAAACAAATCAAGGCTATGTAAAGCTTATATGAGAGGAGAGTTATAGTTTCATAATAATATAACCAATTTAAAGGAAAAAATTGAAATAAAGTTTCCAAAATTTAAATGTCAATAGTTAACAAGATAGACAGCATCATTGTGACTCCCATAATATTTGTTTCACCACGATCATTTCTCGATTATAATTTTTGTGAATTACATAATTAAAGATAAATAATAATAAAACCTTATTTCCAAATGAAGTAATATATAACCATAGTGAAATGAGATAAGTAGTAGTAAGGCAATATAAAATAACTAAAGTGATGTAATAATCATAAGAGATGAAAACTAGTGACTCATAGTAATATAATTAAATCAAGTTAAAATTTTCAAAAGATGAGATAAACTATACGAGGATATTGCATTCAAAGATACTACAGAGATTCAACATAACATCCGTGACCATAAAATCATCTATCAGTCAATATATCTCATAAAATATAAAAAAATCATAAAAATTTAAATATTTTAAAAATACAAATATAAATGACTAATTGGATAGAGATTGTTAAGATGAGTCTGAAAATGTTTTTTCATCTCGACTAGGCCTTGTTTGTTATTATTATGAAGTTAGATAAATTAAAGAAACATAATATAACAAATTAAATGATATATAAATGTCATATGATAAGATATTGTGAGTTACATTGTCATATAACCAAATAAAAAAGAAAAATTTGAAGAAATGGGATAGGTTAGTAATGGAAAGTTAAATTCCAAGTTACGAAGGAGATTGAGTGTAACATTCTCAATCAACAAAACAAGTATGAATAGAAATGACTCATAAAATATGTAAAACCCATAATAAATGCCATACCATAAAATATAAAAATGAATATATATTTTGATATAGTGAATGAAGATGTGCAAAAGAACGTTTGATTTTTCTTAATCAAACATAGACTGGAATCACTAAAAATTGAAAAACTAAATGAGCATAAATGATAATAAATTATTAACCTAATGTAATGCAATGAATATCACTTCCAAAATAACAAAAATTATGCAATACTCTATACACAAAAAAAAAGGAAGAAAAAGTCATTAAAGGAGAGTTATAGTTTCATTTTGATATAACAAAATTAAATCAAACCATTTGGAAAAATCGCATAAATTGTATAAAAAGTTGCATTCAAACAAAAGAGAAAACAAAACATAAAAATTAAAAAAATATATTTAAATATATAAAGGATTTGATATAAGTATAGCTTTTTGTCTTATTCAAATATTAGTTAAGTTACTATAAATTTCCAAACTAAATAAGCATAAATAATAACAAAATATTATTTCAATATCAATTAAATAAATCATAAACCTGAAATTAGATAAATTGAAACAATATAATATAACCAAATAAAAGTGATGTGAAGGTCATATTAGAGAAAAATTAGAGTTTCATAATAATACAATAAAATCAAAATAAAGTATTAGAAGAAATGAGATAGTTTTTATAGGAAAGATGCATTCCAATATATTAAGTTGATCAAGTGTAACGTCTTTGCTAGTAAAATAATGAAAAAATTAAAATTTCTTACAAAGAGTTTGAAAATCCTATAAATAAAATTTATAAAAATATAAAAGTAAATATTTATTTAGTAGAGCTCTTCGAAGTAGCCTAATGATATTCTTTTCATCTTTATCAAACCACACTTTGAATTACTATGAATTACAAAATTAAATGAGCATTAAAATAATAAAATTTTTTTAGTATTCAATAAACATATAACAAAGCTAAAATAAGAGAAAATTAAAGCATTATATAATACTAAATCAAAATGATACTAATTAAAAATGAGAGGAGAATCACAGTTTCATATTAACACAAAAAAGTCAAATCCCAAAGTTTGAACAAATTAGATAGAATTTTCAAAAAAGTTGCATTCCAAGACAATTTAGAGATATAGTGTGACACTCTTGATCGTTAAATTAGCTATGAATGTTAATATCTAAAGACATGCTAAAAATTAAAATTCCTTAAAATATATAAACAAATATTTAAATATATAAAGCTTATGAAGATGAGTGAAAAGAAGTTTTTTTCATCCTAATTACACCTCATTTGGAATTAATAAAAATTACCAAACAAAGCAATCATCAATATGACTGAACTAATTATTTAATATTAAGTTTATATATATATATATTAAAGCAAAAATGAGAAAAAAGTTAAAATATTATATTATAACCATATTATAGCAATGAAAATGGTCACATGAGGAAGGATTAAGACTTACATAATATTATAACAAAATAAAAGTAAAAAGTTTATAAAAATAAGATAAATTATGCAAGAATGCAAAGTTCCAAGATTTAAAGAGATCAGGTGAGACATCACCGACAATCAAATCAGCTACAAAATTGTAAGGTTTCATAAAGTGTAAAAAACACTAAAAAAATAAAATAATTAAAAATAAGGATAAAACCATTTAACTCGATAGAGCTAGTGAAGATTAGCTTAACAACATTTTTTCCTCCACAATAAGATCTCAATTAGAATTATTGTTGATTTTAAAAAATAAATAACAATATTTATTATTAATAATTTTTTGAGTATGAAGTAAATATGCATTATACCTTGGATGAAATTTAATAAAACAATTTAGACTAACAAAATCAAAGTGATATAAATATTACATGAGAGTAGAATTGGAATTTCAAAATAAGAAAATTAAAAAGGTCATAAAAGTCATGTAATAATAGAATTAAGGTTTGATAGTAAAATTGAAAAAATGAGATAAATTATATTAGAAAGAAGCACCATAGGATAGTAAGATAAAAATCTGACACAAATAGAAATTCCATGCAAGGCATGCCAATTCCATTAAAAACTTTTTGTAAAATTATGAAAAAGAAGTTTTTGTTGATTAGAGCTCATTTAGATGAGACTTATTATTTTTCTCTCGTATCAATTTGACCTCATTTAAAATCACATTAAATTATTAAAAACATTAAAATAAATAAGTATAAATTATTATTTAAATATTTACTAAATATATAATGAAACTTAATAAAGTTAGTTGAAGTAATATAATATAACAAAAACATAGTAATGTAATGGTGAAATGAGACTAGTGTCATAATTTTATAATAATATAATATTATCAAAGTTAAAGATTTAAAAAAATAAAATAAATTTTGTTAGAAAACTGCATTAAAAAAATTAAGGACATTGAGTACAATTTCCTTGTTGATCAAACAAGCTACAAATTGAAATTTGTCATAAAATTTTCCAAAACATTAAAAAATAAAAAAATTTAAATATATATAAAAAATTATTTAGTTAATTTGATCTCATTGAGATGAGTCCAATCATGTTGTCTTATATCGATAGGACCTCATTGACATTATAGCAAATTTCTAAGCAAAATAAACATGAAAAATAATAAATTATCATTTTTTACTTTTATAAAATATATAACAAAGTTAAAATAAGATAAATTAGTTAATATATTATAACCTAATCACAACATTATAATGATGACATAAGAGTTGAGTTAGTGTTCCATGGAAACAATAGCGAATCAAAATGTAAACTTTTGAAAAATGATAGAAATTGTAGGCTATGTTTCATTTGATCATACTAAGAAAATTGAATGTGACATCCTTGATCATAAAAAATTTATGAATTTAGTTGTCTCATAAAATATGCAAAAAATAAATAATAACAAAATATTTAAAAATATTTAAAATGTATTATTTAGATAAAGCCCATTATGACGAGTCCATTGACATTTATTTCATATCGATCGATCCTACTTATAAATTTTTATGATGTACTAAAATAAATAATTATAAATATTAAAAAATTTTCATTATAATACTAAGAAAATATATATTATAGTTGAAAAGTGATAACAAAAATGATGTACTATGACAACTTGATGTGACATGCACATCGCATCAGAGGAGATTTTAGGTTAAACTGAAATACAACCAAATCAATGTAAGTTTGAAAAAATTGATAAATTTTACACGAAAGTTGCTTTCCAAAATACTAAGAAGATCAAGTGTAAGTCTTTTGAACATCAAATTTGTTAAAAATGAAAATGTCTTATAACATATTCCAAAACTATAGAAAATAAAATATTTAGAACTATTAAAAAAGTATATTAAATTAGATATAGCAAAATAAGGACAATCTAATGATGTTTATTTTTTCTCCATTAGTCCTACTTTAGATTTCTTGTGAATTACCAAAATAATAAAAAGTAACTAATAATAAATTATTTTTTTAATATTTTGAAAATATTTATTATTACTAAAATTAGATAAATTGAAGCAATATAATTTAATCAATTCCAAATGATCTAAAGGATAAATGAGAGTAGAATTAGAGTTTTAAAAACGTACAACCAAATTAAAAAATATCAAGAAATGAGAGAAATTATTATCAAAAGCTACATTCCAAAATACTAAGGAGATTGAATGCAATGTTTTCAATCACCATATTAGGTATGAATGAAAATGTCTTGTAAAGCTTGCCAAAATCCTAAATATAAAATATTTTAAAATATATAATGAATGTTTACATCTATAGAGCTTATCGAGAAAAAGTCAAACGATGCATATTTTGTCTCGAATGGACCATGTTTAAAATTTTTGTGAACTAGAAAAAAGTAATAATATTAATAAATGATAATCAATTATTATTTTTCCATTAAGTAAATATATATTAAATCTAAAATAAAAAAATTGGGAGAATGTAATATAACAAAATAAATGCATTATAAAGGTCCCAATATAGGATATTTAGAGTTATATTATAATATAAATAAATTAAAGTTAAGTGATTGAATAAATAAAATAAATTTTATGAGAAAGTTGAAACGTAATACGTAGATGAAGTGTAGCTTCATTAATCAAAATATTTGTGTGAATTAAAGTGACCAGTAAAATATGTTAGAACCCTAAAATAAAAATTATTTAAAAAATAAGAAAATGAATATATAATTGGGTAGAGCACGTGAGGACAAGTCTAGTGATACTTGTTTCATCTCAGTTAGACTTTTTTTATTAACTGCAAATTTGTAAATGAAACAAGTGTAAAGTATAATTAAGTGTTATTTTAATTTTATGCCAGTATATGATAAAGCTAAAATGTGATAAATTAAGGAAATGTAATCTAATGAAATCAAACCAAATTATGGGTTACAAGAGAGGAGAAATAGAACCTTAAAATAATATAAGCAAATCAAAGCAAAAACTTTGAAGAAAAGCGAAAAATGGTGTAAGAAAGTTACATTCTAAGATTCTAAGGAGAATGAGTGTAAAATCGTCGATTGCCAAAATCAAGTATGAATCAATTTTTCTTTTCAAGTCTACAAAAGTGAAAGAAAAAAATATGTTTAAAAATTTATAAATGAATATTTAAATGGATAGAGCTTAACAAGATAACTACAACAACATTTGTTTCATGTCGTTTATAGTTTCTATAAATTGCAAATAAAAAATACACATAAATAATAATAATATTTAATTTTTTATCACTAAACAAATATATTTTAAGGTTGAATAAAAATAAAATAAAGTAAAGTAATGCAACTAAATAAAAGTATTTTAAATAAAACCTGAGAGGTCATTTAAAGTTAAAAAGTAACACTACAATATCAAAGTGATTGATTTTAGGAAATTTGATAAATTTTTTTAGAAAGTTGTATTCAAAGATTCTAAAGTGAAGTATAACATCCTTGATAATCAAATAAGTTACTAATCAAAATGACTTTTAAAACATGCTTGAAATTTAAGAAATAATTTATTTTTAAAAAATACAAATTAATATTTGTTTGGGTGAAGCTCATCAAGATGAGTCCAATGAAATATGTTTCATCACGATAATAAAGTTTTGGAACTACAAAAAATTTCCAAAGAAAATAATAATAAATATTAAAAAATAATTATAATAAGTAAATATAAATAAATAAAAGAACTAGCAAAATTTTGGCAATGTCAAATATCAAATTTAAAGCGATGTACATGCCTCACAAGAGGATATTTAGTGCTAAAGAGTAATAAAAATGTCAAAGGAAAATATTTTAAGAAATATGTTAAATATTATAAGAATGTTGGACTCAAAGATAGTAAGATAATCAGGTGTAACATTCTCAATAATAAAATTTTCCATGAATCAAAATGACTTATAACTATAATAAAATCTAGAAAATTAAAATTTAAAAAATATAAAAATAATTATTTATTTTAATAGAGCTAATTAGGACATGTTTAACAACATTTATTTTTCTCGGTTGAACTTCATTTGGAAGTGCTTTCAATTGGCAAACTAAACATGCATTAAAAAAAGAAAATTGTTTTTTAATACTTGATAAAAAATTGACATATTGTAATGTAACCAAATACAAGAGATGTAAAGGTGACATGAGGCAAGAATTTGATTTTCATAATAATATAAAAAGATCAAGCAAAAAATGTTTGGTAAATGACATAAATTGTATAAGAAACTTACGTTCTAAAATGCTAAAGAGATTGAGAGTAATACCCTTAATTCCAAAATTAGGTATGAATCAAAACGTCATGTAAGGCATTTAAAAGCCCAGAAAAATAAAATAGTTAAAATTATAATTATTAATATTTAGCTAGATAGAGACTTTGAGATGAGTTCAACAATCTTTTTTTTGCTCCATTAAACATCAAATGGAAAAATGATGAATTGCCAAAGTAAATAATCATGAAAAATAAAAAATGATTTGTTTAATATCAATCAATATATATTAAAGATAAATATGATAATCTGTGGCATTGTAAAATAAAAAATTCAAAATAGTCTGAAGCATGCATTACATGAAAATAATAGTTTTATAGTAATTTGATAAAATAAAATAAAAAACATTTAAAAATTGAGGTAAATTAAATGAGAATGCTAAATGAAGATATAAATAAGATCGAGTGTAAAACCCTGATTCCAGTAAAAAAAATCAAAATTAGTCATAAAATAAGCTAAAGCCCTTAAAATAAAAATATTTTAAAAAATATAAACGAGAATGTTTAATTTTACAGACCTCTTTTTGACTTGTCCAATAATATTTCTTTCTCCCTTGTCAATCTTCTTTAGTTACTATGAATTACCAAAGTAAACAAAAATAAAAAATATTGTTTATTTAATAATAAGAAAATAAATTTTAAAAAAGAAATGAGTTAAACTAAACCATTGTAATACAACCAAATCAAAGTGATGCAAATGCCACACAAGAGGTAATTTTGAGTTATATTGTAAAATAACCAAACCAAAATGAACAATTTTATGAAATGAGATAAATTATAAAGAAATGTTTCATTCTAGAATATTAATGAGATATAGTGTAACATCTTTGCTTGTTAATTGAAGTACAATTCTAAATGACTCATAAAAAATTACAAAATCTTAAAAAGATGCAATACCTATAAATATTAATATGAATATTTAATTGGATAATGCTTGTTGATATTAGTCCAAATCCCTTTGTTTAGTCTTAATGTGACCTCAATTGTAATTACAATGAATATTTAATTGGATAGTAAATTAATATTTTATTATCAAATAGTATTTATTACCACTAAAAAGTGACAAACTAAAGCACAATAACACAAATAAATCAAATACATGAAAAGGTTATATAAGAGGAGAATGAGAGTTTCATAGCATTAAAACAAAATTTAATAAAAAAAGTTGAAAAATTGAGGTACATTATTTCTGGGGGTTGCATGTCGTGATAGTTAGGAGACTAAGTGTCATATTCTTAATCATCAAAACAAGCATGAATAAAAATACCATAAAAAATAAGCCACTTCCTTACAAAATAAGACATTTAAATTTTTATAAGTGAATATTTAATTTAATTAAGGTCATTGTGATGAGTCAAACAATAGTTGTTCCATCTTGAGTGGACATCATTTGGAATTATAGTGAATTACCAATTTTAATAAGCATAGAAAATAATAAATTATTATTTTCATATTATGTAAATATTTATTAATGCTAAAATAAGATAACTTTAGTTAATATAATATAACAAAATTAACTAAATGTAAAGAACACTTGTGTAGACAATTAGTGTTCCTTTTGTCGTATAGATAAATCAAAGAAAAAAATTGAAAAAATATTATAATTCACACAGTAGAGTTACATTCCAAATAATAATAGTAATTGAGTGTAAAACGCTCAATTTTAAATTAGGTTAATGTTATAATTTAATATAAAGGATGTGAAAGCCCTAGAAAATAATAAATTTTTAAACAAACAAAAAATTAATATTTAAGTAAATAAAGCTCATTGAGGTCACTCCAGTAACTTTTTTATTCTCTATTGGATCAAATTTAGAATTATTATGAATTACCTATTTAATTAAACATAAATAAAAATAAATTATTTTTTAATATTCAATAACATGTAATACAACTAAAATTAAATTAATTGAGGCAACATAATATAACTAACAAAAATGATGTAATGGGCACACAATTAGAGAATTAGAGTTTCTTTGTAATACAACAAAATAATACATAGGAATTTGAACAAATGATATGTGGAGAAGTGACATTTTGAGAAACTAAGGAGATCAAATGTAACATCATCGATGTCAAATGAGGAACGAACTAAAATATCTCATAAAGCATGCCAAAACCCTTGATAGAAAATATTTCAAAACATATAAATGTAGATTTTATTAGATAAATCTCATCAAGTTATGTATAATGGCCTTTGTTTTACCTTGATCAAGATTCATTTCTAATTACTCTAATTTACAAAACTAAATAAGAATAAATAATAATAAATTATTATTTTAATATTAAGTTAATATATATCAAATTTAAAATAAGACAAAAATTAAAAAATTGTAATTTGACCAAAACAAAGAAATGTAAGCATCATATGATAAGATGTTTAGATTTACAAAGAACTATAACAAAACAAAATAAAAAAGTTGAAAAATTAGATAAATTATTAGAGAAAATTCATTCCAATGACATTTTTCTTTCTCAATCAAGCATTGTTAAGACTTTTATGAATTAAAAAATAAGAATAAAAATTATAAATTATACTTTTTTAGTAATTAAGTGCATATTAAAGTTAAAATATAATAAATTGAGCTCATGTAATAACATTAGACATAAGTCATAATTATTTAGAAAAGAAATGAGATTTAAAGCGACATTTAAATATAACTAAATCATAGCAAAAGCTATAAAATAAAGGAGATAAACTATGTGGAAAAGTTATTTTCAATTAAGGAGATCTTGTGTCACATTCTCATTTGCCATACCATATGGGAATCAATAAATTATTATTTTTGTGTTAAGTTAAAATATATTAAAGCTAAAATAAGATAAATTAATGCAATGTTGTTTAACAAAATCCTAGAAATATAAAGGTTATATGTGTGAAAAATTTAGCTTCATAGCAATATAATAAAAATGGTATAAACTTTGAAAAAATGAGAGAAACTATGTGAGAAAGCTTCTTTCCAAGATACTTAGTTAATTGAGTGCGAAATCACTGATCATCAGATTAGGTGTCAATTGATATACCTTAGAAAAGTTATGAAATCTCTACAAATTAAAATATTTAAAAATAGAAAATTTAATATTTAAGTAGATTGAGCTCGTCAACACAAGTTTCACAATTTTTGCTTCCTCTCAAACGATCTTATTTGCAATTTTTGTGAATTACATTTGTCAAAAATAAAAAATAATAATAATTTACTATTTTAATATTGAATAAAATATATTTTAATTCTTAATTGTGGTAGAACAAAGCAATGTAACATAACTAAATCAATGCGATGCAAAAGTCATATGCGAGGAGATTAGAGTTATAAAGTAATATTATTAAAAAAGTTAATTATAACAAGAGATGAGATATACTGAATTGTATTATTACATTACAAGAAACAAAGAAGTTTTAGTGTAACAACTTCAAACATCAAATTTGTTGTGAATGGAAACAACCAGTAAAGCTTGCTAAAATATTAGGAAATAAAATTTTTAAAAATATGCAAATGAATACTTATTTTGAAATAGCTTCTTAATACGATGAGTCTAAAGGTGTTTATTTCATCTCATTTGTACCATTTTTAGAGCTATGGCAAGTTACGAAATTAGAAAAAACATAAATAATAATAAATTATTATATTAATATTAAGAAAAAATAATATGAAACAAAAATTAGATAAATTTAAGTAATGCAAAATAACAAAAACATAATGTAAATTTCATACTATAAGAGAGTTAGAATAAAGTAGTAATATAACAAAATGAAAACAAAATATTTTCAAAACATAAGATGAATTTTATTACAAAGTGCTGTTCAAAGATACTAAGGAGATCAAGCATAAAATCCTTGATAGTCTAATTAAGTACAAATTGAAATGTCTAGTAAGGCATACCTAAGCTCTAAAAAATAAAATATCCAAAAAAACAAAAAAGAATATCTAATTTTATAGTCCTAGTAAGATAAATCTAACAAGATTTGTCTCATCTAAGTCAGACCACATTTCAATTTACTAAAAGTCATCAAAAGAAATAAGTAGAAATAATAACAACTTACTTTTTAATATGAGCAAACACATATTAGAACTAAAATATGAAAAATCAAGTAGTGTAACATAATCAAATCAAGGCAAAGTAAAGGTCACATAAGATGAGAATTACATTTTTATAATAATAAAAGAACATCAAAACAAAAGGCTTATAGAAAAAAGATAAATTGTATAAGTTGCTACACTAACATACTAAGGGGGTGAATGATAAAATCCTTAATTATAAAATCAATTTCAAATAGCAATCCCACATAAATTATACAAAAACCATAAAAACGCATAAAATTATAAATTTGAATAATTAATTGAATAGACATCGTTGAAATAGGTTCGACGATCTTTATTTCACTTCATCGAACCTCGATTGAAATTACTAGAAATTACTAAACTGAATAACCATAAACAAAAAAATTATTGTTTAGTTATAAAAATATATATAAATATATTGACATAGAAATAAGAGAAAGTATGATTATTCAATATAAACAAATCAAAGTGATGTAGAGGTCAAATGACATAAAATTATAGTTTCAAAAAAATATGACTAAGTTGAACAAAAAATTTTAAAAAACATGTTAAACTTTCTTAGAAAGTTACTTTCCCCCAGGAAGATCAAGTGCAACATCCTTAATTGTCAATTTAGTAATGAGATAAATGTCACATGCAAAATGCAAAAATTATAAAAACTAAAAAATATTTACAAAATTTTAAAAATAAATTAATTTTGTTTAAACTCATTAAGTTGAGACTAATGACATTTGTTTCATCTCTTTGGTCCACTTTTGAAAATACTATAAAATAATCAAACAAATAAGCACAAATAATAATATATTATTATTTTAATAATAATTGAACAAATATTAATAATGAAATAAGATAAATGGTTGAAATACAATATAACCAAATCAAAGTAGTGTAAATGACATAAAAGATGATATTTTGATTTATATTGTTATATAATCTTAATCAAAATGAAATGTTTTAAGAAATAAGATCAATTTTGAGGGATAGTTATATTCCAAGGTATTAATAAGATCAAGTGTAACATCTTTGATCATAAAATCAGGTAGAAATTAAAACTATTTATAAAATGTTCATACATTATAACAAATATAATGTCAAAAAATAAAAACATAAGTATTTAAAATAATCAAGATGGTTGAGATAAGGGTAGTAACATTTCCTTTCTTTTGATCTGACATTGAATGAAATTACTATAAATTACCATAGAAAATAATCATAAGAATAGTAAATTATTATTTTAATATCAAGTATTATATATATTACCAATAAAATGAGACAAAGTGGAACACTGTAATATAAACTAATCAAAGAAATAAAAATGTCACATGGGAGGAGATGAGATACCAAGGAAATAAATTGTGGAAAATTGCATTCTATCCTGCTAAGGAGATTGAGTGTAACATCTTAGATCATTAAATTATGTAAAAATTACAATGACTCGTAATGTAAGAAAAAGTTCTAAAAACTAAAAATATAAAAATGAATATTTGATTAAATATAATACATTAAGGTGAGTCAAATGATAAATACTTTGTGTTCATCTATCCTAATTTTCAATTATTGTGAGTTATAAAAGAAAATAAGCATAAATATTAATAAGTTTTTATTTTAATAGTAAGCAATTATATATGAAAGTAAAAAAAAAACATTAAAAAATGGCATAATTTTCATTAGAAAATTGATCTGCAAGATATTATGAAGATCAAGTGCAACATTCTCAATTATTAAATTATTTATCACAATAATTATGTTAAAAGCATTCCAAAACCTTAGAAAATAAATTATTTAAAAATATGAAAATTGATCTTTGATTGTATAAAACTTATCAATGTGATTCTGAGGACTTTTGTTTAGCCTCAATTGGAAAACATTTGTAACTTTTGTGAACTGCTTGATTAAATAAGAAAAAATAATATTCTACACCTATTTTAAATATCAATAAATATGTATTAAAGCTAAAATAAAATTAAATGAAACAATTTAATATGACCAAGTTAAAAGTAATGGCCACATGATAGGAGAATCTGGTTTTCAATGTTGGACGATTTAGTAAAAGAAAATTTTGAACAAATGGGGTAAATTTTTAGCAAACGTTACATTCAAACATACTAATGATATTGTGCATAATATTCTTCATCATCAAGTCATGTATAAATTGAAAAGACTCATAAAGCTTGCTGAAACCCATAGAAATATAACATCTTAAAATGCATAAATAAATTTTTAGTTATATAGAGCTCACCAAGGTGAGTGAAACAAGTTTTTTGAGCTCGATTACGCCTTATTTGGAATTTACTATGGATTGTGAAACTAAACAAGAATATATAAAAATAAATTATTTATTATTATTATAATATTAAGAAAATAAATATATTAAAGTTAAAATAAGAATCATTCAACTAATGTGTTACACTAAAAGCAGAACTTTGTTAAGTTCACACGAGTAGATATTATGACTTACATAGTAATATAACCAACTCAAGGATTAAATTTTGAATAAATTAGATTAATTGAAAAAGAATGTTGCATTCTAGTATACCAAGGAGATTGGGTATACGTTCATGAACATCAAATAAGCTAAAAATTGAAATACCTTATGAATTTATACCAAAACACTAGAGAATAAAATATTTAAAAACGTAGAGAGAAATATTAATTTATTATCAATTAGATAAGACAAACTAAAGCAATGCAATAAAAACAAATCAAAGTGATGAAAAGGTGAAAAAAGGATAGAGTCAAAGTATTATAGCAAAATAACCAAATCTAATAAAAAATGTGGAAAGATGAGATAAACTATACATGAAAGATTCATTCCAAGATACTAAAGAGATTAGTTTAGCATCATCAATTATTAAATTACATGTGAATTGGAATCCCTCATAAAGCATGGAAAAAATAAAGAAATTAAAATATTTAAGAATAAAAATTAAAATTTGACTAGATAGAGCTAATAAGGTAATTCTAATCAAATATTTGAATATTACTCCTTGATGAGACCTCCTTTGGAATTATTGTGAATTAAAAAGTTGAAAAATCTACAAATATAAAAAAATATTATTTTATTATCAATCAAATATATATTAAAGTAATGTGAAAAAAAATTAATCCGAGATTAAATTCACATGAGATGAGAATTAGATATTCATAGTAATATAATAAAATAAAATAATAAAACATTTGGAAAAATTAGATAATTTTTTTAGGAAAGTTACTTTCCAAGACATTACTATCATTAAGTGTAACATCATTAATTTATAAATGAAGTTTGAAGTGAAATATCTTATAAATTATGCCAAAATTCTAGAAAATAAATTAACTAAAAAAAATAAAAAATCAATTTATTATCTTTGACAGCTTATGGAGGCAAGTGAGATGACTTTTGTTTTTCTTATTCATATTATACGTAAAATTACTACTAATTACCTAATTAAGAATAAATAGTAATAATTTTATTTAAATATTCAATAAACATAAAAAAAGTCTTTAACAAGATTAATTGACTCACTATAATATAACCAAATCAAAATGATATAATGATCATGTGATATGAGAACTCAAGTTTCATAGTAACACATCCAAATAAAAGAAAAATATTTGGACAAATGAGATTAATTGCATGTAGATGTTGCATCTAAAAAACTAAAAGAATCAAGTATAACATCCTCAATTATCAAATCAAGTATAAACCAAAATGTATAATAAAACATACAAAGACCCTTGAAAGTAAAATATTTCAAAATAAAATACCAAGGAGATTGACCACAACATCCTTTATCATGAAATGTTTTATGAACCAAAATGTCTCTAAAAACATGCAAATCCGATGAAAATAAAAAACTTCAAAATATATAAATGTATAAGTAATTTGATATAACTTGTAGAGACAAATCCAATGATACTTGTTTTGTTTGAATTGGACCTCTTTTGGGATTACTATAAATTTCATAATTAGATAAGAATAAATAATAATGAATTATTAATCAAATAAAAACTAAATATATATTTAAAATAAAAATGTGATAACTTAAAAAAATTAATATAAATAAATCAAAATAATGTAACTGTCATATGAGAGTTGATTTAGAGTTTCATAGATATAGCTCCATCAAAGTGAAACTTTAAGGAAATAAAATAATTTGTATAAGAAATCTAAATTTAATGATATTACAAAGATTGATTCTAACATTCCTGATCATCAAATTAGGTATGAAATAAAATATCTTGTAAAATAAACTAAAACCCTAAAATATTAGATTGATCTAATACATACGAGCCCAACATGATTTCTTCTTCTTGATTGAACCTCATTTTAAATTTCAAATAATATCAAAATAAGTAAACATAAATAATAATAAATCATTATTTAAATATATAATACATATTTTTATTACAGTTAATAAATCGAAGCCAAGTAATATAACTAAATTTTAGCAAAGTCAAGGTCACATTAGGAAAGATTTAAACATAATTTGTAAAAATCCCAAATCAAGGTGAAAATTTTGAATAAATTAAAAATTACAAATTAGTTGATTTCCATGATACGAAGGATAAAGTGTAACATATTCAATGTTTGCAATTTTCTTTAATTAAAATGTCATATAAGGCATGCAAAAACCATAGACAATAAAAGATTTTAAGCAACCATAAAAATGAATAAGTTTTGATATAGTTTGTTAAGAGAACATCAAAAAAACTTATTTTTTCTAGATCTGATCTCAAACTGAATTATTATGAACTATTATTGTAAATAAGCATAAATGACATTGTATAACGAAAAATAGCATTCTAAGATACTTATAATATTGAGGGCAACAACCTCGATGGTTTAATATAGTAAGAATTGAAATATCAGACAATGCATGCTAAAACAATAGAAAATAAAATATTTGAAAAGATAGAAAAACATTTAATCAAATACAACTGGTGGAAAGGAGTCTAATGAAGCCTATTTTGTCTCCATTGAACCTTACTTCGAGTTATTACAAATTAATAAAATTAATTAGAGATAAATAATAAAGGTTTATCCCTTAACTATTAAATAAATTTGTTTTAAAATTAAAATAAGATAAATTGAAGGAGTTTAATCTTGGTAAATCAAAGCAATATAAATGTCATAAGGGTGGAAAAATAAGGCATCATAGTAATATTACCAAATGAAAGCAAGTCATTTAAAAAAATTGAGATAAATTGTAAAAAAATGTTGCACTTAAAGACACTAAGAAAATTTAGTGTAATCCTTAATCAAAATATAAGTTACAAGTATGCATGACTTATAGTTAAAAACCCTTGAAAAATTATATCGATGACATAAGTTCCATAGTGACTATCTTATCACGATGAAGCCTCATTTTAAATACTAAAAATAAATAAATTTTAGCTAGAAAAAATGAATAAACTAATACTTTAAAATGTAATAAATATATTTAAGTGTTAAATGAGATAAATGGAAGAAATGTAATAAAACTAAATTAAGGCAATATAAATGTCACATAGAAGGAGATTTTGAGTTACAAAATAATACAACCAAATTGAAGCGAACAATATGAAGAAATAAGAGAACTTTTATAGGAAAGTCACATTCTAAGACAATAAGGTGATTGAGCATAACATCATTCAAGTTTAAATCACTTGTGAATCAAAATGACTCATAAAGTTTGCTAAAAGAAGAAAATAAATATTAAAAAATATATAAATAAATATTTATTTGGATAGAGTTTGATGAGACGATTCCAATGAAATTTATTTTGTATCGATCGAACGATGTTTGGAATTACTATGATGCACCAAAGTAAGTAAGCATAAGTAATAATGAATTATTATATTAATATTAAAAAATATTATTAACAAAAATGAGATAGGCCTAACCAACATAAAATGACTGAATGAAAGAGATGTAAAGGTCGAACTGTAGGAGAATTAGAGTGAAAAAATGACATGACCAAATTATGGCGAAATATTTTAACAAATAAGACAAATTATATGGCTTAGTCATACGACATCTCACCAATGAGATCAATTATAATATCCTCAATAATCAAGTTTCGTATGAATCAAAATATCTCATAAAACATGTAAAAAACACTACTAGATAAAATATTAAAAAATGCTCAAAAATAATATTTCTTTAAATTGAGCTTTTCAAGATAAATCTAATAATTGTTATTTCTTTTAGATTGTTCCTCATCAAATAAGTACAAATAATTACAAATTATTATTTTAATGATAAAAAAATATACATTAAATCTCTAATATGATAAATTCATGAAATGTAATACAACCAAATAAGGTGATGTAAAGATCACACAATGAAAAATTAGACTTTCATTGTAAAATAATAAAATAAAAGTGAAAAAGTTTAAGAATTGAAATAAATTATGTGAGAAAGTTGCATTCCTTTATATGAAGGACTCGAGGGTAACATCTTTCATTGTCAAATTAGTTATGCATGAGAATGCCCCATAAAACATTTTAAAACTCTTTATAACAAAATATCTCAAAATATAAAGAAGAATATTTAAATGGATTGAGCTCATTTAGACGAGTACAACCTTGTTTGTTTTACTCAATCAAACCTCTATTAGTAGTACTATTTATGAAATTAAATAGACATAAATAATAATAAATTATTATATTAATATCAAACTATATATATTAAAATTAAAAATAAATAAAGTAGAAGCAAAGAAATATAAAAAAATAAAAGAGATTTAAGGGTTACGTGACATGAAAATTAATGTTTTATTTTAATATACAAAAATAAAATAAAAACAAGTGAAAAAATGAGATAAATTATATAAGAAAATTTTATTCCAAGATACCCACATGATTGAGTATATCATCCTTGATCATCACATTAGATATGCATCACAGTATCTCCTAAAAGAATATTTTATTTGTTAGAGCTTTTTGAGATGAGTCAAAAAAACATTTGTTTCGTCTTGACAGATCTGCATTTGGAGTTATTGTGAATTACCAAAATAATTAAACACAATAATAAATTATTGTTTTAATAATTAGAAAATAAATATTAAAATGAAAAATATGCTAAACTAAAGTAATGTGACATAACGAAATCAAAGTAATGTTTTGTCATACAAGAGAAGATTTGAATTTACATAGTAATATAACCTAATAAAAAACATCCTCAATTTCTAAATTAGGTACAATTCAAATTGATTATCAAAATATGCTAATGCCATGGAAAATATGATATCTAAAATTATAAATACGAATTTTGATTTGTATAGAGTGCATCGAGAACAGTCAAACAATATTTGTTTCACTACGACCGAACCTCATTTGATGTTACTATGAATTACCAACTTTAAATTAAATAAATTTAGGGATGTTAGTGTAACCAAATTTATATGAAATAATGGTCACATTAGTGCAAATTTAAATTTGTATATAAAAATAACAAAATTAAGCTAAATCATTAATTGAAATTTAATAAATTAAATGAATGAGTTAAATTGCAAGATACTAAGGACATTAACTGAAATACAGTTAATCATCAAATAATGTATGAATTGAAATACCTAATAAACGTTGTTGAAACTTACAAAATATAATATAAAAAAAATTAGAAATGAATATGTAATTTGATAATTCTCTTCAATATGCCTTCAACAACGTTAGTTTCGTATATCTTGAACTTGATTTGAAGTGACTACAAAAGAAAATAAGCATAAAAATTATAAATTACTATTTTAGCATTAAGAAAATAAATGTTGTTGCTTGGCTAAGTGTAACATGCTGGATTGTCAAATTAAGTACGAACCAAAAATGATTAGTAAAATGTGCAAAAGCCATAGATATTAATATATTTTAAAAAAATATTCAATTGAATAGAGCTTATAGAGACAACTTTGTTGATGTTTATTTGATCTTAAACAATCCTATTTTAGAATTATTATAATTTACAAAATTAAATAATCATAAATAATAACAAATTATTATTTTTTTTAAAAAAAATAAATATTAAATTTAAAAATAATAAATTAAATTAATGTAATATAACTAAATCAAAATGATGTAATTGTAACATGAGAGTATGTTTTGAGTTACATAGTAAATAAATGAAATAAAAGCAAGAAATTTAAGGAAATAAGAAAAATAATGAGGGAAAGTTGTATTCAAAGATGTTAAGGAGATTTACCATAACATCATACATCATTAAATGAAGTACAACATAAATTGACTCATAAAACATTCTAAAATCATAGATATTATTGTATGTGAAATTAAAATTTTTAATATTCAATTGGATAGATCTCATTGAGATGTGTTAAACAATGTTTTCTCATCTCATTCAAAACACGTGGGAGTTATTTGAACCACAAAAACAATTATCATAAATAATGATAAAATTATTGTTACTATGTTAAAGAAATATATGTTAAAGTTTACTTGAGATCAATTAAATGAATCTAATGTAATCAAATAAATGTTATGCACATGTAAAACTAAAGAAGATTTAGATTTACATAATAATATATCCAAATCAATGTGAAATATTTGAAAAACAAAGTTGATCAATTGAACAAGAAAGTTACTTTCAGTGAGACTAAGGAGAAGGAGAAGAACATCATTGATCATCAAATTAGGTATAAATCAAATAAACTAAAAAAATATGTGAAAATAAAAAAATTATTTAAAAATTTAAAAATGAATTTATAATTGGATAAAACTCATTATGTAGAGGCCAATGACATTTACTTTACGTCCATTAGATCTCATTTAGAGTCACTACAAATTACCAAAATAAACAAAATAAAATAAGAATAAAGTCACATTTTAATATTACTTATATATATATATCATAACTTAAATCAGATAAGTTAAGCAATATAATATAACTAAGTCAAAATGCATACAAAAGTCTCATAAGAAAAGAATTAAAGAAATATACTTATTTGAATAAATCTAAGCAAAATCTTCAATGAAATAAGATAAAAATTGTAATAAAGTTACGTTCTAAGATATTAAATGGATCAAGCGTAACGTCCTTGATCTTTAGATCAGATACTCATCTAGATTTCTCATAATGCTTGCAAAAATCTTACAAAATAAAATATTTTAAAGCTATAAAAATTAAAATTTAGTTAGATACTACCCATCCAAATGAGTCTAAGGATATTTATTTTGTCAAATTCAAACCTCATTTTATGATTGCTATGATTTACAAAAGGAAATATGTTCAAATAAGAATGATTATTTAAATATTAAATACTTCTACATTAAACTTGTAATGACACAAATGAAAGCACTATAATATGATGAAATTGGAGACATGTAGTTGTCACGTAAGAGGATAATTAAAGTATCATAGTAAAACAACCTAATCAAAGTAAATATTTGAGAAATTAAGTATATTCTAAGGAGTGTTAAATTGTGAGATACTAAAGAGAATTAGTGGCACATCATCTATTATCAACTTAGGTATGAAAGAAAATACCTAGTAAGGTAAGAAGTGGATATTTAAAAAATAAGAAGTGAGATAAATGAAAGAAACATAAAAACAACAAATCAAAATGATGTTAAGGTCATATAATAGGAGATTTCAAGATACATAGAAATATAGCTAAATCAAAGCAAAACATCTAAAGAAGTGAGATAAATTGTATACAAAATTTAAGCTCCAAGACATTATGAAGAATAAGGGTAAAATCCTTTATCATTAAATAAGATACCAAGTAGATTGGTTGTCACATCCTTGATCATCAAATCAAGTACAAATTGAACAACCTTATAACTCAAGACCAAATCTTAAAAAAGAAATATTCAAAAATAGAACAACAAAAACTTAATTAGATAGGGCTTATTGAGACAAATCTAAAGGCAATTATTCCATGTCCACCTGACTTAGTTTGAAAGTATTATAAATTTCAAAAGTGAATAATAAAAAATAACAATAGGCGATTTATTTAATGTTAAGTATATATATATATAACTTTGGATTAGGTAATATGAAGTAATATAATATAACCAAAGCAATGTGATATAAAGGGCAACAATGAAAACATTTGCATTCACATAGTAGTAGAAAGGAAGCCAAAGTGAAATATTCGAACAAATGAGATAAATTATATAGAAATATTGCATTTTGAAATACTAACAAGGGTGAGACTATCATCCACAATCATTAATAGTTTAAATTTCAATTGACATATACCATGCCAAAAAATTAAAAAATAACATATTCAAAAATAAAGAATAAGCATTTATTTGTATAGAGCTCGATGAGATGAGCCTGACATCATTAATTTTGTATTGTTCAGGCCATGTTTGAAATTATTGTGATTTACCAAATTAAATAATGTTAAATACTAATTAATTATAACGTTACTTTGAAGTAAAGATATGTTAAAGCAAAAATGAGATTAATTTATGCAATGTAAAAAACTAAGTCAAATTGATGTAAAGGTCACCTAAGAACATATTTTTTATTAAATAACAATATAAAATCAAAGAAAAATTTTTGAATAAATATATTAAATTGTATAGGTTGTATTCGCTGATACTAAACATGTTGAGTGTATTGTCATCGATAGTTAACTCAAGTATAAGGAAAAATGTCTCATATAAAAAGCTAAAATGTTATAAAATCGAACATTCAAATACATTAAAAATTTATTTAATTTAATGTCTTGTCAAGACAAATTAAATGACATATCTTTCATTTATATCGGACCACTTTAGGATTACTATGAATTATTAAATAAAATAAGAATTATTAATAATAAATAATTTTTTAATGCTAAGAAAATAGTTATTAAAGTTGAAATGAAATAAAATAAATAAATTTATAAACTAAAATAAAAAAGATGCAAAATTCATATAACTAGAGAGTTAGAGTTTTATAGTAACATAACAAAATGAAACAAAAAAAATTTTAGAATGGAGATGAATTATATATGAAATTTGTATTCTAAGAAACTAAGGTTATGGTACATAATATCCTCAATCATCAAGCCCACTATGAATCAAAATGTCTTTTGACACTTGTAAAAACCTTAGAAAATAAAATATCTGAAAATAAAAGATTGAATATTTTTATTAGATAAAGCTTATTGAGATGGGTCCATTGATGTTTACTTCACTCCATCTGACCTTGAATGGAATTACTACTAAATAATAATAAAAATAAGTATAAATACTAATAAATTATTGTTTTAATAACTAGCAATATATATTAATATTGAGGTGAGATAAATTGAAACAAATGATATAAATAAATAAAAGAAATGTAATAGTCATATGAGATGAAAATTAAAATTTCATAACAATATCACAAAATTAAATGGAAAACTTAAAAAAATGAAATAAACTCAATTAGAAAGTTACAATTCTTGATACTATAATGATTAATCATGTTTTCAAATTACTATAAAGTACCAACATAATTAATCATAAATAATAAAAAAATATTATTTGTAGTTATAAGTAAATAAATATTAAAACTAAAATGATATAAATTGATGTAATAGTAATTAAATATATCAAAATAATGCAAATGTCACACAAGAGGAAATGTTCAGTTAAATGTTAGCATAATAAAATAAGAATTGAACATTTGAGGAAACATGATAAATTTTTAGAGAAAGTAGCATTTTAAGATAATAAAGGGATTGAGTGTAACACCCTTGAACAATAATTTAGGCATGTTTTAAAATTACTCATAATACATACTAAAAACTTAAAAAATACAATATCTATAATTAAAAGGTTGAATATTCAATTACATACATCTCGTTTAAAAGAGTCAAATGACGTGTGTTTCTTCTCAATCAAATCCAATTTAGAATACTGTATACCAAGAAAATAAATTGACATTAAATTAAAAAAATTATTATTATAACAATAAATAAATATATGTTAGAGTTTGGTTGAGATATGTAAAGGGAATGTAAAAGAATAAAATAAATGAGATGTAAAGCTCACATAGAAGGATATTAAGATTTACGTATTAATATAAGCAAATTAAAGTGAAAATTTTGAAAACATTAGATAAATTGAATCGGAAAATTATTTCCTAAGATACTAAGGAGACTGATTAGAACATCAATGTTCTTAAAATTATCCACATTTTGAAATATCTCGTAAAGCATGTCAAAAGAATGTTATGATATTTAAAAATCTCATACTAAATATGTAATTGGATAAACATCATGTGGACTTGTCTAATGAGCAAATTAAGCAATAAGAATAATTTTTTATTTTAATATCAAGTAAATTTATATTAAACCTAAAATGAGATAAATTGAATCGATATAATACAACTAAATCAAAAAGATCCAAAGGTTCCCTTAAAAGATAAATTGACTTTCATAGTAATGTGAAAGAATCAAAATAAAATATCAAAAAATATGAGATAAATTATACATAAAATTTGCACTCCAATATACTAAAGAGATTAACTACAACATCCTCCATCATCAAAACTTCTTTTAATCAAAATTTCTAATAAAATATGTAAAAATCATAAAAAATGAAATATTTTAAAAAAACTAAAAATCAATATTTAATTTGGCAGAGCTCTTTAAGGACAATCCAATAATACTTATTTCATCTCAATCAAAGCACACTTCTATTTACTACAAATTATCAAAATAAGTATATGTAAATAATAAAAATTTATTATTACAATATTAAATGATAGTGTATTAAAGTAGTAATGATATAAGTTGAAGTGCTACAATATAACCAAATCAAAGACATGTATAAATCACATAAGAGGAGAATTTTAGTTTCAAAATTAACATAACGAAAGCAAAGTGAAAAGTTTTACAAAATTGGGTAAATTATGAACAAGATAGTGAGGAGATCATGTATAATGATCTTGATCATCAAATAAGGTATAATAGAAAATATCTCATAAATCATGTAAAAATAATTGAAATTAAATATTTAAAAACATGCAAATTAAAAAATTAATTTTGTATGGTACGTAGAGAAGTATTAAATGATAATAGTTTCCTCTCGATCTTATCTCTTTTGGATTTACCTATAATTTCAAAATAAATAAATATAAGTAATATCACATTACAATTGTAATATGAAGTACATATATAATAAATATGAAAAAAGATAAATTGAAGTACTATAAGATGACCAAATCAAAGTGATGTAAGAGTTACATAATAAGCTAACTAATCAAAGAGCAAAATGATAAAATGAGATAAACTAGGCAAGAAATCTAAATTCATTGGTACTGAAGAGATGAAGTGTAATATCCTTGATCATAAAATCAGGTATAAAACAACATATCTAGTAAATCATTTAAACATTATAAGAAAAAGGTACTTTAAAATAATAATTTTTTTTTAAGTTGGATAGAGTCATTCGAGATGAGTCTAATTACTTTTTAATCATGATGATCATACCTCACCTAGAATTATTATGAATTAGAAAAGTAAATAAACATAAGTAATGACATTTTATTTTTTTAATAATAAGTACATATATATTAAATCTGAAATAAGTTAAACTTCATGAATATGATATAAGTAAGTGAAAGTGTCATACTGTAGCATAAGGGGAGAATTAGAGTTACATTAATATATAATGAAATGAAAGTGAAACTTTTAAAGAAATGAAACAAACTTTTATGAGAAAGTTATACGAAAAAAACTAAGGAGATTGAATATAACAATCTTAATCATCAAATCAGGTGAGAATTAAAATTTCTTATTGATTGCACCAAAACCATAGAAATTAAAATCTCAATAAATATAAAAAAGAATATTTCATTGGATAGAACTGATTGAGATGACTCTGTAGACATTTACTACATCTCCATCTTAAATCATTTGTGTTACTTAAAACTAATTAAAAAAATTAAAAAAAAAATTTAAAATACTAAATTATTATTTTTATAATAAATAGACATAAATTAAAGCTAAAATAAGAAATATTAAAATAATTTAACAATGCCAAATAAAAGTGATATAAATGTGATAGGATAAGAAAATAAGAGTTAAATAATAACACAGCAAAATTAATTCAAAAAATTTGAAAAGAGTTTAAGTGTAATATCTTTGATTACAAAATTAGGCATTAATCAAAATGCCTATCAAAGTGTACCAAAAGAAAAATAATTATAAAATTTAAAAATATATTTTAATAATTAAAGCTCATTATGACAAGTCAAACACTATTTATTCCATATTGATTTTTCCACATCTTTTATTACTATAAATTACCCATGAAAAAGAGAACATATAATAATTAATTACTATTTATATATTTACAAAATAAGTAATAAAGCTAAAATAACATAAATGAAGCAATGCAATATCACATAATGATAGACTTACAAATGTGACATGTGAGAAGAAATTTAGTTTCACAGTAATATAATCAAATGAAAGCAAATAATTCAAAAAAATGACAAATTGCAAGTTGAAGTTGCATTCCATGATACTAAGAACATCAAGTGTAATAAACTTGATAGTCAAATCAAATATATATCAAAAGGACTCATAAAATATGAAAGCTTTTTAAAATAAATTATTTCATAATATGTGAGTGAAGATTTAATTACATAATGCATGATAAAATAACTCCAATAACAATTATTTCTTTTTAATCTAACTTAGTTTAAAATTTTTGAGAGTCATTGAAGTAAACAACTACAAAACAAATTGTTGTTTAAATGTTTAGAAAATATATATCAAAGCTAAAATGAGATAAATTAAATAATACAATAAATCCAAATCAATATGATATAAAGGAAAAATAAGATGATATTTAGAGTTAAGTAGTATTATAACAAATTTAAACAAAAAAATTAGGGATAAATTAAAAAAATTGTCTTAGAAAGTTACACTCCATTATACTAAGGTGATCGGTGTAAGATCCTTGATTGAAATATCATGTACAAGTCAAAATGCCTCTTACAGTATGCCTAAACCCTAGAAACTAATATATTTAAAATATAAATATTATAATTAAATATTTAATTGCATAAAACTTGTTTTAATGAGTCTAATGATATTTATTTTGTCATAATTGAACCTAGTTTCGTGATACTGTGATTTACCATAGTACTAGTCATAAATAATAATATAATATTCTTTAAATTTTAAGTAGATATATACACCACGAGAAATTAGATAAATCATAAAAATATAATCCAACTCAATGAAAGTGATGTAGAGGTCGCAAGAGAATACACTTAGAGTTACATAGTAAAGTAACCCAATGAAAGAAAACATTTGAATACTTGTGAAAAATTGTACAGGAAAGTTCTAATGTAAGATACAAAGGAGATCAAGTGCAATTCCATTGAATGTCAAATTAGTTCAATTCAAAATTTCTTTTAAAATTTCCTAAATGTTATTAATAGTAAATATTTAATAAAACATTAATAAATATTTAACTTTATATGGCCCATCGAGAGGAGTCAAACTACATTTCTTTCATCTCCATTGAACCTCGTTCAAAATTATGGTGAACTATCAAAACAAGTAAACTAAATAATATTAAATTATCATTTTAATATAAGGTAAATATAAATAAAAAACAAAATGACAAATTTAAAGAGATTTGATATAAAAATTATAGTGAAGTAGCCACACGTAGGAAAAATAATAGTTTTAAGTACTATTACCAAAATAAAGGGAAGTGTTTGTTGAAGTGAGATAAATTGTATGGAAAAATTGCATAACAAGATACTAATGAGAGCAATTATATCATCATTGATCATTAATTTGGGTATGAATCCAAATGATTGGTAAAGAATATGACAACGAATAAAAAAAATTTAAAAGATATTTTAAAGATTATTTAATTTGATAGAGCTCAATCCAATCTTGTTTTGATCTTTTACAAATTAAAAAACTACATAAATAAAAATAAAAATAAATTATCATTTTAATACTAAGTAGGTACATATATTAAATCTCAAAAGAGATAAATTGAAGGAATACAAAATATAACAAAAAAAATTGATGTAGAGGTCACATGATAAGAGATTTAGAGTTAGATGTACAAAAAAATACGAAATTTAATGAAATGAGATAAATTGCTTAAGAAAGTCACATTCTATGCATTAAGAAAATCAAGTGCAACATTATTGATCATAAAATTATTTGTGAATCAAAATTTCATATAAAGTGTGTTAAAACCTTACAAAATAAAATATTTAAAATAACAAAAAAATATTTCGTTGGATAAACCATATAAAGATGAGTTGAATGACCTCTTTTATGTTTAAATTGAACCTTATTTGAAATTACTAAGAATTACAAAATTAAATATACATAAATAATAATATAGTATAATTTTGCTATAAGTAATTATACAATAATACTAAAATAAGACAAATTGAAGTTATGTACTTTAACAATATCAAAGTGTTGTAAGGGTATCAGCATAGAATTATAATTTCATAATAATTTCAACAAATGAAAGAAAAACACCGAGGAGGTAAATTTTAAAAGAAAATTATATTCCAAGTTACTTTGGAGATCTAGCATAACATCCTCAATCATTAAATGATGTACAAATAAAAATATCTTATAAATCATGTACAAAAAAAAGAAAATACTTTTTTTAAAATATGAATAGAAATATTTATTAAGATTGAGCTCATGGAGATGAACCTAAGATCGTCTGTTTCATTTCAATTGCACCAAGTTTAGAATCACTATAAATTATAAAATTAAATAAATATAAATAATAATATAATGTTATTTAAATATAAAAAATAATTAAATATTAAATTAGATAAACTGAAAAAATATAATACAACTAAATCGAAGCAATTTAGACATCATATATGAGGAAATTTAGAATTAACTTGTAATATAATCAAATAAAAGCAAACTAATTTTAAGAAAAGAGATAAATTATATAAGAATGTTCCAGCCAAAGATATTAAGGAGATCAAATATAACTTGATCATCAAATTGTTTATAATTTGAACTTCCAATAAAATGAGAAAAATCCTTATAAAATAATAAATTAAAAAATTATTAAAATGAATATTTCATTAGATAAACCTTTTTGGGAAAAATTCTTTTAATATTAATAATAAAAACGTCTCGTGAAGATGCAAAAACCTCAAAGGATAATAAACTCAAAAAAATATAAAAATGAGTTTTTTGAAATGATAACATTCATCAAGGTGAGTCCAATGACATTTATTTCAACTTGATCGTGCCACATTATGAATTACTACAAATTTTAAAGAGACTAAGCATAAATAATAACAAACCATTATTTCAAAATTAAAAAATACATATTAAATTTGAAATAAAATAAGATGAAGCAAAGTAATAATACTAAAACAATGAGATGTAAAGATCATAAAAGAGTAGAGCTAGAGTTACAACATAAAATGACCATGTCAAAGTCAAAAGCTTTAAGAAAAGACATAAATCATTGGAGAAAGTTATATTCTATGATATTAATGAGATCAACTATAAACATCAAATGTGAGAAAAGCAAAATGTCTAGTAAATTGTCCTTAAACTATAAAAAAATGAAGTGATTGAGAATACAAAAAAATTTAAATGTCTAAAACTCATTGAGATGAGACTGATGATGCTTGTTTCCTCTCTATGAGACCTCATTTTAAGGTTATTAGAAATTACAAAAAAATAAATGATCAATAAAAATAAATATTTATTTTAATATAAAGTAAATATATAGTATAGATAAAAATAATATATATTGAAGTAATGTATTATAAAAAAATGAAACATATATAAAGGTGATACGAGAAGAGATTTTGAGTTTCATAGTAATTAAAAAAATGATCATTAAAACTTTAAGAAATGATATAAATTGTATGGAAAAATTTCATTCCAAGATGTTTAGAAGATCAAGAGTAACATCATCGATTATCAAATTTTTTATGAAAGAAATGACATAAAATGTATCTAAAAACCATTGAGAATTAAATACATAATAATGTTAAATGAATATTCAATTAGATGGAGTTTGTCAAGATAAGTCTAGGAACCATTTTTTAGATCAGACCTTGTAATGAATTGCTACGAATTATCAAAATAAATAATCATAAATAATAATATATTATTATTTTAAAATTAAATATTTTAAAATAGAATTAAAATGAGATACTTAGAAGAAATTTGATATGACAAAATCAAAGGAAGAAAAACCCCACATGAAATTAGAAATAGTGTAACATAGTAATATAACAAAATTAAAGACAAAACTTTGAGGAAATATGTAAAATGCATAGGAAACTTGCATTCAAATAAACTAGTGTGACTTACACAATCATCAAATCAACTAGGAAGAAAGATGTCTCACAAAACATGTGAAAATCATAGAAAATAAAATATTTAAAATATAAAATTTAATTTTTAATTTGATAAAGCTCACCAACATGAGTCCTTCGACGCTTATTTACTATGAATTACAAAACTAACTAAACAAAAATTAAATTAGTGTGTTATTTCAATAAAAGGTAAAAATATATTTTAGTTAAAATGAAAAAATTGAAACAATATAATATAAGAAAATTACAGGTTTAAAATTCACATGTGAGTACAATTTGACATTCATAGAAATATAATCAAAACATAGTAAAAAATTTGCACAATTGAGATAAACTTTGCAAGGAACCTACATTCTAGGATACTAAAGAGTTCGATTGTAACTTCCTCGATTGTCACATTGTGTATGAAATGAAATGCCTCAAAAAGCATGACAAACACTTAAACAATATACTAAAACATGAAAAAATAATATTTAATTGTAAAGAAATTGTTGGGATTACTCCAACGATGTAACTTTAGTCTCAAATGAACCTCACAATAAAATAATTTGAATTATAAAAGTAATTAAAAATAAATAATAAAAAATTATTATCTGAATATTAAGTAGAAATATAATAAAGTTGAAATGAGATAAATTGAAGTAATGTAATATAATAAAATAAAACAATGTAAAAATTAGACAAGAAGTGATTTAGAGTGACATAAAACAAAATGAAGTGGAAATTTTGATTAAATGAGTGGAATTGTATGGAAACATTACGTTTCAATCCATGAGGATCTAATGTAAAATCCTCGAACATAAAAATTGGTACAAATGAAAATATCACATATAGAATGAAAAAATCATAGAAATAAAATATTTAAAAATATTAAAATTAATATTTACTTGGATAGAACTGATCAGGATAAGTATGATGACAATTGTATTTTTTTAATAGACCTCAATTGAAATTACAAAGATTTACCATTGTAAATTTGTATAAATAAAAAAATATTATTTTAATATTAAGAAAAATACAATGAAACTAAAATTATATAAATTGAAGTAATATAATATAACCAAATCAACAAAATATAATGGTCAAAAGAGAGCAGATTTAGAGTTACATAGTAATATAATCAAATCAAATCGAAAAATTTAAAAACAAAGATAAATTGCACATGAAGGTTGCATTCCAAAATTCAAAGGAGATCAAGCTTAAACTTTTGGATCATAAAATGAGGTACTTGAAATGCTTTATTAAACATGCTAGAACCTTAGAAAAAATATTAAATGCATTAAAATGATTATTTAATATAGTAGTGCTCATTGAGATGATTCTATCCACATTTAATTCTTCTTAATCATAGTTTAGAATTATTATAAATTATAAAATTAAATAATTATAAATAATAACAAATATTCTCTTCAATATTAAGCTAATATGTTTGAAAGTTGAAATGACATAAATTGAAGTAAAGTAATAAAACTTAATCAGTGTGACGTAATGAACACATGATAATAGATTTAGAGTTACATAAGAATATAACCAAAACAAAGTAAAAGGCTTAAGTAAGATAAATTGTGTTGGAAAGTTGAACACCAAAATACTATGGGGATCATGTGAAATATCATCAATAACCAAATCAACTATAAATTGAATGTGTTATGCAGTAAGCAAAAATCATGTAAAATAAAAATTTTAAAAATATATATATGAAGGTTTTGTTTGTTATAGAATGTGAAGATGACTCCAATGACATTTCTTTTATCTTTATTTGACCTTGCTTGAAATTGCTAAGAAATATAAAATTAAATAACAATATATTAGTTTTTTTACTTTAGGTGTATATATAATAAACCTAAAATTAGATAAATTGATGTTATGTAAAATTACCAAATCAATGCTATGTAAATGTCACATGAGAAGAGATTTAGGGTTAGATATTACTAAAAGCAAATCAAAGTGAAAGGTTCAGCACATGGGATAAATTAAATGAGAATGTTGCATTCCAAGATAATAAAAATACTAAGTAACAACCTCAATCACAAAATTATGTCCAAATCAAAATGCTTCATACAGCATGCAAAGGCATTATAAAAAACTATTTAAAAAATAATAAAAAAAATATTTAATTCGATAAAACTCTTTAGAATGAGTCTAATGATGTTGTTTCATTTGCAACAAAGCTCATTTGTAATTACTAAAAATTATAAAATTAAATAGAAACAAATAAGAAAAAATTATTATTCAAAAATTAAGTAAATTTGTAATAAAGCTAGAATAAGATGAATTGAAGAAATATAACATATTAAAATAAACGAAATGTAAATGGCTTGTGATAAAAGAATAAGAGTTGCATAACAAAGTAATGCAATCAAATCAAAAACTTTGAAGAAATTAAGCAAAAAGTACTAGAATGTTATTTTCCATGATACTAATGAGATAAAATGCAACATCAATGAGCGTCAAATATGGTTTAAAGTGAAATGTTTTAAAAAAATATGTATAAATTATAGAAACTTACATATTTAATACTATGAAATTTAATTTTTATCTTAAAAGAGCTCATTGAGATAAGTTTTATCATTATACCTCATTTAGAATTACTATGAATTATCAAATTATTTAAAAATAAATAATAATAAATTATTATTTCAATATTAAGTAAATAGATATTAAAGCTAAAATGAGATTAATTAAATCAATATAATATAACAAAATTAGTAGATATTAAAGTCACATGAGAGTTAGGTAAGTGTTTCATAGAAATGTAATCCAAAGCAAAACTTTTAAGAAATGAGATAAATTAAGGGGAAAGATGCATTAAAAAATACTAAGGAGATTGAGTATAATATCCTCCATAGTCGAATGAATACTAATAAAAATATCTCAAAAAGCATGAAAAATTCTAAAAATAAAATTTTAAAAAAATATATCAAAATGAATATTAAATTGGTTGTAGCTCATCTAGTCTAGTCAAATGGTATTTGTTTTGTCTCAAAAAGATCTCATCTCAATTGTTATGACTAATTTGTTATGTAATTAAACAAAAATATGGAAAAATAAATATTTTAATATAAATTAGATATATATTCAAGTTGAAAGTTATAGCAATATAACACAACTAAATTAAAACAAATTATTAATGTAAATAGAACTAAATAACAATTTATTATTATTATAATATAAAAAATATATATTTAGCTCGTAATAAGACAATTTGAGGTAATATTTTATAACCAAACAAATGTGATGTGAAGTTCACACAACATTAATTGTAATTAGATAGTGATATAACCAAATAAAGGCAAAACATTTAAAGAAGTCTTTTAAATTATATGAGGAATTTGCATTAGAAAATAAAACATAAGTTACGATTTAAATGTCTAGTTAAGATTATCAAAACTATTGAAAATAAAAAATGCAAATAAAATATAAAAATGAACATTTAAATAGATAGAGCTCATCAAGACGAGCGCAAACCACACGACATTTGTTTTTTCGTTACAACTTATGAAATTAAATAAACAAAAATATGAAATAATTACTATTTTAATATTCAATAAATATATAATATAGATAAAAAGATAGAAGTTGAGCCAATGTAATGAAATAAAATCAAATCAATTTAAATGCCACATTAGATGAGATCTTGAGTAAAATAGAAAGATAGTCAAACATACTTATTGGAAGAAATTGAGGTCAAATACATGAGAATTTTGCATAACAACATATTTAAGAGAGAAAACATATGATATCTTTAATCATTAAATAAGATATGAAGTAAAATGTCTCGTAAAACATGTAGAAGCTACAAAAAAAAATATTTAAAGATATAAAATAATATTTTTCAAATTTATATAGAGCTCATCAAAATAACTCCAAAAACATTTGATTCATATCCACTACACTTGAAATGGAATTATTATGAATTAAAAAAAATTAAACATAAATAATGACAAATTATTATTTCAAAAGTAAGGATATATATATATATATTTATATATATCAAAGTTTAAATGGGATAAATAGTAGAAATGCAATATAACTAAATCAAAAGATGTTAAACTCACACTAGAATAGAGTTAAAGTTTCATGGGAATATAACCAAATAAAAGAAATAAATTTGAAATAAATGAAAAATTGTTCATGAAACTTCATTTGAAGATACTAAGGATGTCGTGTGTAAGAAAATGTCTCATAAAACATGCTAAAGCCCCAGAAAATAAAATTCATAAGAATATGTAATTAATTATTTAATTAGATAAAGCTCATCATCCTAGCTTAGCAACTTTACTTTCCTCTCAAATGGAACTCATTTGTAATTACTTCAAATCAATAAAGTAATTTTGTCATAATAATAATAAATTATTATTTTAAACATAAATAAATATATATTAAAATAAAAATGAGATAAATTGATCTGCTGTAATGTAATAAAATAAAAAATTTAAAGGTCGCTGGAGAAGAATTGACAAAAATTACGCAGGAAAGTTGCGTTCCAAAATACTAAAAATTTAAGGTATAATGTCTGCAATCCACAAATAGGCAAAAGTTAAAATGTCTTATAAAATATTCCAAAATCTTAGAAAACATAGTACTTGAAAATATTAAATTTAATATTTAATTAGATAGAAGTCATTTTTGATGTGTTCAATGACTTTTTTTTTGTTCCCATCATACCTCATTTAGTATAAATAAGATTTACCATATTAAATAAGCATAAAATATATTAATGTTTTTAGTAATAAGAAAATTCTTAATAGCCAATAAATTAGATAAATTGATGTAATGCAATATAGCCAAATTAATGTCATGTTAAAGGTCACATGAGAGAAACTTTAGATTTACGAAGTAATATGAGCTATTGAAAGTAAAACTTTTTAAATGAGTTAAATTGTATAACGAAATTACATCTCAATATACAAAGATGAATGGGTATAACATCCTTGATTACCAAATCTATTACAAATCAAAATGCTTTGTATAATGTGCCAAAATAAAAAAAAAATAATTATTTAAAAATATAAACATGGATGTTTAATTTGATATAACCATTGAGACCACTTGAGCTACACTCAATGAGTACTCTTTTGGAATTACTATAAATTAAAAACTAAACAAGCATCAACGATAATAAACTATAATTTTAATGCTAAGCAAACATATATTTAAGTGGAATTTTGACACACTGGTGTAACGTGATACAGGAAAATAATTGCGACATATTGATAAAACAATGGTAGATTTTGAGATACCTAGTAATATAAAAAAATTAAAGAAAGTAAATTCAAATATTACATAAATTGTACATGAAAATTTTATTCCAAGATTTCAAAAAGATAAAGTGTAATATCCTCAATCAGAAAATTAAATGCGAATCAGTATGCCTAATAAAGCATGTCACAATGATACAAAAGGGAAAAATTGTTATTTAATTGGATAATGCTCATCATGGTAAGTCCAATAATATTTGTTTCATCTCCATCAAACCTCATTTTCATATACTATGCACTAAAAAATAAATAAATAAAAATAATAAAAATTTCTATTTAATATGACTAAAAATTTATTAAAACTAAAATAAGATAAATTATGGAATTCTAATATGTACAATGATACAATTGTCACCCAAGTGGAAATTATGAGTTTCATAGAAATCTAATGAAATCAAAGTGAAGGATTTGAAGAAATAAGATAAATTGTGTGTAAGCTACATTCAAAGATACTAAGAAAATTGATTGTAAAATCCTTTATCGTCAACTTAAGTACGAATAGAAAAGGCATGAAAAGCAAGCAAAAATATAAAATAAATTATTTAAAAATATAAAAGTAATAATTTAATTGATTAGAGCATGTGGAGATGAGCTCAATGCTGTTTGTTTAATATTGAATTGACCACATTTTTAATTACTATTAATTACTAATTAAAATAAGCATAAATAATAATAAATAATTATTTTTATTAAGTAAATAATTCAAAAAGATAAAACAAGACAAATTGGAGAAACATAATATAATAAAATGATAACATTTTAAAGGACATAAAAGAGGAGAATTAAAGTTTCATAAATATTTCAACCAAAATCAAAGTAAAATATTTTAGGAAATGTGATAACTTGTATAGGAAAGTTGCATTCCAATGATTAAGAAAATAGAGTGTAAATTGTTTAATGTCAAATCTAGTACAAATGAAAAACACTCTTAGATTAAGCAAAGTATCTACAAAATATAAAAGCATAAAGTTAATTTCATAAAGCTCATTGAGATAATCCCAATGATGTTTGTTTCGCATTGATCAAAAATATTTTTTAATTACTATGAATATAAAAATTAAATAATCTTAAATCATAAAATATTATTACTAGAAAACTAAGAAAATATGTGTTTTAATTAAAAGGAGATAAATTAAAGAAATTTAATATAATCAGACTAATGTTATGCAAAGGTCACATTAAATGAGATTTAGAGTTAGAGAGTGATATAACTAAATTAAAGCAAAAAGTTTGTTGATATTTTTAAATTATATAGGATTTTTCCATTCCAAGATATTAGGAACATCATGTGTGAAATCCTTGATGGTGAAAAAAGGTCTGAATCAAAATGCCTTGTGAGGCATGCAAAAACTTAAGAAAATAAAAAAAATTAAAAAATATATAATAAATATTTTATTAGATTAAACTGGTAAGAGGAGTCCAGCTATTTTCCTTTTGTCCCCAATTGACTTTATTTGGAATTACTATAAATTAGTAAATAAATTAAACTTAATAATTATAAATAATTATTATTTATTAAGAGAATACATATCAAAGTTTAAACAATAAAAATTTAGGTGATGTAATATATAAAATTCAAAATACTATAAAAGTCACCTATTAGTAGATTTTGGTTCATTCCTAATTTGATGATCAAGAAATTTACACCCAATAGCTTTACTATCTTGGTGAGAAAGTTTCCTAAAGAAATTTTTTTATTTTTTCAAATTCTTTTGTCTCTTTAGTTTTATTACTTTGTAACTTAAAATCATTTCTCTTGTGACATTTACAATGTTTACAATTGGTTACATTATATTACTTCAATTTATCTTTTTTTAGCTTAAGTATATCTTTGGTGTCTCACACAAATTCAAAATGATTTCTAATCAAAATAAAATAATCATCATGGGACTCATCTTAAAAGACTCTATCCAATTAAATATTCTTTTATATATTTTTATGCATTTTCTCTAAGTGTTTTTTCATGTTTTGTTTGTTTAATTCATACCAGATTTAACTCATTTTTTAATATTTTTACTTTGATATAATTATATTAATTTGTAATCCAATTTTCTATTGTTAAACCTTTATGAAAGTTTGTTTTCATTATATCACATTATTTCAATAGATCTCATTTCAACATTAATATATATATTTTCTTACAATTAATAAAAAAAATTTATATTATTTATGCATATTTAGTTTAGTAATTCATAGTAATTCTATGTGTGTTTCAATCATTACAAAAACAACATCATTGGATTCACCTTCATGGCAATTCTCTAAATAAATAATCATTTCTATATTTTAAATGTTTTTAAATTTTTTTTGTTTTTTTAATTTTTTCAATATATTTTTATTTATGCATAATTTAATAACCAAGAATATTATAGTAAATCTCCTTATAATCATGAAGTACAAATTCCCATAATAAGTTTTCTAATTTCTATAATTTTGCTTTGATTTTGTTGCATACAACTTAACTCAAAATATTTTTCATGTGACCTTTGTCTAAAAAAGTTATATCCTATATCTTTGTGATTTTTCTTTATATTGATGAGGTTGATTATGTATGCCTAACAACAAGCCTAATTTTATTTGTAATAGTTTGTTCTTTTTCATTTTTTTGTTTTTTAATTCCCATTTAGCTCCAATGAATTGTAAATAACTAAGGATAAGAACTAATTCCTACATGGAAATTTTCTCATGTCTATTTAAATATGAATTCCTGGCATGAACTTGCACCCTCAACAAATATTGGTTCTATGTAAGATACAAATATACTTGATCAATTTCTCTGATAAATGCTCTAGTTCTAAACTTTTGATTAGCGGATAAATTATTTTATTCCTATGGATTTTGCTACTACAAAACTCAAGATAATTACTAGCTAGTTTCTTTTAATTTTCTTTCATGTATAATTTACTTTCTTCTTTTTTAGTACTAGGTTTATCAATGGGTCCATCTAATCATTAAATTTTTCATTAATTATTTCTTTAATTTACTAATCTAACTCAAGTAAAGTAAACTTATATTGTTTTGCTTATTTCTTGCAATAATCATATAGATATTTTTTTTAAAATTTATCACCCTTAAATAATAATTATTTTATATCTCTAATCAATTTAAAAAAATAATGAATATGTAATTTTTTGATGAAACATAACTTAGGTAAATTACGAAAAAGTTAATTTGAATCATAAATTCATTTTTCTTTCAACTTAGACATAAGTTGTTCGTGTGAAGAAAACAGAGATAAATTATCTCTAAATATCTATAAATTCTTATGTCATTTTTTGGTGAATGACTTACATGACCTTGTTTTTTTATAGAATTCTCAGTCAAATTTGATTTCACTATAATGTTTGAAATTATGTAATATTTGGATTCTCAAATATAAATCATAGGAGCATCTAATTAGATTTCTTGAAAATTTCTCATGAAAGCACCATGGAATTGACTTTTTCGTAACATTTGAAAACAACATGCAATATTTTATACATTGACTGAAAAAATTAAAAATTATTAATATTGATCAATACTAAGTAAGTCTAGAATGAATCGATCTCTAACCAAAGTTCAATATGCTAAGGACTAAAAACTACCTAATTTGAGTCACACAAACCTACAAAGCATGGTTTGTCTTTGTAGGTCCTATAATATGGAGGCACAATTATAAAACTACATATGCTTTAAATTTTGGAACCCAAAGTATCATGGGTATTATTGTGCTAGAGTGTGGCTTTTGTTATTTTTCAGCATAAATTTCCAAAGCTTGTTCCTTTAGGAATGCACTCATATCTTTTATGCATTCAATTTGCTTATTCTTCTAATTGGATAATCATGTGTAAGTTATCCAAATTAAGAACAATAATAGTAGAAAACATGAGATTTAACTTAACAATTAGATGTATGTTGAGAAGGACTATGTAATTCCTTGAACACATTAGTAATTGTCTTTTATATTCAACAATTATCATGCAAAAATACTTTGTTTCTTGCCACATGAATGTAAGATGAAGCATGCTTCAATTACTCTAAAGCAATAAAGTAACCATTTCTCTTTTTCGTATGAGTGAATGAAGTACCATGTGAAGGTATATGTGAAATATTACAAGTATAAACATCAGAAACAAATGAGTATACAGTAACTTTTTGTCACGCATTGTGTTTTTCAAGTGATTCATTCATGTTTTTTTAAGTAAAGATTTTTTCTTGCTTAAATTATCATTCTCTAGCTTCAAAGCCTAATTGCATGTAATATATTTGCATAATTCTTTTTCAAATTCCTTATTTGAAGAATTTCATACATGAAACATTAGAAATATATGCATGAACTTGAATAGTTAAAGAAATATTTTCCTCTTTAAGTGCATCACTTCATTCATACAATTCAATTATTCTAGATTCATGTTTTGCACCAAATATCCTAAGATCACCATGCATCTTAATTAATTTTTTATTCTCAACAACTAATTTACAAAAAGAATTTCATTTTTCTTCACAAGATTCAAATGTAGACTCATGTCTAGAATTAGAAGTAATTGACATGTCTTTCTCTAGGTTTCATCTCTAAATTGAGCTTCTTCAACTTCCTCTACTTCTTCTCTTCTTTTTTTCCCCTTCTTGTCATCATCAATACCTTGAGTTTCATTCTCATCATGCAACATATCAAATCCCTATAACGTCCCAAAAACAACAGGTACACAAATAGACACATAAATTTCTTGAGACAATATACAAAATAAGTAATTCATTTTTTTGTTTTTAATTGAATTATCATTCGTTATTTATAACTTCTCCCTTTAGGAATACAAAAATGAATAAAGAGCTCCCTCAAATCTTTGTCAATCTTCTGAATAAAACTTTAAAAAGTATTTTTCCAAATAAGAAAATTTTTGCCCTTAGATAATGGTGGAGGACATGATAAAAATCCTTCACATGATCTTTTAAAAATATTAATCATTGTTCAAGTATTCTTCAAACACTAAAACAAAATAAATACAAAAGCAAAATCAAGTGTTTGATAATAAAGTAAAATTAAAAGTTTGTAATTGATATTAATAAATAAAGAAATAGTAAATAATTATAGTTAATAACACATTTACACACTCAAATAAATAACCACCCAATTAACTTTACTCAATCTATGCAGGGAACCACACTGATACAAATTAAAGTTAAAATGAGTGTCTGAATCCCACAAGAGGGGTATGAATTATGAGTTTTGAAATGCATTTGCTTATTTTAGTAAAATATTCCTTTTTTCCAAAATTCTTTATAAAAGTAATTTAATATTTTTTGGAAACTTTCATTTATAAATATATTAATTTGTAATACTGATGATAATAAAATGAAATAAAAGTTGAAATGATACAACAAAATTTTTTGGTGGTTTTGTTTAAAATAGAACCTACATCCACCTCCAATTGTGATTCAAAAAAATCCCAAAACAAAAAGAGTTAGATTTATCAATCTTTTGTTATCCTGAGAGTTTTCTTGTAGTTCACCTCCAACCTTAGTTTTAATGGGTTTAACTATAACTAAAGCTTTTATTAGCTTAGCACCAACTTTGTTTTTTATGATATCAAACTAAAGTTGAGCTTCTGTAAATGCAAAATTGCCCAACTCAAAGGAAAAGAGAAACACAATAAGAAATAAATTTCTTATTAAAATATACAAACTTTCTTATGCTTGTTAATGAATATAGAAAGGCACAAGAAGTTCAAAATTTTGAAGAGAATTAAGAAAATGAAATCTTAGAGGAATTATGCATAGCTTGAAGAATTTTTAATTTTTAACAGTCATAAGGTGTAGGTGTTGAAGGAGAAACATATGCTAGTAGGATTTGATGCAGCCCCACTTTAAGGTGCTAATCCCTCGATCATGGTCGTTGCTATCGCATTCATAATGATTTAGCATTTATTAGAAAAATTTGGTTAAAGAATTTAGAAGCTCAAGCAAAAGCTATTTGAAAAGGTGTTACAAACCTGCTTGAAGAACTTTTCTAAATGCTTAAAATTTATTCTAAAATGGTTGTCAACAATGACACATATAATGACTATTTAATTAGCTATCATGCAAGATCTAGTAGAGCCTTTGGGTCATATCGAAGAAGATCTAAACCATCATGTCCAAGCTATAAAAGTAGAAGAGTAATAAAAATTTTTGTTTAGGTGGATTAAATATGGACAATGCAATCATGTTGGATGAGATTGAGATCATTCAATTGATCAATAATAATGGAAGATTAGATCTCAACTGTTGGAATAAAATGAGAGAAATTATGACTATTAGAGCAAGATTAAAAAAGGCAAAATCAATCATGGCCATTAGAATAGGCTCATTAAATGGATGATAACATGGCTCAAGACCACTATTTAAATAAGTAGATGTAGTTTCTACCTTTAGATCACAAAAACATGTGATTTGATAGCATTATGACACTCGAACTATGGAGGTAACAATTACCAAAATCTTTGTCCTTCATGGTCTAATTGCTGAAGTATTTGCTTTTTATAAGGACCCCTTTGTGCAAGTAAAATGAGCCAATACCTAGGGTAGTTTGCCCCTTTGCATTTTTAGGAATACATGCCCTGGGCCATTTATGTACTTGTAAGTTTAGACAATGGTTGTGGCTCTAACATGACTTATTTCCATATTTGATTGTAGATCAACCTAGTTCTGTTATAGTCCTTACCCCATCTAGGTTCACGTTGCACATTCATGATGGTTGGGCTCAACCCAATTTCATTCAAGTTATCTTCTATCTAGTGATTTGCGAATGCCCATTCGGGCTTACTCTATTGGACGACATTGCACTTGAGCATGCTTGAGCTATGGCTAGAGATATTTTTTTATTTTTAGATATGATTCTTTGAACCAAATTTATTTTTTATTTTTAACTAAAATTCATAATAGATTTTGGCAAAGATATGAAAGTAGGATTTAACTATGAAAATATTGATGGATTAAAAGATAGAATCCCACTCCTTTACTAAATTAGGTAGATGCTTGAACAATTAGAAGTTTTAATAACATTTCAAATTGATACAAATGAAGAGTGCCTTATAATCAATAAGTTAATATTCTAATTCATAGCAAAATAGAAAATCTTATCATAGCTAATCTACATGTCTTCAATCCTTAAATCTTGCCAAAAACTCCAAAGTTCATTGGTGACCACTAATTCATCTTCTTCCATTGTGCATGGCTTTTCTTTACAAATAATTAATTTCACTTCAAATAATCCCATTAAAATAAAATGTTAAACATTTAACATTTGACTCATCAAACAAATGAGTGACATAACAATGTTAATGACGACTAACATGTGAGGTGCTCATGATAATTTTGGTTCATACTCAAAATTAATTATTTTTTAATATTATTTTATTTAGTACTATTGATACAAATAAAGTTTAATAATTATAACATACTTTTTGAAAACGTTGTTAGGACAATACCATGATTTGATAAAAAAATGATATGATTATTAGTATAGTCAAGAGGAACACATTTTTTTGGAACCAATTATGTTTTTAGATGATCAATTTAATTGACATTTACTTTATATCCCTTGTATTAAATATTATATCAAGCTTTGCATTCTAATCAACGAAAAATTGAAATAATTAACATTAAATTAAAAAGTGTATCTCATTGTGCTTTACTACACTAACAAAGATGATCTTCATGACATTTCATATTCACTCACTTCTTCTATATTTCTTCCATGAAGGCAAGCATTTAATATCATTAAAAAATTCCCAAGAAAATGCATTAAAAATACTTAGGGTGTCTTATCATCAAATAATGCACCATGGCTAGAGGTTAACAATACAACATGATTAAGATAGAACAAACTTCATTGGCCTTATCTAATTAGCTCTATCTAATTGAATATTACTTTTAATATTTTTTAAAAATTTTATTTTCTAAATGTTTTGCACATTTTATGGGATCTTTTTAATCTTAATTTATTTGATAATTAAGGATATTGCACTCGATCCCCTTAGTTCCTTTGAATAAAACTATCACTTAAAATTTATCTTAGTTTTTCAAACATTTTGCTTTGATTTCATTATATTATAACAAAGCTCTAAATCTCTCCTCTTGTGACATTTAAACATCTTTAATTGGATTTATTATATTGCTTTATTTTATATTAGTTCACATTTAATAAAGTTTTATTTAATTTCAAAACGATCATTTATTATTTGTTACGATTATTTAATTTTATAGATTATTATAATTCCAAATGAGGTATGATCAGGATGAAATAAATTGTCATTGGACTCATCTCATTGAGCTCCATCCAAGTAAAATTCATTATTATATCTCTAAAAATTTTATTTTTTCAATTTTTGCATGTTTTACAAGATATTGTTTTTGTACATTATTAGTTGATAAAAAGATATCATACTTCACCTCCATAATATCTAGTACTACCACTTTCTCATATAATTTATCTCATTTCATCAAAATGCTTGCTTTAGTTTTATTATATTTCAATGAAACACTAATTCACCTCCCATGTTGACTTTATATCACTTTCATTTGATATATTTTATTAGTTCAATTTATTTTATTTCAAATTTACTACTTAGTTTTTTTAAAAATTAAATAAAAGTTTATTATTATTTGTAACTATTTTTTTAGTAATTAATAGTAATTACTACAAGGCCTAATTGATAAGAAACAAATATCATTAGACTCATCTCACCAAGCTCTCTTTAACAAAATATTTAAATTAATAATTTTTCATTTTTCATTTTCATAATTTTTTTGCAGGTTTTATGAGTGATTTCAACTCATACCTTAGTTGAAAATCAAAGATATAGTACTAAAACTCTATAGTGTTTTGAGGAATAACCTTCTCATATAGTTTATCTCAGTCCATAAATTTTTTTCTTTTATTTATCTATATCACTATTTAACTTAGAATCACTTTTCATGTCACTTTTACATTGCTTTGATTTGTTTGCATTACATTGCTTCAATTTAAACTTTTTTAACATTAATATATATTTACTTAGAGGAAACAATAATCATTGGATTCATCTCAACGACATTAATGCAATTAATTATTTATTTTTATATTTTTTGTATTTTTCATTTACAATAATTTTGGCATTTTTTGCAAGGTAATTTTATTTACACCTAAGTTGACTATCATGTGTTTTACACATGAGCTCCTTAGTATCTCAGAATACGAGTTTCTTTCATAATATATGTCACTTTTTTTAATACTTTTCTTTATTTTTTTGTATTATTTTGTTTCAATTAATTTCATTTCAACTTTAACAAATACTTAGGATTAATATAACATTTTTTATTGTTTATGCTTCTTATTTTTTATAATTAGTAATAATTCCAAATATGGATTATTTGAGTTCAAATAGGCGACATTAGAGTAAAACATTATTCGATGACTGAGAAGTTTTCATTCAATCTCCTTAGTATCTTAGAATGCCAATTTCTCAAACAATTTGTCTAATATTTTCAAAGGTTTTAATAGGAGTTCATAATTTTGCAAGGTATCACTTAATTTCCTCTTTTTCTACCTTTACATCACCATCAATTACTTATATATTCAATTGCTTTAATTAATTTCTTTTCAACTTTAATAATTTACTTAATATTAAAATAATAATTTATTATTTATGCTAATTTATTTTTTATACTTTGTAGTAATTCTAAATGATTGAGATAGGACAAATGTTGCTCGAGTTTTATCATTAAGATCTATCTGAATGAATATTTATTTCCATATTTTAAAATATTCTACTTTTTAGGGTTTTTATATTTTTTAGTAGACATTTTTATCCTTACCTGATTTGATGATCCAGGATATTACACTTGGTCTCCATATCACCTTGTAACATAACATCTACATAATTTATCTCCTTTCTAAAACTTTTCCAATATGATTTGATTATATCATCATTTATTTCTAATTCTACTCTCATGTGACCCTTATGTCATATTGATTTTCTTATATTGAAGTTTTTCAAATTGTCTCTTTTTTATTTCAATTTACATTTACTTAACAATAAAATAATAAATTTTTTATTATGTATGCTTATTTACTTTTATAATAACTAAAATTCCAAATGTGGTCTAACTGAGATAAAAAAAATGTCTTTGGATTCTACTTTACTAGATGTCTCCAACTAAATTTTCATCTCTATATTTTTAAATACTTCATTCTTTATGATTTTGCCTTATTTTATAAGGCATTTCAAATTCTAACCTATTTAACAATTGAGGATATGTTGAGCTCTTTTGTACCTTGGAATGCAACTTCTCATGAAATTTATCTAATTTAATATTTTTTTCTTTTATTTTGTAATATTAAATTGCTTTAATTTATCGCATTAACCTTTAGTATATATTTATATAATATAAAATAAATAACTTATTATTATTTGAGTTTATTTATTTTGGTAATTCATAGTAATTATAAATAAGGTCTGATTCAGAGGAAGAAAATTTCATTCGACTCATCTTGACAAAATCTATCCTAAAAATATTCATTTCTATATTTTTAATTATTTCTCTTTTGAAGTATTGGTATGTTTTATACCACATTTATTTTCGTACCTAATTTAAAGATCATGGATATTGTACTTGATCTCCTTGGAATCTTCGAATCAGGTATAATTTCTCATTTTTACGAATTGTTTTTTTTAAGTTTGTTATGTTTTATGTAAGTCTAAATCTTTTTTTTGTGCGACATCTACATAGCTTTCATTTGGTTAGATTATATATCCTTGATTCATCTTGTTTTAGCTTTAATTTACATTAAGTTAATATTATTACTATAATTTATTATTTTTCTACCCTTTTGTATTCATTAATCCTAATAAGTCAAAGTTTTTGTTGACACTAAACAAAAGTTGTCAGGCAAATTTTAACTTGCTTAATTTAATTACACATTTAATTTTATATTTTTGAAAAAACTTCATACTACGGTTTTTGTATGCTTTATTAGACATTTGAGTCATTCATAATTTGGTGATTCAGGATTTTATGCTTGATGTCCTATATATCTAAATATTCAAATTTCTTATGTTATTTATTTTATTTGCTTCAAACGTTTTTTGCCATTTTGTTTTATTACTATGTAACTATAAATCTTAACTCATGTGACCTTTACATCACTTTGATTTTGTTATATTAGATTGTTCAAGAAAAAACAAATATCATTGGACTGACATTATAAAGCTCCATCAAAAAAAGGTTAATTTCTATATTTTTAAATATTTTACTTTTTATGGTTTTTTAAGTTTTGACAGACATTTGGATTCATTTCATAATTAATTATTATTGATATTATACTTGATCTCCTTAATATTACAAGATTTCCATACAAATGAACCTATTCAAAATTTTCACTTTTGTTTGATTATTTTACTATTTAACTCAAAATTTCGACTTGTGCGACCTTTACATTACTTTTTTTCATTATCTTACATTTATTCAAGTGATCACATTTAGGTAATAATGTATATTTTCTAGATATTAAAAAATTGAATCGTTATTATTTATGTTTATTTAATTTAGAAAATTATGGTAATACTAAAGTGGTTAGATCAAGACGAAACATCCCTTTGGACTGGACTCGACAAGCTATATACAATTGAATATTCCTTTTTCTCAAGTTTTAATGTTTTTTTAGGCTTTGAACTTGCTTTAAGAAACATTTTGATTTGGACCTGATTGGATGATTATAATGTTACACTTGATCTCCATTGTAACATGGACATTCTTGCTTTGATTTTACTATATTTCTATGTAACTCAAAAACTTTTCTCATGCGATAATTATACCATTTTGAATTGTCCTTATCACAATTTTCTTTTATTTATCTCATTTTAGCATTAAGATTTATTTTTTTAATATTATAATAATCTATATTTATTTATTTATTTTTATTTACCTTGGTAATTCATATAACTCCAAATGATGTATCATTTAGATGAAAGAAACATCCTTGGAGTCATCTCAATGTGTTCTACTGAATTAACTATTCATTTTTAAATTTTTAAGAATTTTATTCTCTAGTGCCTCAACACTTTTTATGAGACATTTGAATTTGTACCTCAAGTAATGATCTTGGATGTTTCCTTATGCTCTTTTGCTCCTTCAAATACAACTTTTTTCTATAATTCAACCCATTTCGTAAAAAATTTCACCATTGTTTATATTTTTATTAGACTCTAATTCTTCTCTCATGTGACCTTCTCAATCCTTTGATTTTCATATTTTAATTTGCTACAATTTGTTAGTCTTTTATTTAATATACATTTACTTAATATTAAAATAATACTATTATTATTAGTTTTTCTTTTTAACTTAGATATTTTATAGTAATTCTAAACGATGTTCGATCATAATGGAACAACCACACTTGGTCTCATCTTCGTAAATTATATCTAATTAAATATTAATTATTATTATTTTTTTCTAAAAATTATTTATTTTGTATGCTTTTTTAGGCATTTTGACTCATACCTTGTTTGATGATCGAGAATGTTACCCTCCATCTCCTTAGTATATTAGAAGTTGCTTTTCTTTTATAAATAATCTTATTTATTGAAATTTTTTTTACTTGACTTGCCACATTAAATATATATATATATACATATATATATACTGCAAATTAAAAATATAATTTAGTATTGTTAACTTCTTATATTACTCTACTAATTTGTATATATTTATATAAATATCTAAAAGAATTAACAATATTAAATTGTATTTTAATTTTAAGTATATATGTATATTTACTTACAATAAAAATACAATTTAATATTGTTACTTTTTATATTACTCTAGTAATTTTAGTAGTACTTATCATTGTTTGATCAAGATGAAGAAAGTGTCGTTAGACTTATCACTATAAGCTCTATCTAATTAATTTTTTTCAAAAATTTAATTCTTAAGGTTTTCACATGTTTTACGAGCTATTTTTTATCTTATTTTGTGGTTAAGGATGTTACACTTCATCTATTTAGTACCATGGAATACGGCTTTCTTACATAGATAATTTAATTTTTCCAAGTTGTTTTCTTTATTTAGGTTATTATTGCTATTTATGTATTTTAGAAATTTGAAGTAATCCAAAACATGGTTTGACCAAGACAATACAATGATGTTGGAATCATCTCGATGAGCTCTATCCATTTAAATAATAATTTCTAAATACTTAAGAATTTTATTTTTTAAGGTTTTGGTGCACTTTACAAGACATTCTGATTCCTACTTGTTTTAATGATTAGGGATATTCCACTGGATCACAATAGCATCTTAGAATGCAATTAACATTGTATAACATTTATTATTTCATAAATTTTTTTTATTTAGATAAATTACTCACTCTACATTTTTAAATATTTTTATTAAATTTCTCGCATACTTTGCAAGACACGTTGATTTGCACCAGATTTGTTGATCGATGATATTACACTCGATCTACCTTTTATACTTAATGCAGCTTTGCACTATAATTTTTCTCGTTTCTTAAAATGTTTTCTTTAATATGGCTATATTACTCTGAAACTCTAACTTTCTACATTTATATTAGTTTTAATTGGTTAAATTACAATTGTACAACAAATCTATTTTCCTTATTTATATATACTTAAATGATATTAAGTAATAATTTACTATTTTTATGCCTTTTCACATTTCTAATTAATAATAATTCAAGACAGGCTCTGATTGAGATCAAAAAATGTCATTGGACTTCTTTTGATGCACTCTTTCATTTTAAATATTAATTTTTATATTTATAACTATTTTATTGTTAACAGCTTTAGCACACTTTACAAGGATTCTAATTTGTACATAATTTAATGATTGAGAATGTAAAACTCAATATTCCTGGCGTCTTCGAATCAAACTTTATTGTAAAAATTATTATTTTCTGTACTTTTTAACTTTGATTCAGTTATATTAGTTTATATAAATCACTTCTAAGGAGGCGTGTATGTTGGCAAGATTTGGTTATTTTACATAGTTGAATGTTTCCAGTTTTTTCTTTAATATATACTTATTTATTGCTAATGTAATAGTTTTTTGTTATTTATGCTTATTTACTTCTATAATTCATAGAAATTCCAAATGAGGTCAAACTTATTACACTTCATCTCTTTATTATATTGGAATATAACATTCCTATACAATTTATCTCATTTGTTCAAATTTTTTTAATTTTCCTATATTGCAATGCAACTCTAAATCTCTCATTATGTGATCTATACATCACATTACTTATGCTATATTAGATTGATTCAATTCATCTTTTTTAACTTTAACATATATCTACTTAACATTAAAGTAGTACTTTATTTTTATTCATGCTTATTTAATGTGGTCATTTGTAATATTTTTAAACAAAGTCTAATTAAGGAAAAACTAACTTCATTAGACTTGTCTCAATGAGCTAAATACAATTAAATAGTTATATTTTTTATTTTTTAATATAATTTTTAAGTTTTTGATCATTTGACTAGACATCTCAATTTTTTCTTTATTTGATGGTTATTATGGTCGTTAATCTCGAACTCCTAAGAATCTTGAAAATGAACTTTTCCAAATAATTTATGTCAATTTTTCAAATGTTTTGCATTGGATTAATTATTTTACTTCAAAGCTCAATACTTTATTTCATATTACATTTATATCAACTTGATATTATTATATTGAATTATTTCAATTCATCTCATTTCAACTTTAATAAAAATTTATTTTTGTTCAAATAATAATTTTTTATTAATAACCATTTTTTATTAGGGCAATTCAATGTTATTCAAAACTAGGTCCAATTGAGATGAAATACACATCATTGGATGGGTAAGAAACAACACAGTTTCACAATTAAGGAAGCTACACTGAATCTATTTAGTATCATGGAAATGGACTTTTGCATAAAATTTATCTTGTTTCTTCAAGTTATTTATATTGATTCAATTTAACTTATTTCAATAATGATATATGTTTATTTAAAAAAATTCTTTATTTTTACTTATGATTATTTAGATGATTATTTACATTATTTACTATGTGGCTATAAATCTATTCTCATGCGACTATTACAATGCTTTAATATGCTTATGTTATAAATATTTATTTATCTCATTCAAGTTGGAATGCAAATTTAATTAATATTAAAATAATAATTTATTATTATATGTGCTTATTTAGTCAAGTAATCTGTAGTAATTCCAAACAATGTTGAATTAAGAAGAAATAATTATTTTAAAGCTCATATTGACAACCTCTATCCTCTTAAATATTTACTTCTACATTTTTTTATATTTTATTATCTAAAGATTTTACACAATTTAGAAGTCATTTTCATTCATATCTTATTTGATAATCAATTTGTTGCAACTAACTATGTTCTAATTTTAAATAATTGATATGTTTATACAAGAGTAAAAGCAAGATCTACCAACTAATTAAACCTTGTTCAGAGTTACCTAAATTAGCCAATGAGTTTAGTGAACAATGTTCCTTACCCATTAATAATAGCCAAAAGGTTTCTGCCAAAACTTTTTACTTCAATTCCTATTAAGTTAATTCTTATTTTATCATTATTTTAATTAGAATTATTTTTACTAATTAATTATTACAATCATAATGTTCTCTTTGCAAAAGTTATTAAGAAAACATAAGATATGATAAAAAAAATAAAATGTTTCTCAAGATAGTCAAGGACAATGGAATATGTTTTGGTAAATTGATATTTGACTAAGATGATCAATTTAATTGAAATTTAATTTTTTCAACAAATAATAAATAGTGATATCAAGGATAACTTTCAAACAATAAAAAAATTTGAAATACCTAAAATTGAATTCATAATGTATCTTTTGGTGGTTTTCTACTCAATCAAATAGAACTTAAATAAGAATTGATCTTTGCATAACTTCTTTCTTAAGTTCTCCAATGAACATGAGCAATGACTATCTCAAATTTAAAAATCAAAATCACTTAAAGTACTTAATGTTTGTTATCTTCAAACAAGGCACCATGGCTTTTAGTTAACAATACAACATGGTCGAGATGAAACAAATTTTTTGGGGCTCATCTTGATGAACCCTGTCCATTTAAAAATTTATTTTTTCACATTTTTAAATTTTTGATTTTGTAAACTTTTTATGTATTTTATCAGATATTTTTTTAGTACCTAATTTGATGATTGAGGATGTTTAAATTTATCTCATTTGTATCTTGGAATGAAAGAATCCCTTAAATATATATCTCATTTCTTCAAAGTTTTTCTTTGATTTTATTATATCACTAAGTAACCATAAATCTCCTCTCTTGTGAACTTTACATAGCTCTAAATTATTTTTGTTATATTAATTTAATTTATCAAATTTCAACTTTATTATTTTTTTAATAAATATTAAAATATATTTGTCATGTTTTTTTTTTAAATTTGGTAAATCACAGTAATTCCAAACATGCTCTAATAAAGATGAAGCAAACATCATTTTGTTGGTCTGAATGAGCTCCATCTAAATAATTTTTTAATATTTTTAATAATTTTTTTATTGCTTTGGCATTCTTTATGAATTATTTTTATTCGTACATCATTAATCAATAAAAAAGTGTTATTGATCTCCTCTGTATCTTGTGATGCAAATTTGATATACAATTTATCTTATTTCCTTAAATGTTTTGCATTCATTTTGTTATATGATTATAAAAATCTAATTCCCCTCTTGTCTGACCTTTATATAACTTTCACATAATTATACCATAATACTTTAGTTTTTCTCTTTTGGCTTTAAAATTCTTAATTTAGAGGTAAAAAGTTATGATAATTCTAAAAAAGTTTCAGTCGACATGAAATTTTTTTATTAAACTCGACTCAATGAGGTCTCCTAACAAAATATTCATTTTTACATTTTTAAATTTAGCCTTTCTAATGTTTTTTTGGCACTTAAAAAAAATTTCATTTAATTTATTATTTGTTGATTGAAGATATTACACTCAATCTACTAGGTGGCCTGAATTTTACTGGAATAAAATATTTTTCATTTTCTCAACTTTTTTTGCTTTGACTTAGTTATATTAGTATTTAATTCTAAATTACCTTTTTGTGACCTTTTGATGACTTTAATTTTGTTTAATTACATTACTTCAATTTGTCTATTTTTAGATTTAATATATAATTAAAATAAAAATTCTTGTACGATTTCTACTCATTTAATTCATTAAGTCATAGTGATTCTTAATCATGTCGAATTAAGAGGAAGCAAGTGTCATTGGACTCATCTTAATGTGATTTATCATGTTATATATTCAATTTTATATTTTTAAATATTTTATTTTCAATGGTTTTTGAAAGGCATTTTAAATCATACCTCAATTGATGGTCATGGATGTTGCACTCATTCACTTCAGCATTTTTGAATGTGGATTTTACCATAAAATTTTTATCATTTCGTAGAATAATTCTCATTGATTTAGTCTTATTATTTTATTTCAAGTTTTCTTATTTTCGCTAAATAAATACTTTCTTAATATTAACAATAATAATCTAAGGTTAAATTTGCTTTTTTTTAAATCATAAAAAATCTAAATGAGGTCTAATTAAGTTGAATTAGATGTTGTTGGACTTGTTCCATTGTGCTCTATCTAATCAAATATTAATTTTTATTTTTCTAACAATTTTTTGTAGGATATTATCATGCTTTATTAGAAATTATGATTTGCATCTGATTTGATGATAGAGGCAGTTACCCACAATCTACTTCGTATCATGCAATGTAATTTTCCCATACTTTTTAACTGATTCTCCTAAATATTTTCTCTTTGAAATTGTTATTTATTTATGAAACTCTACATCTCATTACTAATGACTTTTACATCTTCATGATTTGCCTAAATTTTACTACATTAATTAAACTCATTTTAACTTTAAATAGAACTATGTAATATAAAAAAAGATAATTATTTATATTCATTTATATTTTTTTTTAATTTATAACAATTCCAAATTAAGTCCAAGTATGATGAAATAAATATTGTCAGACTAGTCTCGTTAAGCTCAGTTCATTGCAGCATTTATTTTTATATTTAAAATATTTTCCTTTTTTATGGCTTTGGTATGTTTTATGAGACACTATCATTCCTACTTGATTTCATTATCTATGATGATAGACTCTTTCCCCTTATATCCTTGCAATGTGAAACCCACACATAGTTTATCTCATTTGTAAACATTCTTTTACTTACTTTGTTAGACACGTGTAAACGAGGTCTATCAAATTAAGTATTAATTTTATGTTTTTAAATTATTTATTTTATAAACTTCTCATAGTTTTTTAAGACATTTTAATTCATACAAGTTTTAATGATCACAGATGTTAGTCTTGATTTCCTCAATCACAGAACCCTACTTTCCTGTATAATTTTTCACATTTTTTTTCAATTTTTGTACGTCAATTTGACTGTATTACAATGTAAATGCAAATTTCCTCATTTGTGTCCTTCACATCATTTCGATTTATATGTATTAGATTTATTCAATATATTTTGTTTTAGCTTTAACATATATTCACTTAACATTACAATCATAGTTCTTTATTTATTGTTTTTTTTAAATTTGGTAATTAATAGTAATTCCAAATATGGTTTTATTGAAACAAAAAAAATGACATTGAACACATACCTTATTTGATAAAAAAAACATGGTTTGATTGAAATGAAAGAAGCAGAGTCTTATTTTTATCCTTTACATGACTTTTGGGACATTTGTATTTGTACCTTAGTTGATTATTGTGGATGCTACACTTGATATCTTTAGTATCATGCAACACAACTTTCACATATAATTTATCCCATTTATTAAAAAGTTCTACATTGATTTGGTTATATTACTTTGTGCCTCTAAGTCTCCATTGTGTGACTTTTATATCAATTTGATTTACCTATGTTAAATTACTTTAATTTATCGCATTTTGGCTTTAATAGACATATTAAGTAAATCTCAAAACTTTACTTTCTTATTTGTTATGCTTATTAAATATAGAAATGTTTAGTAATTCCAAATGAGATCCAATCAAAATAAAACAAATTATAATAGACACATCTTCATGAGCTCCACCTAATTAAATACCTATCTTTATATTTTTTAAATATATTATTTTCAACGATTTTTGCTTATTTTATGGGACATTATAATTCATAACTTATTTGATTAATTGCATTTGTTATACTTGATATCTTTAGTACCTTGGAATGCCATCGTTTTGTATAGTTGATCACATTTGTTAACATTTTTTGTGTATGCTTTCTTATATTATAAAGTTTAAATTTATCTCATTTTATCCTTTATATATATTTTACCAATTTTAGAATAAAAATTTATTATTATTCATACTTAACTACTTTGTAATTTAAATTAATCCATTGAAATATTAGTTTAATATTTTTAAATATTTTTATAGTTTTTAACCCACTTTACAAGATATTTTGATTAATGCCTAATTTGATTGTCGAGTATGTTACCCTTAATCTCCATTGTATCTTTGAATCCAACTTTTCTGTACTATTTTTCTTATTTCTTCAAATGTTTTGCATTGATTTAATCATATTATTTTTTAACACTATATCCCTCTCTTGTGAGCTTTATAATGCTTTTATTAGAAAATACTACATTATTTCAATTTATCACTTTGTAACTATAATTTATTTTTACTTAATATTAAATAACAATTTATTATTATTTTTTCTTATTTCTTTCGATAATTTGTAGTAATTGTAGGCAAGAGTCGATCAAGATCAAACAAAATTTGTTAGACATATTTTGATAGGCTTTATTTACTAAATTATTAATTTTACTTTTTAAACCATTTTTTTTATATTTTTTTTGCATTATGAATAATTTTTATTTGTACCTACTTTTCACAAGTTGGGTTGTTTACTTGATCTTAATAGTATCATCAAACATAGCTTTCCTATAAAATTTATCACATTTTTTAAAAATTTTGTTGCCTTGATTAGAATATATGATTAAAACTCTAGATCTCCTATCTTGTACCCATTACATCATTTTGTTTATTTTATATTATATTTATTTAATTTATCTCAATAAATTTATAACATATATTTATTAAATATTCAAATAAAACTTTGTTATGATTTATGCAATTTTAGTTTTGTAATTTAATAGTAATTCCTACTGTGTTTTAGACTAATTGAAGTAAGTGTCATTAGAGTAATCTCAACAAACTCCATCCAATTAAATGTTAATTTTTTATATTTTGAAGTATTTTTTCTTTGGCTTCTTTCTATCTCTATAAGACAATTTCATTCTTTCCTAATTTGATGAACAAGGACGACACACTCGATCTCCTAACTATTTTGGAATATGACATTCTCATGCAATTTATCTCATTTAATCAAGTTTTTCATTTTTATTTTATTATTTTACAATGTAACTATATATTTTTCTTATTGTGACATTTAAATTGCCTTTATTCGGATATACTACATTTCCTTGAAATATACATATTTTATTTAGAAATCCATTTACTAAATATTAATAAATAGTATTTTTTATCTTATTTAATTTTTAAATTCTAAGAAATTTCAAACAAATTCTGATTGAGACGATGCAAATGTCATTATTCTCCTTGCTATAAGCTCTATCTAATTAAATATCAATTTATATATTTTTTAAATATTTCATTTTCTATTATTTCTAGCATTACATATAAGATATTGGATTCGTAATTAATTTGATGATCATGGTTGCTACACTCAATCTTATTTGTATTCACAACTACTACTTTCTTGTAACATTTTTCTCATATTATAAAATATTTAGATTTTAATTGGCTATATTACTAAGTAAAACTAAATGTTCACTCATGTGACTTTTATATTGTTTTTATTTTGTAAATAATATATTTCTTTAATTCATTATATTTTTGCTTCAACAGATATTTACTTATTGTTATAGTAGAAATGTATATTTACTTATGCTTATTTAGTTCCATAACACACTATAATTCTGAACGAGGTCTAGTAAAATAGAAACAAAAGTTGTTGGACTACTCTCGAATTGCTTTGTCAAATTAAACATTCCATTTTTATTTTTTAAAATATTGTTTCCAAGGTGATAGCATTCTTTACAAGATATTTTAATTTATACCTAAGTTAATTATCGATTAATTTATACTCGAATTTCTTAGTAACTTGGAATCGAATTTTCCCATGTAATTTAAAAAATTTTCTCAATTGTTGTACTTTAATATTTTTATATTATTTCTAACTCTATCTCTCTTTACATGTGACAATTGAATAGATTTGATTTGATTGCATTATTTATAATTTATTTCTTATCAACTTTAATATATATTTGTTAATTTAAAATTATAATTTACATTATTTTTTTCTTATTAACTTTGATAAATCACAAAGCTTCTAAACAATATCGAATAGAGGCAAAGTAAATGTTAATGAATCCATCTCGATGTGCTTTTCCCAAGTAAATTTTTATTTTGAAAAATGACTTGATGAGCTCTATGTAATAAAATATTCATTTATACAACTTAAATATTTTCCTTTTTCGCATTTTTAAATGCTTTATAAGATATCTTAATTTGTACCTAAATTCATGAATAAGAATATTACACTTAAACTCTATGTGTCCTGGAATGTAATTTTAACACACAATTAATCTCATTTTTTAATCATTTTTTTTATTTTGTTACTTTACTTTGTTACTCTATACCTCCTCTCATGTGAGCTTTACATTAATTTGTTTATATTATATTACATAATTATTTTTCATTTTAATTTAATATCAAATTCTTAAATATTAAAAATAGTATTCTTTTAATTTTTACATTTATTTTAAATTTTTAATTTATAGGAATTACAAACAAGGCCCAACCCACATAAACTAGTTATCATTCAACTTGTAGTGATGACCTATATCTAATTAAATATCAATTTCATTGTTTTAGCTATTTTATTTTCTTGTATGTCGCACTCTGTATGAGACATAATGATTCCTATATGCTTAAATTATCAAGGAAGCTACACCTTATCTACTTAATATCTTGAAATTCAATTTTCTCATTAATTTTCTTACAATGCAATATTAAATCTCTTCTAATTCAACATTTTCAATGATTTGTTTTGGTTATATCGCACTAATACAATTTTATCTCATTTTAACAACAATACATTTTTACTTAATATTAAAATAATTTTTATTATTATTTACGCTTATTTACATTTGTAATTCATGTTTATATTTTCAAATATTTAAATTTTGAAAGTTTTTGTAGGCTTTACTTGACATATTATTTATACAAAACTAGGTGATCAAGGATTATATACTTGATCTCTTTAGTATCTTTGAATGCAATGTTCCTTATTAATTTGTCTAATTCTTGAAACGTTTTCACTTTTATTTGAAAATAGTACTACGAAACTCTGAATATCCTCTCATGTGACTTTACATCATTTCAAGTTTGTTATATTCGGTTGTCTTAATTTTTTTAATTCAATTTTAATATATATTTACTTAATAATAAAATACTAATTTAATTTTATTTATACCTATTTAATTTTTTCATTCCTAATAATTTTAAATGATGTTCAATCAGGATGAAACAATTATCTTTAGACACATCCAAATGAGTAATGTCAAATAAAATATTAATTTCTACATTTTTTAAATATTGTTTACTTTCATGGCACTTTTTTTAGATATTTCTCCTCATACTTGATTTAATGTTATAGGATGTTGCACGTAATGTCTTCAATATATTGAAGTGAATCTTTATCATACAATTTAACTCATTTATTCAAATTTTTTTTAGATTTTTTATGTTATAATTTAACTCTATATCTATCCTTATGTGACATTTCCCTGACTTTTACTAAGTTATATTGCATTGCTTCAATATATTTCATTCTAACTTTAATATATGTTTACTTCAATTCAAATTAATAATTTATTACTAATTATGATTATTTATTTTGCATTTTTCGAGTGATTCAATGCAAGATATGATCTTAAAAAATTAAACATCACTGCACTCATTCAAAAGCTCTATCTAATTAAATATTCATTTTAATAGTTTTAAATATTTATATTCAAGCCTTTTGCATTCTTTACTTGTCCATTAGATTCATGCATGATTTCATGATCGAGGATGTTGCACTCAATCTCCCTAGCATCATGGAATATGACTTTCCTATAATATGTATCATATTTGTTTAATTTTTTTATTTGGTTATATTATTATGTAACTTTTAATCTCCTCTCACATGTCTTTTATATTGCTTTGATTTTGTTATATTTGATAATTTCAATTTTTTTATTTCAACTTTAATACATCTTTACTTAATATTAAAATAATCATTTAAATTATTTGTGTTTCTTTACATTTTAGATCAACATAATTCCAAATGTGGTCATTCAAGATGGGACAAATGATATTGAAATCATCTTGAAGGGCTTTATACAATTAGATATTCATTTCTCCTTTTAACTTTTTTTCATTTGTGAGATTTTTGCATGCATTATGATGCATTTCTCTTCATACTTGATTTGATAGACGAGTATGCTACACCTAAAGTCCTTAACATCAAGCAATGCAACTTTAGAGTATAATTTATTTCATTTTTCAAATTTTTTGCCTACATTTTCTAATATTACTTTGAAACTTTAATTCTACTATTGTGTAACTTTTACATCAATCAGATTCTGTTACATTACATTACAATAATTTAGGTAATTGTATCTTTATATATATATATATAGTTAATATCAAACAAATTTTTTTATTATTTGTGTTTAATAACTTTTTTTTTGAGGTAATATGCTACAAGATTTGATTGAAATGAAATATATTTTCCTAGACTTATTTTGATGCACTCTATATAATTAAAAATTCTTATTTACATTTTTTAATATTTATTTTAAAGGTTTTTTGCATGTTTTCTAAGTGTTTTGATTTGTACAAAATTTGATGATCATGAATGGTAGCATCAATCTATTTAGCATCTTTGAAAACAACATTCGTATAAAATTTATCTAATTTATTCAAATTGTGCATTTTGATTTTGTTATATTATGTTGCTCTACTTTATCTTATTTATGTTATAGTATTTATTTACTTATTAAAGTAATTATTTTTTTATTTGTTGTTATTTACTTTGGTAGCTCATACTAATTCTAAGCGAGACCAATCAAGACAAAACAATTTTGTTAGACTAGTCTCAATGACTTATATTAATTAAATTTCAATACATACTAGCTATGTCGATAAATGATGTTACACTTTGTCTTCATAAAATCTTTGAATGCCATGTTCCCATATAATTTAACTTGTTTCTTCAACTTTATCTTTATTTCATTTTGTTATAGTAATATTGTCTTATAACTACCCTGTCATGTCACCTTTACATTCTATAAATTTGATTATATTATATTTCTTTAATTTATCTTAGTTTAGCTAAAATATATGTTTTTAAAAATTTTAAATAACACTTTATTATTTTTTGTTCTTATTTTTTTGGTGATTCCCAGTATTTTAGAATAAGGACTAATCAAGATGAACCAAAATTCGATGGTTTCATCTCCATAAGCTGTATCATTATAAAAATTCATTTTCACATTTTTAAAATTTTTATGTGTACCATTTTTAATGATCAAAGGTGTTATATCTAACCTCATTAATTTCTTAAAATGTAACTTTTGATTGAAATTTAATAAATTTTTAAAATTATTCACTTTTATATGATTATAATAGCAAGAAATTCAATTCTCCTCTCATATAACTTGTACATTGGTTTGATTTCATCATATTATTTTTTTAAAATTTATCTCATTTTAGATTAAGTATATATTTTACTAACATTAAAATAATAAGTTATTCATATTTATAACCTTTTTTTTAGTTATTTTAAGGCCTTAGCATGCCTTATAACACATTTTAATTTGTGCAAGATTTGGTAATTTAGAATGTTATACTTAGTCTCCTTAGTAAATTTGAATGCATTTTAACCATTTAATTTATCTAATTGTTTCAAATTATTCACTTTGATTTGGTTGTATTAACATGTAACTCAAAATTCCATATTGTCTCACCATTACATCACTTCAATTATGATTTATTACCTTTTTTCAATTTATCTTAGGTTAGCTTTAATGTATATTTATTCAATAATTCATTATTATTTATCCCTATTTATTTTTGTAATTTACAGTAATTCTAATAAGGTCTGATAAAAAAATAATGATTATTGGATTTATCTTATTGAGCTCTATCAAATTAAATAATCATCTTTATATTGTTAAATATTTAATATTTTAAGGAATTTTACATACTTTGTTGGAAATTTTAATTAATACCTGATTTCGTTATCGAGAATGTTGCTCTTCAGCACTTTAGTATCTTTGAATGCAACACTCCCCAGTAACGAATCTCATTTCTCTAATATTTTTACTTGCATTTGTTTATATTGTGCAAAACAATAGTTCTCCACACATGTGACTTATGCATCATTTTGATTTGGTCATATTATATTACATAAATTTATCTCCTTTTTTCTTTAATAAATATTCCTTTATTATTAAAAATATAACTTATTATTAATTTTCCTTTTTTACTATTTTAATTTGTATTAATTCAAAATGTTGATTGTTTGTCAGAAAGAAATAATCTTCGACTGGTCTCATTAATCTCTATCAAATTAAATATTTACTTCTATATTTTCTAATATTTTTCCATCCCTTAGAAGATAATTTGATTCTTATGCTATTTAATAATCGAGAATGTTTGACATTGTCTTTTTAGTATCTTAGTGCGCTACTTTGTAAGATAATTTATTTTATTTCTTAAATGTTTTTGCTTTGATTGGTTTATATTACTATGTGGCTCCACATATCTTCTACTATAATTTATTCATTGCTTTTATTTTGTTATACTATAATGGTTTATTTTATTATTCATTGCTTTATATTATTATGTTCCATTGTAATTTTTTATTATTCATGCTTCTTTAATTTGTTAATTTATATTAATTCAAAAAGGTTCACAATTGAGAAGGAACAAATGTCATAGTACTCATTTAGGTGAGCTCTATCAAATTAAATATTCATTTTTTATATTTTTAGTTTTTTTTTCTTAGGTTTTGGCTTGCTTTAGTTGTTTATTTTTTTTCAAACATCATATGAATCTTTTGATGGTTCCTCGATCTCTGGAGTATCTTGAAATACAAGTTTTCCTTACAAGTTCCATGATATTTCAAAATTTTTTGCACTAATTTAGTTGTATTATTATAGAACTCAAAATCTAAAGTCATGTGACATTTATAATTTTTTTTATTTGGCTTTTTTAAATTTCCTTAACTTATGTCATTTGTGTTTTAATTTATATTTATTTAATATTATTATTCTCTTTATTTTTTTTCTTATGTTTTAAGTAATTTGAAATAATTCCAAACAAATTTTGATCATGATGAAATAAATTTTGTTGGACATATCTTGATAAGCTTTATAAATTTAAGAATTCATTTTTAAATTTTTAAATTTCTAAATATTCATTTTTTTATCGATATGGTAATTATCATGAGATATTTTGATTCATATCTAATTTGATCATTAAGAATGTTAGCCAAATCTCCTCAGGATATTGGAATGTAATTTTCAAGAATAATTGATATCACTTTATCATAACTTTCTATTTGGCTTTCTCATATTTTTATCTAACTCTAAATCTCTTATTGGTCAGTTTTACATGACTTAGATTGTGTTAATTTATAATCCTTCAATTTATCCTTTTTAAACATTATTACATATTTACCATATTTTTAAAAAATAATCTAGTAACATTTTCCATATTTTTCATAAATCGAAGAAATTCTATACGAGGTCAGATATAAAAGAGCTAAATATCAGTGGGCTCCTGTCAAAACACTCCTAATTAAACATTTATTTCAACAATTTTAATTAATTTATTTTTGAAGATTTTTGCATTTCTTATGAGAAATTTTGATTCATGTCAGGTATAGTGATTGATGATATTACACTTGATCTCTTTTGTATCTTGGAATAAAAATTTCTCCTTCTACTTTATCTCATTTTTCAACATTTTTACTTTGATTTAGCTATAATATAATATAACTCTAGATATTATGTCATTTGACATTTCTATCTTTTTAATTTTTTCATTTTACATTACACCAATTTATGTAATTTTGGTTTTATTATTTGTTTACTTAATATTAAAATAATAAATAATTATTGTTTATGCTAAGTTATTTTGTAATTTGTTGTAATTCCAAATAGTTTGTGACATCAATCAATAATTATTTGCATGCTCTATCCAATTACGTATTCATTTTTATATGTTTATGCATTTTATTTTAATAATTTAGGCTTGTTTTATGAAAAAGATTAACTATTATCTTATTTAATGTTAGAGGTTGTTAAATAGGATCTTCATATCCTAGAGTGCAACTTTCTTATATAATTTATTTTATTTTTTTTAATTTTCATTGATTTACTTATTATCTAACTAAAACTTTTCTCTTATGTCAACTTTTAATTTGTTATATTACATGGCTTTAATTTATCACAATTATATGTTAGTCATCTATTTTGGTAATTAATAGTAACTTCAACAGAGTTCTATATTAGAAAAGCAAATGAAATTGGACTCATCATGATGAGATCTATTCAATTAGAAACTCATTTAATTTTTTTTTAATATTTTAATTTTTATTCTTTAGCATGTTTTACAAGACATTTTCTTTGCGCCATATTATACAATTGAGGATGTTATAGTCAACCTTCTTAGTATCTTAGAATATGACATTCTCAACAATTTTTCTCATTTCCTCAAATTTTTCTCTTTAATTTTGTTATACTATGACAATCTAACTCTCTTATTTATTGAACTTTTCATTGCTTTAGTTTATCTCATTTCAACTTTATTATTTATATATTTAAAATTAAAATAATAACCTATTGTTAATTATCCTCATTTAATTTGGTAATTCACAGTTATTCTAAATGAGGTGCCATTGAGATGAAATAAATATCATTGGAGTCATTTAGGGAGCCCTTTCTAATTAAATATTAATTTTTGAATTTTTTAAAGTTTTATTTTGTATAGCTTTGGCATGATTTATCAGGCATTTTGATTAACACATGATTTGATGATCGATGATGTTATTATGAATCTCGGTAGTGACTTAGAATGTAATATTTAAAAACAGTTTTTTTAATTTCTTCGAACTTTTCACTTTTATTTTGTTATAATACTTTGAAATTCTAAATCTTCTATCATGTGGAATTTGCATCACTTTGATTTTTTTAATATTATATTACTTCAAATCACTCATTTCAACTTTAATATAAAATGTTTTAATATAAAAATAATAGTTTATTTTATTTAGGCTTATTTAATTTTGTAATTTGTATTGATCAAAAATGAGGTTTGATCGAAATGAAACAAATGTCATTAGACTCGACACATCCACCTCCATCATATTAAACATTCATTCTATATTTACAAATATTTAATTTTTTATTATATTATTATATTTGATGACATATTTTTTGTACTAGATTTGATGATTGAGGATGTTACCCTCGAGCTACTTGTATATTGGAAAGCAACATTCTCTAATAAATTATCTTATTTTTCAAGTTTTCACTTTGATTTTCTTAATTATAATGTAGCTTTTAATCTAATTTATTGTGACCTTTAAATTACCAGGGTTTTTTCTATGTTGCATTGTATTAATTTTTTTTATTCGAGCTTTATAATATATTTATGTAATATTAAAATAATAATATATTATTATTTATGCTTCTTTATTATGATAATTACCAAAAATTCTATAAAGATAATAGGTAGCAAAACAAATTTCATTAGACTTGTATCAATGAGGTTTATCTAATAAAAAAATTATATCTAAATATTTAAGTTTTATTTTTGTTTGATTTGAGCCATATTTCATTATTGATGTTTTATTCTTGATCTCTTTAGTAACATGAAGCTTAAAAATCTCATACAATTTATCTCATTCTTTCAATGATTTTGTTTTATTTAGTTGCATTGCTTTGTAACTCTAAATCTCATATCCTGTGATCTTTACATTGCTTTGATTATTTTATATTTAATTTTCTAAATATAATTCATCTTAGCTTAATTATATATTTACTCAATATTTAAATAATAATTTATTCTTATTTTTCTTATTTCCTTTTGAAATTTACAATAATTTAGAAAGAGGTTTGATTGAGACAAGACAAATCCAGTTTGACTCAGCTTATTGAACTTTATCAAAATTAATATTCATTTTTGTTTATAAATATTTTATTTTATGCGGTTTCAAAACTCTTTATGAGATATTTTTATCAATACTTAATTTAACCAACAATGATGATACACTAGATCATTAGTGTATCTCAAAATACAACTTTCTCATAGAATTTATCTCTTTTTTCAAATTTTTTCTTTTATTTGGTCCTCTTATTATGCCACCCTAAATGAACTCTCTTGTGATGTTCACAATACCTTAACTTTGTTACATCTTATGGCTTCAATTTATAACATGTCAACTCTAATATATATTTTCTTAATATAAAAATAATTATTTATTTTTATTTATACTTATTAACTTTGAATTAAAAGTAATTCAAAATTAGTTCTGATCAAGATGAAACAAATGTAATTGGACTTATCTCGATGACTATGTCAAATTAAATATTAATTTTTAAATATTTTATTTTTTATAGCTTTCACATGTTTTGTGTCATTTCAATTCGTACCTTATTAATGATCAACGATGTCACTCTAAGTCTCTATTGTATATTGGAATGCAATTTTATCACATAATTTATCTTATTTCTACAAATTTTTAGCTTTGATTTTGTTTTATTATTACGTAACTTTGAATCTTTTATCATCTCTCTTTACATCACTAAGATTTGGTCTAAATACATAGCTTCAATTTATCTCATTTATTTAGCATATGTTTACTTACAAAAGCAATACTTTACTATTATTTATGCTTATTTACTATGGTAATCTGTAGTAATTCCAAATGAGGTCCAATTAAGACATACTGAACATAGTTGGACTGCTCTAGAATGCATTTATCAAATTTAAATATAAAGTTTTATTTTTTTTTGTTTAGGTGAACTTTGTGATCTATGTTGATTTGTGCATTATTAATGGCCAAGGGTACAACAATTTATTTATTCATAGTTTCTTAGAATCAACATTTTGTACATAAAATGTAGTATTTCTTTAAATAATTTGCTTTTAATTTCGTATACTATTACGTAACAACAAATATCCTCTCGTGTTACCTTGTTAAAATATAGTAACTCCAAATGATGCCTGATCAAGAAGAAATAAATATCATTAGACTAACCACAATGACCATTGTTCCATTAAAAATTCATTTTTTGTATTTTGAGATATTTTGCTTTCTAGTGCCATGGCACGCTTTATGAGTCATTATGATTCTTAGCTAATTTGGTGATTGAGTACGTTACACTCGATCAATCTAGCATTTCAGAACACAATTTTCCATTATAATTTATGACATTTTAATATTTTTATTTATCAAAGAAAGATTTTATTTCGAACATTATTTCACAATCAAAGGCGTTGCACTTGATTTTTTAATTATCTTGGAACGTAAATTTCTCATACAATTTGTCCCATATCTTCAAATGTTTTGCTTTTATTTGGTTATTTTAAATTGCTTCATTTTGCATCATTAAACCATTAATATAGGTCCACATAATTTTAAAATAATAATTTATTTTTATTTCTTTTTATTTACTTTTGTAATTCATATTAATTCAAAATGAGGTTTTACTAGGATGAAATAATGATCACTAGACTCATTTTTATAGGCTCTATCTAATTAAATATTTATTTTAAATGTTTTTTATTTTTTTATTCTATAACTTTAGCAAGCTTAATGAGTTATTTTGATTCATTTCTAATTTTCCTAATGACGATATTGTTGGTCTTAAAAGTATTTTGAAATGCTATTTTCCCATGCAATTTATCTTATTTATTAAAATGCTTCACTTCTATTCTATTTTATTATTTTGTATCCCTAAATCTCCTATCATTTAGCCTTTACATTACTTTGAAATGGTCATATTATGATACTTTATTTTACCTCATTTAAGCATTAGTATTTCTTTGCTTAATACTAAAACAATGTTTTACTTTTATTTATTCTCTTCTGATTTTATAATTCTTAATAATTAGATATGGGGTTTGATTGTGATGGAGTAGAAGTCAATGCATTCACTTTGAAGAAAACTATCAATTTAAACATTTAATGTTATATTTTTAAGTATTTTTATAAAACTTTGGCATACTTTTTGAGTCATTTTGATTTGGATATGACTTGATAATCAAACATGTTGCACCCCATATCCTTAATATTTAGGACTATGACTTTCCTATTCAATTTATCTCATTTGTTCAAATTTTTCACCTTATTTTGGCTATATTACTATAAAACTCTAATTCTCTTCTAGATTGTGTTTTACATTACTTTTTGTTTCATTATATTACATTTGTTTAATTTATTTTTTATTTTTATATTTTTAAATATTTTATTTTTAATGGCTTTGGAGCTCCTTAAAACAACTTTTGATATGTACCTAATTTGATGATCATGGAAGCAACTATCAATCTCCTTTTTGTATTAGAATGTAACTTTACCATAAAAGTTGTCTTATTTCTTCAAATGTTTTTTAATTTGGCTATATTACTACAAACTTCTATTTCTTCTCTAATGTCTCAGTTTGACTACTTTGATTTTCTTTTGTTACATTACTTCAATATATATCATTTAAGTCTAATACAAATTTTTGGATATAAAAATAAGATTATATTATTATTTATTCTTTTTTATTTTTTTATTCATAGAAATTCTAAACAAAGTCTAATTAGGATAAAGTAATGCTTTGGGCCCTTCTTAAGAAGCAATATTGAAATAAATGTTTACCTATATAACTATAAATATTGTTTTTATTATTTTTGCACTATTTATGAGATATTTCAATTCATGCCTCATCTAATTATCGAGATTTTTACATTCAATCTTTTTAATATCTTAGAATACAACTTTTGCTTAAAATTTATCTCATTTCTTCAAATGTTTCACAATGATTTTATTGTTGTGCTACTTAACTCAAATTTTCCACCCTTGTGACCACTACATCACCTTGTTTTTATTATATCATATAACATTAAGTTTTCTTATTTTAGCTTTAATAAATATTTACTTAATATTAAAGTAAAATTTTTGTATTATTCATTCTTATTTACTTTGGTATGTGACAACAACTCCATATTTTGTTTGGTTGTATTACAAACATCATTACACTGGTCTCGATTACCTTCGTCGAATTAAAAATTGAATTCCATATTTTTAAATATTTTAATTTATAAAATTTTTGTACACTTAAACAACTATTTTGATTTGCATATGATTTTATGTTTGATGATGTTTCATGCAATCTCCTCAATTTCTTGGAAATAACAATGGTAGTTCACAATAATTTTAAATGAGGTTAGATCAGGAAGAATTGAATGTCATTAGACTCATTATAATGAACCTTATCTAATTAAATTCTCATTTTAAAATTTAATTGTTAAATAACAATATAACTCTATTTAATGTTCATATTATTATGTAACTTTATAGCATATTTATTGTTTATATTACTATAAAACTCCATTTATCTCATTTCTTTGAGAAAGTTGCATTCATGATAATAAGGAGATCAAGCTTAACGACCTTGATGATAAATATTTATGCATAATTACTAATAATTACCAAATAAACAAGGAGAACTATTCATGTTATATTACAAAGTATCTGAGAAACTTGGAGTATTTCATTAGATATTGCTTGTCAATCAGTATCTAGTGATGCTTGTTTCACCTATATCGAACCATGTTTGTAAATAATGTGAAATACCAAGTTATATAACTTAAAAATAATAAATTTTTTTTTAATATTAAGCAAGAATATATTATAGCTAAAATTATATAAATCAAACCAATATAATGTCACTAAAGCAAAGTAATGTAAAGATCACACGATAGAAGATTTAGAATTTCATAATAATATAACTTAATCGAAAAGAAAAATTTAAAAATAAGACTAATTATATAAGAACATTGCACACCACGATACCATGGAGATTTCATGAAACATGTCTAATCATCAAATTTCACAAGAACCAAGTTTCTTGAAAAACAAGCTAAAGCCTTAAAAATAAGATATTAAAAAAACAAAAATGAATACACAATTAGATAGAGCTCATTCAGATGAATCCAATACTATTTCGTTAGCTTGGTTAGACCTAATTTGGAATTGATATGAGTTGTAAAATTAATTAAGAAAAAGCAATTATAAATAATTATTTGATTATTAAATTAATAAAGAAATTAGAACGAGATAAATTGAAACCTTGTAATATAACTAAATAAAAGTGAAGCAGAGCATACACAAGAGAATGATTACAATTTCATAGTAATGCAACCAAACCAAAGTGAAAAAGTTCAAGAAATAAGATAAACTATATCGGAAATTTATATTCCAAGATACTAAGGGGATCAAGTATAGCATTCTTTATCCTAAAATAACCTATGAATCAAATGTATCATAAAGCCTGTCAAAGTGCATAGAGCTTTTCATTATAAGAATAATGATGCCTATTTCATCTAAATAAGTTTTCATTTTGAATTACTATAAATTACCAAAAAATTAATTATAAAAAAATTAATATTTTATTTTTAAGTAAATATTTGTTAAAGCTTTATTGACATAAATTGAAGTAATATAATATAATTAAATCAATGCAATGTAAAGGTCATAGAAGAGTTGATGTAGATTTTCATATTAACATAACTTAATCTATGAAAAATATTCAAATATAATGAGATAAATTATATGGAAAATTGGAATTTTGATGCACTTAGGAAATTGAGCATGACATTCTTAATAGTTAAAGAAAGTACTAGCCAATGGTCAACTAAATAATGCCAAATCCTTAGAAAATATAATATCTAAAAGATATAAAATGAAAATCTAATTAGATAGAGCTCATTGAGAAGGGTCGAGTGACATTTTTTATCTCAATTAGACTTTATTAAAAATAAAAGTGTATTACCAATGTAAATAAAACAAATAATAACAAATTATTATTTTATTATTAAGTAGATATATTAAAGTTGAAATAAGGTAAATTGAAATATTGTAACATAATCACATCAAAGTGATGTATAAGGTCACATTAGAGGAAAATCATAGATTCATTATAGTATAACAAAATCAAAGCAAAAGCTTTTAAGAAATAAGATGTATTGTTCAACAAAACTACACAACAAGATACCAAAGAGGTCGAGTGTAACATTCTAGATCATTATATAAGTAATGAAACAAAATATCTCATAAAATATACCAAAATAATAGAGAATAAATTATTTAAAAATATAAAAGTGAATATTTAATTGGATAGAGCTCTAGGACAAGATTCTAAGGTCATTATTTTTCTCTCCAGTTGACCTTATTTTGATTACTACAAATTGCCAAGGATATTAAGCATAAATATTAAAAGAATTATTATTATTTTTGTAAGTAAATATGCCTAATATCTAAAATTAGATTAATTGAATGAATGAAATTTAACCAAATCAAAGAGATTAGGAGGTCATAAAATAAGGTAGTTATACTTTTGTAGTAATTTACCCAAATCGATAAAAAAGATTAAAAATGATATAAATTATTTGGGCAAGCTACCTTCCATGGTTCTGAGATGATCAAGTGTGACATCTTCAAGCATCAAATGGTTGTAAAGAAAACTATCCCATAAAAGATTTAAGATCCTTACAAAATAAAATAATGAAAAATATAAACATAAATATTTTTTATAAAGCTCTTTCAAGTGAGTCCAACAAGTTCAATTTTGTCTCTATTGGATCTCATTTAGAAATATTATGAATTATAAAAGTAAATAAAATTAAATAATAATAAAGTTTAATTTTACTGACAAGTAGATATAAATTGAAGCTAACATAAGAAAGATTAAAGTAATATAATTAAACCTATTGAAACCAATGTAAAGCACATATGAGATGAGAGTTATAGTTTCAAAGCCATATAACTAAATTGAACAAAAAGATATGAAGAAATGAGGTAAATTATATGGTATAAGTCCACTCCGTAATACTAAGGAGATAGTGTGTGACATCTTTAAATCATTAAATTGGATACAAATAAAAATGTCAAACTAAGAATGCCAAAACACTCGAAAATAAGATTTTAAAAATAATAAGAATCAATATTTAATTTGACGAAGCTCATCAAGGCAGTGTAATGATGTTTGTTTTGTTTCCATAAGATCACATTTCGGACAAATTATGAATTACCGAATAAATTAAATGTGAATAATATTTAATTATTATTTTAAATATATTTATAGTTGAAATATGATTATTTAAAGTGTTTTAATATAACCAAATCCAAGTAACATAAAGGTAAAAAAAAGTAGAGAATTAGATTTTTCGTAGTAATTTAACTAAATCAACGACAAAAATGTAAGGAAAAGATATAAATTACATGAGAAAAATGAAATTTAAGATATTAAAGAGATTGAATGAAGTATCCTTAATTGTAATGACAATCGACTCAAAATTTTTGATAAAATAAGAAAAAAACTTTTAAAAATTAAAAAAATAATAAAAAATTAATTTGATAAAGCTCAATGATGTGAGTCATTTTTTTCGTCTTCAACAATCCTCTTTTTTAAATATTGTTAATTATCAAACTAAATAAATAAAAATATTAGCAAATTAATGTTTTAATATTAATTAGATATATATTAAAAATGAACATAGATAAATTGAAGCAATAGAATATAACATGTTGAAAGTAATGTAATAGTTGCACAAGAGAAGAACATAAGTTTCATTTTATTATAACCAATTCAAGGTAAAAAAATTTGAAAAAATCAGATAAATTGTTTGCTAAAACTACATTAAATTATATTAAGGAGATTTAGCATAATATCTTCAGTAGTTATAGTGGTCCAAATCAAAACACCTCTAACAACATTACAAAACCTTATAAAATAAAATATTTCCAAATTAAAAAATAAAGATTTAATTTTATAGAACTTGTCAAGAAGTCTCACAATGTTTACTTTTCACCATTAGAACTTGTTTCAAATTACTCAAAATTATAATATTAAATAAACATGATAATAAGAAATTATTATTGTAATATAAAGTAGATATACACTAAAGAAAAATGAGATAAATTGTAGTGATATAATATAACAAAATCAAAGCATTGCAAATTTCACATTAGAGGAAATTTAGAATTATGTTGTTATAAGAAAATCAAAGAAAACATTTGCAAAAATAAGATTATTTTTTTGAAAAATTGCATTCAAGGATACCAAGGAGACTTAGGGTAAGATTCTTGACCATCAAATTAGGTAAGAAATAAAATATCTCACAAAGCATGCCAACAAAACCCCAAAAAGTAAAACATTTAAAAATATAAAAGTGAATATTTAATTTGGTAGAGCAATTTTGGATGAGAGCAATGACATTAACATCGTGTATGTTGAACCTCAATTGGAATTATTTTGAATTATTAAAATAAATAAGCATATATAATTACAATAAAAAAATTAAGTAAATAAAGATTAAAGTTTCAATTAGGTAAATTGTAGCAATGCACCGTAACCAAATCATAGAAAAATATTTGTAGAAATGAGATAAAGTTTTTGAGAAAGTTCTTTTTAAAAATACTAATGACATCAGGGGTAACATCCTAAATTGTCAAACGAGGTACGAATAAAATACCTTATGAAGCCTACATAAAAAATAGAAATAAAATTCTTAAAATTATTAAAAAAAAATATTTTATTTAAAATATCTCATGAAGAAGAGACAAATGATGTTTATTTAATGTCAATCTGATGCCCTTTGGAATTACTTTGAATTACAAAACTAAACAAACATAAAAAATAAAATTTTTTTTTATATTAAGTAAATATATATAAACATTAAAAGGGGATAAATTGGAGATATTTAATATAACAAAACTAAGTTAATGAATAGAAGAAATGGGGTGAGCTTTAGAGTTTCATAGTAATATAACAAAATCAAACAAAAGAAAAATTAAGAAAATAAGATAAGTAGTATAAGAAAACGACATTCCAAGATACTATGGAGAATGTGTGTAACATTCATGTAAATAAAATCTGGTATGAATAAAAATCTCTAGTAAAACTTCTCAAAAACATTGAAAATAAAATATTTAAAATGATAAAAATAAATATTTAAATATAGAGAGTTTGTCAAGACGACTCCAATGACTTTTGGTTCAACTCCATTAGTCTTAGTTTGAAATTACTATGAATGACAAAGCAAAATAACTATAAATTAAATAAATTATTATTTTAGCATTAATTTTATTTTTATTAAAGATTTTATATGAGAAATTAAAACAATTTATCATAACTAAATCAAGGCAATGCAAAGGTCACATAAGAGGAGACATAAATTCATTAGTAATATAACCAAATCAGAGCAAAAAATTCAAAACATGAGATCAATTACATAGGAAAATTTAATTCCATGATAATATGGATATCAAGTTTAATTTTCATGATTTTCAAAAAAGGAATAAATCAAAATACCTTATAAAAAAATACTAAAAAACAATATTTAAAAAAACAAATACATATTTAATTTGATAGTGCTTGTTGACATGACTTAAATATCATTTGTTTTTTCTATTAGTCCTCATTTGGAATATTTTAAATTATTAAAAATAATTAGCAAAAATAATAAAATATTATTATTTTAATATTAAGAAAGTTTACATTAAGCCTAAAAGGAGATAAATTTAAGAAGTATAATATAAAAAAATAAAGGAATTTTAAATGCCAAACTAGAAGAGATTTATTTTAACATTCTAATATAACTAACACAATGCAAAACAATTGAAGAAATAAGATAAATTATATAAGGAATTTGAATGGCAGAATAATAAGCTGATGGATTATAATATTTATGATTATGAAATTAGGTATAAAAATAAATGACTCATAAAATATGCCAAAATAGTAAAAAAATAATATAAAATTATAAAACAATGCATATTGATTTGTATAGAGCTCATCGAGATGAATGATGATGGTTAAGTCAACAATCAGAATCATTCTTAATTGGAATGAATTACCAAAGTAATTAAACACAAATAATAAAAAATGTTAGTTTAGACTTAAGTTTATATATATATATTAAAGCTAAAATACAATGAATTTATGAAATGTAATAACACCAAATCAAAGCAATCTAATGGTCACATAAGAGAAGCTTTCATTTTACATAGCAATATCAAAAAATCAAATAAAAAACTTTGAAGAAATAAAATAAATAGTACGAAAGAATTACATTCTATGATTTAAATAAGATAGTGTAATATCCTCAATCATAAAAATCAAATACAAGTAAAAATATCAAATAAAACATACCCAAAAAATAATACAATAAAAAATATAATAATGAATATCTAATTGGTTAAAGTTTGTTCAATCAATGCCAACAAGATAAACGGACGTAATGTAATTCACAAAATTAAAGTGATGTATAGGTCACACCAAATGAAAAACAAAGTTTCAAATTAATATAACAAAATCAAAATTAAAGCTACGCTCCTAGATTTTGATGAGATAGAGTGTAACATCATCAATCATTGCATTAGGTATGAATCAAAATACCTCATAAATCATTTGAAATTATTAGAATATAAGAAAATTTGAAATATAAAAATAAATATTTAATTAGATAGAGCTCAATGAGAAGAGTCTAAAGATGTTTATTTCATCTACATTAGACTATGTTTGAAACTACTACAAATTGCCAGTGAATGGAAAATAAATAATGATAAATTATTATTTTATCAACAAGTAAATATATTTTAAAGCTAAATTAAGGCAACATAATATCACCAAATGAAAGCATCGTAAACTTCACAAGAGAAGAGAATTAGAATTTCATAGTAATATAACTCAAACAATGCTAAAAATTTAAAAAAATAAGCCAAATTGTACGAAAACATTGCTTCCCAAATTGTAAAGCGATCAAGTATGGTGAACTCAATCAATAAAGAACGCATGTGCCAAAATGTTACAAATTAAAATGATTAAAAATATAAAAAAATATTTAATTCATTATAGCTCATTATAAGGAGTATACTTATATCAGTATTGTCTCTATTGCACTATGTTTAGATATGTAATGAATTAGTAAAAAATATAAGCAAAAATAATAAAACATTTTGCTCTATTACTATATAACTCTATTCTCTTTTATTGAGCTATTTACATTCCTTTGCTATGTTATGTTGCATACTTTCAATTTACTTAATCTTAGCTTTAATATAAATTTATTTAATACAAAAACAATGATTAGTTATTATTTATGCTTATTTACTTTCATAATTCATAGTACTTTTAACAAAGTCTAAATTAAATAGAGAAAAAATTATTAGACTAGCTTCAAGAAGATCTATTTGTTTAAATATTCAATTTTTTATTTGTTTTATAGGAGATTTCTAGTTAATACATAATATGATGAAAATGAAAGTGAAAACATTGTGTAAATGAGATAAATTATTTAGGAATATTGCTTTCTATGATACTGAGAACATTAAGGATAAAACTCTTCAACATCAAATTTCTTACAAATGAAATTTCTCAAAAAATTTGTCAACAACCTAGAAAATAAATTTTTTAAAAATATGAGAATTTATAATTAATAGAATAGTGCTCATTTAGATGAGTCCCACAATAATTGTTTTCTCTTCGTTGGACATGATGTGGAATTATTGTGAATTATCAAGTAAATAAACATAAATAATAATAAATATTTCTTTAGTATTTAGTTAATATATACAAAAGCTATAATAATATAAATTGATGAAATGTAATATAACCATATGAAAGCAAAATGTTTAAGGAAATAACAAAAGTTCTATAAGAAAGTTGTAATTTTAATATAATAATGGAATTATGTTCAACATTATAGAATGTTGAATATGTTTTGAATTGAAATAACTCATAATGAATGTAAGCTAATTACAAAATAAAACATTTGAAAATTTAAAGAAAGAATATTTATTAGGATAAAGAGATCTCAATGAATAAAATGAGGCTTATTTATTGGAAAAACTACAAATCACCAAACTAAATAATAAAAAACAATTTTTGTAACAAAATATGTATAATAAAGTAGAATTGAGATGAATTAAAGAAATATAATATAGCCATATCAAAGTGGTGTAAGGCTCATAAGGATAGAAACCAGTATTTGACAATAATGTAATGAAATCAAAGAAAAAAATTAGAATAAATAAGGTAAATTATGTAGGAAGTTGAATTCCATGATATTAAGAAGATTGAGTGTAAGATTCTTAATTGACAAATTATGTATGGATACAAATATCTCATAAAATATGACAAACTCAGAAAATAAAAAATTTAAAAATATGAAAATGAATTACTAATTTGATAGAGCTTACAAAATCATGTCCAATAACATTTAATTCGTCTTAATGAGACAATGTTTAGAATTATATGGAATTATAAGTACAAAAAAGAATAAATAATAATAAATTATTATTTTATAAATATATATATATATATATATATATATATATATATATATTAAACTAAAAATAAGATAAATTAAAACAATATAATATTAGAAAATAAAAGTGATGTTTAGATCAAACAAGAGGAGATTTAGAGTAATTGAGTAATATAAGAAAATCTAAACAAACAATTTGAGGAAATATGATAAATTGTACGTGAATGTTGCCCTCCAAGATACTAACAATATCAAGTGTGCCATCCTTAATCTTCAAATTAGGAACAAATCAAATTGATTTCTAAAGCATGCAAATAACTTGGAAATATAATATTTGAAAATATAAAAAGAAATAATTAATAGATAGAGTTTGTTGGGCTCAGTCCAATGATATTTCCTTCAAGTTTATTAGGCCTCGATTGGAATTGTTATGGATTACAAAAGTAGTTAAACATAAATAATGACAAATTTAATTTTGAGAAATGGTATATTGAAGCTAAGATAAGATAAATTGGAGTAATGTAATTAGGCAAATCAAAGAGATTTAAAAGTCATATGAGAGGAGAATTGGAGTTTCGTAGAAGTAAGCCAAATGAAAAAGAAGAATTTGTTGAAATGAGATAACTTTATCGGCAAGTAAAATTTGTTGAAATGAAGGAAATCAATTCTAACATCTTTGATGAACAAATGAGGTGCAAATCTATATGTCTCATAAAGCAATGATGAATAATACAAAAAATTTCAAAATTATAAAAATAAATATTTAATTTGATGAAGCTTGTCTATATGAGTACAATGATGTTTGTCACTTCTCAATCCTACCTCTCCTTGAATTATTATGAATTAAAAATGGATAAGCTTAAGGAGTAGTAAATTACGATTTTAATGTTATGTAAATACATAATAAGACACAAATATGATAAATTGAAGAAATTTAATAAGGACAAATCAAACATATGTAAAGTGCACACAAGAGAAGGATTAGAATTTTTTGGAAATATAACCCAGTTAAAGAGATAAATTCGAAAATTTTTGATAAATTACATGGAAGACTATATTCAAAAATACAACAACAATCTAATGTAACTTTCACAATCTCCAAATCAAGTAATAATTGAAATATCTTATGAAGGTTGATAAACAAAAAGAAAATAAAATATTTTAAAATAATAAAAGAATATTTACTTCCATAGAGCTTATCAAGTTGATTTGAATCATATTTGTTTCATCAAAAGAAGAGCTCGTTTTTAATTATTATAAATTACCATAGGAAATACACATAAATTATAATAAATTACTACATTAATATTAAGTAAATTAGCATTAAGATTAAAATAAGATAAATTGAGGCAATTTAATATAATAAAACAATAAGATCCAAAGGCGACATGATAGGATATTTAAAGTAACATTAATATCTAACTAAATCAATGCAAAACAATATGAAAACATTTCTCATAAAACATGCCAAAAGCAAAGAAAAAAATAATTGAAAAATAAAAAATGAAAATTTAATTAGATAATGCTCATCAAGATGAGTCCAATATTACTATTTTTTTTTATCAGACCTCGCTCAAAATTACCATTAATTATAAAAATAAAAAAGAATAAACAATATTAAATTATTTTCTTAATACTACGAAAAGTTTGTTGAAGCTCCAATGAGATAAATTGAAGCAAAATAATGTAATACAATCAAAATTGGGTAAGGTTCAGTTGAGAAGAGATTTAGAGCATCCCTTTAATATATCTAAATCTAAGTGAAACTTTTGAAAAAATGAGATACATTAGGCTATAATATTGTAATCCAACATAGCAAGGAGATAGCATGTAATATTCTTGATCATTAGATTATGTACAAATTAAAATGTTTCATAAAGCTACCAAAAACCTATAAAATAAAATATTAAAAAAAATTAATATTTCATTTGATAGAACTCATCAAGACAAGTCTAATAACATTTCTTTCTTCTAGATTAGAACAAGATTAGAATAACTATGAATTACCAAATTAAATATACATAAAAATTAATAAATTATTATTTTAATATCAAGAAAAGATGTATTAGATCTAAACTAAGATAAATTAAAGAATTTTAATGAAACCAAATCAAAGCAATGTAAATATCACACAAAAGGTGATTTAGTTTACATAGTTATATAACCAAATCAAAGCAAAAACTTTGAGGACATGAGACAAAGTTTACAGTAAAATGGCTTTCCAAGATATTAAGGAGATCAAGCATAACATTCTCTATTGTTAAATCTATTTCAAATCAAAGGATGCTAAAAAAACATCCAAAAAACTTAAATAAATTTTTTAAAATATTAAAATAATTATTTAGTTGATAGTAATTGTCAACATGTGTCCAATAGTGTTTATTTCTTTTGTATTTGACAACATTTACAATTATTATAAATTACTAGAGTAAATAAGCATAAATAATAATAAATTATTATTTTAACATAATGTAAATATACATTGATGCAAAAATACTATAAACTAAAGTTATATAATATAACTGGTAAAATCAAAATAAAGTTCACCTCAGTGTAGAATCAAAGTTTCATTATGATATAACCAAGTCTAAGAAAAAAATTTTAAGTCATAACATAAATTGACATTCCAAGATACTAAGGAAATCAAGATGACATTCTCCATCATCAAATTAGGGATGAATCAAAATGTTTCATAAAGCATGTAAAAATGTTCAAAAATAAAAATATTTAAAAATAAAAAATGAATACTTTATTAAATTAAACTTATCAAGAATAGTCTAACAATGTTTGTTTCATTCCATAAGACATTGGAAGGAATTATTATGAATTATCAAATAAAGTAATCATAAAGAATTTTAATAGAATTTTAGTATTAACTAAATATATATTAAAAGTTAAATGAGATAGAATGAAATATTATGATATAACAAAAATATGGTGATATAAATATTACATAATAAGAGATTTAGAGTTACATAGTCATATAACCAAAACAAAGCTAAATATACAAAGATAAAAGAAACATTATGTCAAAATATTACATTCAACAATAATAAGGAGTTTGAGTGTAATGTTTTTAATTGTCAGAGTTGGCACGAATGAATAGATCTCATAAAGCATAAAAAATATTTAGATAATAAAATATTTGAAAAAAAAATATGAAAATAAATATTTAATTAGATAGAGCTCATTGAGATGAGTTTAATGAAATTTCTTGGTTCTTGAATTGATGACACATGGAATAACTACATATTTGAAGGTAAATAAGCATTGAACATCATAAGTTATTTTTTTATATTATTTAATTATTAATTAAAACTAAACAATAGCTTAATTTTTTGTAATATGATATAATTAAGTCAAGGTAATCTAAAGGTTACACAAAATGGGAATTGGAGTTACATAGCAATTTAACCAAATCGATGTAATACATTTTTAATTAAATCAAAGAATTACATAGATTGCATGAGAGGAGATCTAAACCCACATAGAAATATAACCAAATCAAAGAAACAAATTGAAGAAATGAGAAAATGTGGTGATGGAGTGTAATATCCATGAACATCAAATAAGGTTCAAATTAAAAAATCTTATAAAGAATATCAATACTCAAGAAAATAAAATATTTTCAAAAATAAACAATCAATTCAATAGAGCTCATTGAAAATGGTAAAATTTTATTTATTTCATCTCCATCAAGCCTAATTTGGAATTATGTGAATTGACAAAAAATAACAATAATAAATAAAACATTGTTATTTTAATTTATTGAAAGTTTATATTAAAATGGAAATGAGATAAATTTAAGAAAACTAATAAAACCAAATCAAGGTGTTGTGATGGCCACACAATAGAAGATTTACTATAACATATTAACATAACTAATTCAAAGAAAAAGAATTTGAAGAAATGACAAATTTTAAATGTTACATTCTCAGATACTGAGAAGATTATGTGTAAGATCATCAATCATTGAATTAGATACAAATCTAAATTACTAACAACTTGTGCCAAATAACATGGAAAAAATATTTATTATTATAAAATTACATATTTAATAAGATATATCTTATCAAGATGACTCCAATGGTGATGGGATTATCAACACTAAATAATTTTTGAAATCACTACGAATTACCAAAGTAATTAGACGTAAATAATAAAAAAAATATTATTTAAATGTTAAGTATCTATATATATATACATGAATTAAAGCTAAAATAAGATAAATTGAGAGAAGATTTCATGTTACACAGGAATTTATAAAAATCAACAAAAAAGTTAAGAAATAAAATAAAATACATAAAAAATTATATTCCAAGACGTTAAAGAGATCGAGTGTAACATTCTTGATCATAAAATCAAGCAAGAGTAGAAATATCTCCTAAACTATGGCAAGAAAAAAATAAAATAATAATAAAAATATAAAAATGAATATGTAATAAATAAAAGCTCATTGAGTCGATGCCAGTAATTTTTTTACCTTATCTAACTTTGTTTGTAAATACTATGAATTACTAAATGAAATAAACTTAAATTTTAACACTTCATTTTTTTAATATCAAGTAAATAAATATTAAAACTGAAATAAGATAAATTGAATCAAAATAAGATAACTAAATTAGATGCATGTATAGGTCACTTGAGAGAAAAATTTTAGTTTCAAAGTAATATAACCAAATGAAAGATGAAGAATTCTACAAATGAGATACATTCCATAACAAAGATAAACTCTAAGATATTAAAGAGATTATGTATAATATCCTTGATCATCATATTAGGAATGAGCTAAAATGCCTCATAAAGAATTTAATAATACTAGAAAATAAAATATTTTAAAATATAAAAATCAATATTCAGTTAGATAAAGCTAAATAGGCAATGTCCATTGACATTTTTTCATTTCCATTAGACATTGTTTGTAATTAATATTAGTTGCCATTGAAATTTAACAAAAATAATAATAAGTAAATATGTTGTTAATTAGTAAATATATCTTAAAACTAAAATAAGATAAAATCAAGCACTGTCATATAACTAAGTCAAAGTGAACTAAGAGTCACATGGGATGAGAATTAGTGTTTCAAAGTAATATAACCAAATAAAATTTAAAAAGTTTAAAAAATGAGATATATTGTATAAGAACATTGCTTCCCAAATACTAAGCTATTAAGTAAAACATAATCAATTATCAAATATGGCACCAAATAAAATGACTTGTTAAATTTGCAAAAGGATAACAGATTAAAATGACTAAACATATAAAAATAAATATTTAATTATTTAGTGCTTATCATATTGAGTCCAATTATGTGTGTTTTGTGTTAATCAGAATCTATTTGGATATGTTATGAATTATCAAACTTAATAAGCATAAATAATAATATATTTGGCTAAATTACTATGTTACTTTATTCACCTCTCTTTTGACATTCACAAGCCTTTGATTTAGTTATATTACACAACTTTAACATATATCATATTGGCTTTAACATATATTTATTATATATTAAAAGAAGAATTTTCTATTATTTATCCTTATTTACTTTGATAATTCTTAGTAATTTTAAATGAGGTTCAATCGAGATGAAATTAGACTTGCATGGATGACCTCTATCTAATTAAATATTCAATTTTATATTTTTATGCAATGTTTAGTGTTAATAAATAATATGAAAAAAATCAAAGAAAAAAAAATGAGGAAATGAGATAAGTTATATTCAAAAATTAGCAATTTAAGATATTAAGAATATTGATAGCAAAATCTTCGATCATCAAGTTATGTATAAATCAACATTTCCATTTAAATGTGTTCATAATCGACAAAAAAAAATTTTAAAAAATAATATACAAAATGATATTTAATAGGATTGAGCTTAGCTTGAAGTGTCTCACTATGTCTTTTTGTCATTGTGTGATGTCATATGAAATAATTATGAATTTTTAAAGAAAAAACATAAATAATAACAAATTTTTTTCAATATTTAGAGAATATGTATTAAAGCTACAATTGAATAAATTAAAGAATTATAATATAACTAAAAAAGAACTATTTAATGGTGCACATGAGGAGAATTATAGTGCTATAGAAATATAACTAAACAAAGCAAAACATTTAACAAAATTACCTCAATTCCATGAGAAAGTTGCATTCCAATTTACTAAGGAGATCAAGTGAAAAATTCAAGATCTTTGAATAAGTTATGATTTGAAATATCTCCTAAATAATGTAAAAACTTAAAAATTAAAAAAAATTAAAAAATATATACAAATGGATATTTAGTATGATAGAGCTATCTACATATGTCTAATGACATTTTTGTGGAAAAGCTAAGATTTTCCAAATTAAATAATACAAAATAATAAATTTGTTTATTAAATAAATATAAAAATATATATATTAAATTTTAAATAAGATAAATGTTATATATCGAAATGATGTTAATGTCATTCGAGAGGACAATTAGAATTTGATAATGTATCAAAATGTTAAAAAAATAAAATAAATGAGAGAAATTATATAAAAAACTAAAATTCCATGATACTAAGTAGATCAAGCATAACATCCTCAATAGATAAACTATGTATGAATAAACAATTACTACAAAGTAAGCCATAATCATGTAAAATAAAAATTTTAAAATATAAAAGTAAATTATTAATTATATTAACATCATGAAAATGAGTCCACCAACATTTATACTATCTGAATTTGTCCATGTTTAAAAGTTTATCAAATTAAAAATAATAAATAAAAATAAATAATAGTAAAATATGTTTTTTGGAATTAAGTAAAAATATCTTAAAGTTGAAATAAGATAAACTAAAATAATAATATGACTAAATCAAAGTAATGTTATGGTCACAATAGAGGAGATTAAGAGTTAATAAGTAATACAACTAAATCAAAGCAAAAAAGTTCAAAGAAACATAATAAATTATGTTTGCAATATGCATTCTAATATACTAATGAGATTGAGTGTGGCTTCATTGATCACCAAATGAGGTACAAATCAAAATAATTTGTAAAGCATGCAAAAATTAATTTAAATATAATATTTCAAAATACAAAAGAAAATATTTAATTTGATAGAGCTTATAAGGTTGAGTCAAATGTTACTTTTTTCATCTCTACTAGGCATTGATTGGAATTATTATTAATTAAAAAAAATAATTAAATGGAAATAATAATAATTTATTATTATAATATTAAGGAACTATGTATTAATTCAAAAATGAGATAAATTGAAGCAATTTAATAAAATCAAATAAAAGAGATTCAAAAGTCACATAAGAGGAGAATTAAACTTTCATTTAAAAACCAAATGAGAATCTAGAATTTGGTGAAATCAGGCAAATTGTATAGGAAAGTAGAATTCCATCTAAATAAAGAGCTTGAGTGCAACATCGTGGATCGAAAAATATGGTATGATTCCAAACATCTAGAAAACATGCCAAAATTGTTGAAAATAAAAATATTTAAAATTATAAAAAATAATTTATTAGATATAGCTCATCTAAATGAGTATAATGATGTTTGTTTCATCTCAATAAGACCTTGGTATTATTATGAATTTCAAAATTTTATAAGAGTAAATTGTAATAAATTACAATTTTAATTTGAAGCAAATATATAATAAGAGTAAAATATGATAAATACTTAATAAGAATCAAATATGATAAATTAAAGTAATATAATATGCCCACATCAAACTAACATAGTGTCATATGTGTGAAGAATTAGAATTTTATAATAATATAAACTTCTCAAAGAAAACAATTAGAAGAAATGAGATAAATTATGTGGGAAACCAACATTCCAAGATACTAAGGATGTCCAACACAACTTTCTAGACTACTAATTAAAGTACAAGTCAAAAATATCTCATAAAAGTTGTAAAAATTTGATAAAGAAAAATTTTTAAAAAACTTAAAATGTATATTAAATTTGAAAGAGTTAATCAAGTGGAGTTCAATAATGTCTTTTCTATTTGAAAAATACTCGATTTTGAATTACTATGAATTGCCAAAGGAAATATGCTTAACATATAATAAATTACAATTTTAATATCATGTACATTATTAATATGAATGAAATGAGATAACTTGAGCCAATATCATGTGGGAGGAGATTAAAAGTTACATAAAGGAAAATAACTAAATGAAAAGAGAAAATTTGAAAAGATGAAAAATTGTTTGACAAATTTTATTCCAATATATAAAGGGGATTGAATGTATCAACCTCAATTATTAAAAAGGGAACAAAACTAAATTTCTATTAAAACATGCCAAAAAATAAAAAAAGTTTAAAAAATCGAAATAAATATTTATTTAGGAATGCTCATTATGACAAGTCAATTGATGTTTGTTTCATCTCGATTAGACTTATTTGGAATACAATAAATCACAAATCAATATAAGCATAAATAATAAAAAATTATTACTGAAAAACTTAAAAAATATATATTAAATACGAAATGGGATAAATTAAAGTAATATAATATATTTTAATTAATGTTATGTAAGGGCCACATGAGAGGAAATTTAGATTTTTTTAATATATCAAAATCTAAGAAAACAATTTAAAAAAAGGAGATAAGTTTTATTATAATGCTACAATCCAACATAATAAGGAGATATAGTCTAATATTATTGATCACTAAATTAGGTACAAATAAAAATTTTTCACAAGCCCTATAAATAAATATATTTAAAATATTAAAAAAATATTTCATGAGATAAAGTTCATCCAAGCATGTCAAATGACATTTCATTCATCTTGATCAGATCTTGTTTAGGATAACTAAGATTTATAAAATTAAATAAGCTTCAATGATAGTAAATTATTATTTTAATATCAAGTAAACAAATATTTGAACATAAATAAAATAAGTTGAAGAATTTTAATTAAATGAATCAAGCATTGCAAACAGCACACAATAGGAGTTTTAGAGTTATAAAAATCTAACATAATCAAAGTTAAAATTTTGAAGAGTCCAACGAAGTTTGTTTCATCAAATCTGATATTATTAAAAATTATAATGAGTTGTCAGAGAAAATAGTCATAAATAATAATAAATTAATATTTTTAATGTTAAAGAAATATATATTTAAAGTTGATAATGGCAAATTAAATTAATGTAATATAACAAAATCAAGGGATGTAAAAATCACTTGTGAGGATATTTAGAGTTACATAATAATATAAGCATGTATGCATTTGCACAAGTGCACTTACATGCACATGCACATAAATGTACAAACACACACATGTATATATATATATATATATATATACATATATTATATATATATATATATATATATATATATAGAAACACATGTCCACACACATGCAAATATACACACGCTCATATATGCACAGATGCATGGACACGCACACACAAACGTACATGCATGCTCACATACACATACATGCCCACATAAAATTGCACATGCACTCACATACACATGCATGCTCATATGCACATAAACACACATACACACATGCATACACACATGTACACACACGAACACACAAATACAAATACAAGGATACATACATACACACACACAAACACAAAGAAATACACACACAAGCACACACACATGGGTACACACCCTTGCATAGCCACACATACATGCACACCCACAACCATATACGTCCACAAACATGCACACACACACTCACATGCATAAATACACAAATAAACACACTCATGGACACACATGAACATACAAACATGCATGCACCCACACACAAATTAATACATGTGGTTATACACACAAACATGCATAAGCACACAAACACACGAATATACAAGTAAGAATACACCCATGCACATGCACACACAGTCTCACACATACATACATGTGCACGAATATACAATCTCATGCGCACACAATCACATAAAAACATGCACACCCACACATGTCTGCACAAGCACAAACACATGCACAAACAGACACACATGTGCTCACCACACATGCACGCACACATGCACATGCACAAACACAAATGCACACATGTGCACATACATGCATATGCTCATATGCATGCACACACACAAAACATATGTGTAAATAAGCACAGACACACACACACACATATACACATGAACAATGATACACACATGAACACTTGAGCACACCCACATGCACACATGTGTGCATAAACACACATGCACATGCATGCACATATGTAGACTCACACATACACACACAAATGCATAAACCCACACATCTATGCATGCACACTGGAACACACACATGTGAACAAATATACACAAGCACACAACAACATACACACACACACATGCAAACATGCACAAACCCTCCCCTCTACACACACGTGCCCATACAAACACATGCACAGAGAAACATGCATATGCACACACACACACACACAAATACACATGCATACATACAAACACACACAAGCATACATACATGCAAGTGCATACACATATGCACCCAACATACACATGCATGCACATATACAGATGGATAGACATAAGAACATGCACATGTATACACTACACACAAAACCAAACAAGGATACATGCAAATGCACACAAAAATAAATTGATACATGTGTACACACATGCACAATAACACACACTCACATATAGGTACATAGGCATTCACAGCAAACACATGCATGTACACACATGTTCACAAACATATACACACACACATAAGCAAACACATGTGCATGCTCACATGCATACACTCACAAGCTCACTCACACACCAACACACATAAGAACATGCACTCATGCACACACACGTACACATAAACATACACGCACATGCACTTACACACTCACACGCACAAAAGCACTCATACACAAGAGCACACACACAATCGCACACTCGCACCCAAACACACACCTCCACATACACTTATACACAAACACAAATGCATGAACATGCACATATGCACAAATCTAGACTCACACACACAAGCTCAAACACACACACACACTCACTTGCACAAACATGCACACTCGCATGCACATGCATACACACACATGCATACACAATTGTACACACATGGATGCGCATGCTCACACAAACAGACACACACATGCACACACATTCATGCACACGCTCACACAAACACCTAAACACATAAACTTGAACACACGGACACATAGCAATACATGTGCACACACAAACACACCTGCACACACACATATACACACACACATGCACATGCTTATACATCCACAAACACCCACCCACCCCCACATGCATGCACATGCACACAAGCATGCACGTATGCACACACGCTCAAAGTAATGTGCATATGCAAATACCGACACACACAAGAATGCACAAATGTACTACATGCACACGTACAACAAAACACACATACATATACACAAACACACACCAACACATATGCACACCAATGCACACATGCACACACACACACACATGCTCGAATGCATGTTCACAAACTGGCACCCACACACACAAGAACATGCAAATACAAAAGTACACACTCACATATGTCCAAACACAAACAAATGTACAACATGCACACACACATGCACATCAACGCACACACGCACAAACATATGCACACAAAAGCACACATGCACAAACAAACACACATATACATAAAAGCACATAGAAATATATGCACACATACAAATATGCATGCACACACGTAAACACATGCAGACACATTAGCATATTAATGTACATACACACACATGCACCTGCATAATGCATACATATATAGACACATGCATGCAAGCATGCACACACCAACACACACACACATACACGTGCGCACAAACATGCACACATGAAGAAGCACACAAGCATACACATGCATACACATGCATGTGTGCACGCATGCACACACACGTGCAAACTCTCTCACAAAAGTACAAACAAATAAACGTGCTTGCACATGCATAGTGACACTATCAGATGCACATGCTCACATGCGCATGTAGGCACATGCACTCTTGAATTGGCATAGGAAAACACACAAAACATCAAAGGCATGCACACATGCAAACCCATATTCATGCATGCACACACGCATGAACACGAACATGCACGTACACTTAAACCCAGACACACATGGCATGCATGCACAATCATGCACAAATACATGTGCACTCATATTAACACAAACAATCATACATATGCACTAGTATGCACACACACACACATGCATGCATATACACATGCACACATTCCAATGCACAAACACATGCAAACAAAATGCATACATACTCACATGCACACACAAACACATAAGCATTAACTCAAACAATCGCACATGCACATAAGCTGACAAACACAAAGACAGATGTATGCACACACAAACATACACACATGCATTCACACACACACACATATGCACATACATATACAAAGACAAACACACAAATGTGGACTCATGCATAGACACAAACATAAATACGTGCATACATGCTCAAACACACATAGAAGTGCACACACTCACAAACATGTGCAAGCAGATAGAAACATGCATAGACATGTTAACATGTAGAAACACGCAGACACACATGCATGCTTACTGGCACAAGCACGAACTCAAACAGATGTGCCCAAACACATCCACACACACACACACACATGCATACATGCAAATACACACACAAAACACACTCACCACCACACATATGCATGCACATAGACACACACACACACATGCACACACACATACAAAAAAGCATATATACACACACAAAAGCATGCTTACACACATACATATGCAAGCATAATACATGCACATGCAGATAGACATACACACATGTGTGTACACATGTACAAGCTCATAACCACACACACATGTCTACATACACACTTATTAACAAACGCATGTATACACTAACATATAGACAAACATAGGAACATGCAAAGACACAAAAATGTAAAGACACAAATAAGCACACATGCACAAACATGTAGGCACATGCACACAAACACAAAAATCCACACCCACACACATGCAAATGCACAAAAATGTACAGAATTCCCACACAAACACACGCACAAGCATGTGCATACAAACACCTATGCATGCACACAGATGCAAACACATGCATAGTTAAACACACACTCACATGCACAAATGCACATGAAAACACACACACACACACATCTAGATAAACACACAAACACATGCATACACTTGCACACACACACACATACATAGAAACATGCACACATCCATAAGCACACACATGCATGCATAAGTACACACACACACACATAGTGCACACACTTACATACACACACTCATATGTGCATAGATGCAAACATACACATGTACACACAAACAACCACATTTAAAAACACATACATATATATGCATGCACTCATCCTCCCACACAAAGCACACAGACACATATACATGCACCCACACCCACACATGCTAACAAAGACATAAACACATATACACATGCACATACATACACATACACACATGCACATACAAATATTCACACATGGATGGGCACACATAGTTACACACATGTATGCACTCAAGCAAAAACATGCTCACATGTACAAATGAACCTACAATCATACACATAGGCACATGCACTTGCACACACACACATGCATACACAGAGATGTGAATAAATATGTACACATACACATGCACACACAGGCACATGCACACACATATACATATACACATGCAAAAACAAACATTTGCACACATACACCCATAAACCCATACACACATACAAGTATGCAAACATGCACACACACACACACACACATATGCACACACACACTTACACTCACACACACATGCTCTTATGCACACACACACATAAGAATGCACAAATATGTGCATGCACAAGAAAACATGCACACATGCATAAACACGTATAGATTCACACACACATATACATGCACCTACATATACTGATGCACACATGCATGCATTCACACTGCACACATACATGCATACGTAGACACATGCACACACATACACTGACACAAGCATATGCTTTGGCATACAAACACATATGCACATATGCACACACATAGGCAGACATATACATGCACACACATACACTCACACATACAAATACAGACACTCATGGTCATGCACACATGTGCACACACATGCAAACATGCATGCACACACACTCACATGCACACGTGTAGACAAGCACATAAATACCCTCTTGCACATACATGTCCACACGCACATACACATGCACACACACACACATATACACACATGTAGAACTAAGTGCACACACACACATGCACAAACACATGCACACACACCTCAACACAATAAGGTATGCACACACATACAAACACACATGCACAAACATGCAAAAGCATATGTACACACATGCGTGCATACAATCACACAAATACATTCACAAAGACACATGCACACATGCACACACACATGCACACACACACATATACACTTAGGAACACACATGGACATGCACACGCACACACACATACATAAAGAAAAACAAGCATATAAACTTCTGCTTATGTGCACACACACCCACACCCACACCCACATGCATGGACATGCACACACATAGCACATGCACCTGCCCACATATGACCACTTGGATTTTTGCATACATAGTCTCATGCATGCACAGACATGAGAACACGCACACAAACATGTGCACACACGTACACACATACAATCACACACACAAAAATCCAAACATGCACACGCAAACAGCTACACCAACACACACATACGCATGGATGCTTAAACAAACACGAATGTATGGACAAAAGTACACATGGATGCACTCACACACACTAGCACACACACATGCAAGCATGCACAAACTCGTGCACACATACACACAAACACACATATGCACAAGCATATAAACATACAAACACAGATATATAGACACATACATATACATGCACATGTAAAGACATGTATACATAAGCACACCCATATGCATGCTCACACACATGCATGCAAACACACATAAACACACATATGTAGGCATATGCACATGACCACAGACATATACACACACGCACACATGCGCACATAAACATGTACACACACACATGCACACATGCACACACACCTAAACATGCAAATACACACAAATGCATACACACACACATGCACTCAAACACATACACACAAACAAATGCATCCATATGCATGCTTGGACAAAAGTTCATGAGTGCACACACATGCACACACACACATAGATATGCTCATGCATATATACATGTATAGACATGAACACACAAGGAAACACAAACACACACATATACAAAATGCATGCATGCACACACACACACACACACGTAAACAAGCATGCACATACACACATGCATGCACACACACACACATGCATACACAAACATGCAAAATTGACTATAGGCACAAAGACATAAATAGGAATGCATAAATGCATGTGCATTATGCACACACATGCACATGCACTAGCACATGTGTACCTATGCACACACTCACATACACACATGCACATAAACACACACACATGCACACTCACATACCTTTGCACACACATGCACATGTATATGCACACACTCAGACTCACACACATAAGCACACGTATGCACACAAGTACATGCATGCACACACACCCATATGCACAAACACACATGCATGCATGCATACACACACACACACACACGTACACATACTCAATGACACACACACATTCACCAAAATACATGCACATACACATGCATGAAAATTCCCATGTGTGCACATTCTTACAAACATGCATAAATTCATAAATGCAAAAACACATCCATGCACACACACTTGCACACACACACTAAGGCTTATGCACACACTTATAAATGCGTACACTCACACTCACATATAGTTGCACACACAAACATGCACACACACAGACACATACACAAGCATATACACATGCACACACAAACACACACACAAGCACATGCATGCATGAGTGCACACAAACCCACACACACTAACACACACAAATATGTACAGTCATACATACAGGAACACAAACACATGCACACACAAACCCAAACACATTCATGCACAAAAACATGCACTCAAAAGTATAAATGCACATGCACACAAAAGCACACAAACATACACCCCTATGTACACACACAACAAGCACACACATAGGTACAAAAATAAAAAAAAGCTACACATGCAAACACCTACACACATATAAATAAGCACACACACACACACATGTATTCAAAAAACACACATAAGCATGTGCACACACATGCACATGCACACACATACTTTCAAGCACACATGATGAACACACACACACAAGAACCCAAAAACTCAAATAAGCACACACATATACACACTCACTCACAAGCACTCGCATGCACACACACACACATGTGCACACACACATAAACACATGCACATGCATACACATGCACATATGCACACAAGCACACACATGTGTGTGCACTACTTCACACACATGTACGTATGCACATGCGCACACATAAGCACACATGTGAAAATACACACACTTGGACAAAGTCAACTGTTTGCAAACACACACACATAGAGGCACTCATGAAGACATAGCTGTACACACACACATGTGCCCACCTGTACACACATACACACACACACATGAGCACTCATGTGCACATGCACACACTTATACAAGCATATAAACACCCATCCACACCACACAGACAAACACGAACACATGCCTATGCATACATCCACACACACACACGTGTATGTCTATATACACACATGCACACACACACATGCATACACACACATGTCGATGCACACAGACACACTCCTATGCACTCACAAAGACATACAAACCCATATACACATATACACACACTTTCACACATACACATGTACTCAAACGAACATGTATATAGACACATCATGTACACACACATGCACACAAAAACAAACACTTACACACACACATGCACAAATATACACACACATACACACAGAGGAACAGTTATGCATACACATGGATACATGCGTGCAACCTCACACATAGGTGCACACTCAAACACACATATGCATGCACATACACACATGCACATGCATACACATACATACATAACCTACACACACGAACATGAACATGTACAACACACACAAACATGCAAACACATAAACAAAGGCATCCACATAGGCACAGATGCACACACACAGACACACATGCAAGCACTTCTGCACTTGCCCACCCAAAAAAACGCACACACATACACCCACACCCACACATAAATCTGCACACACATGCACACAAATGCACACAAACTTACACACGCATATACACCCACTCACACACACAAGCACACTTGTACACATGCACAACCACATAGACGCACATGCACACATACAGGCACACACACATGCATGCATATAGATAAACACATTTAAAGAGAATGCACACACACTTGCATATGGATAGACATGCACAAACAAATGCACACTCAACCTCATGACACACTTACATGTGCACATGAATACACATAAGCAACCACTCATGCACACATACACGCATGAACACAAATAGACACACGTAAGAATAGGCACACATGGTGTCATGCATGCACACACATGTGTGCACTCACACACACACGCATGCAGACACATGCATTCGCATAAGTACACACACATGCATACACATGCATGCACTTACACATATGCACCTGCATGCACATACACACTCACATGTGCACACCACCCATACACATGCATACATACAAACACATGCAAATGCAGTACACACAAACACAAATGCTAACACACACATGTGAACATGCATGCAAACAAATATTCACACACACTCATGCACTTGCACACATAATCAAACATAATCACATACAGTTTTAGTGACGAAACACATGCACACACATGCTTGCCATTCACACAACACACACACATGCATGCACCCACACACACATACACACATGCACACTCACCTACACTCATACACGAGCACACATGCACATAAGCACACACACTTGCACCGCATGCTAACACAAGCACATATAGACATTAAGACACACACATCCATAGACATCGACCTACACATGCATGTACACACATACACATGTATGCACTTACACACACATATGCACACTCACATGCACATGCACACATGCATACACACACATATGCTCACAAATGTGCCAATGCACAAACAAATGCATGCAAGCACACACCCATAGCCACACATGCACACAAATGCAAAAGCAGACATACATGCACACACACGTAGGCACAAAATACACACACAAAGTCTGATACATATATGAACACATTCACACATAAAAACACACACATATTTGTAAACACATGCATGCACTCACACAAAGACATGCACATGCACACAAACACAGACATAGATACACACACTCACACTCTTGCACAAACATACATGTACACATGTATAGATATGCACACAAACACTTATAGATGCATGCATGCACCACATATGCACACATGTGCACACACAAACATGAACATAGAAATGTCCACGCACACATGCACACAGGCATGCACTAGTATACAAGTACACACATATGGATGCATATGCCAAACACATGTGCACACATATGCACACATGTACATGTGCACACATACATTCAAACACATATGTGCATGCACATGCTCACGTACATACTCATATATGCACACACCCACACACACATGCACACACGTGCATACATGGATATAGACATGCACACACATATGTACACACATGCATGCATGGGGGCACACATGCATGCACCCACACGCACATATTGACACAACCACACACACACACACTTGAACAATCATATACATACACATGTGAACAAAAACATACACATAAACACACACAAGTATGATCATGCACACATACAAATACGTAGACAAATGGATCTAAATGCACATGCAAACACACACACATAAGCACTCACACGAATACTTAGGCAAACATACACTTACACAAGCACGTATGCACATATATAAGCACACGCATGCCAACACATGAACACACACATGGACCCAAGAACTCATTCACACACACATGTGCATAAGTCCACACACATGCATCCACATAGGAAAACACACACCTATACACACTCCCACACACATGTACACACAAGCAATCACACCTATAATCGTACATGCAAACACACACATAAACCTACACACATATACATGCATGCACACATGGCACTGACACAAACACAAACACATAGATATGTCTACACATGCACATGCTTAATAACATATACACATTTGCACATGCATGTACATAGACATAAACACATGCACCCACACACATGCACACACACACACACATGCACGCACTCACATAGAAGCACACAAGAACACACACGTATGCACATGCACACTCACACATAAAAACATATTGACACATACAAACACACAAGCATATACACATGACCAAGCACATAGGAACTTATGCATACACCCCTAAACAAATGCAAACATGCAAGCATAACACATAGAAAGGCACACATGCCCACATGCACACACACACATTATCATACACGTACAGACATGCACACTCACATTTGCACACACACACACATTCAAGCATGCACACATACACATGCATGCTCATACAAACAAAAACTCAAAAACACACTTGCATGCATACACACATGCACACTGGCACACATACACAAGTGCACCAACATGTAATAACACACACACGCACACACTCTCATACACATATAGACATGCACACTCACATTTGCACACACACACATGCACAAATGCACACATATAGATGCTCATGCAAGCAAACACTCAAAACACACATGCATGCATGCACACATTCACACTAACACACACACAAGTGCACAAGCATGCAACCACACGCACTCATGCATACACATGAAGGCACACACATGTACAAAGAAATAAACAAACACATGTATATGCATTCACACAGATGCACATGTGCAAAGGAATGCACATAAGAAGATGCAAACACACATACACATGAGTACGTGCACATGCATACACATAGATGCACACCCACACCCACACACACCTGCACATGCACACACCCACACACACTAACCCAAATGCACACATGCACACAAAAACACACACCTACATACACTTGCACACACATATACACCCATATACATGCAAACATACATAGACACACTCACATGCACTCTCAATGACACATATGCAAACATGTATAGAAACAAATGTAGACACACACAAAAGCACAAGACACAAATATATGGCTATGTGCACACACGAATACACACAGGCACATTTATGCATAAGCTTACACATGTATACATGCACACAGGCACATTCACACATACACACACACACACACATATGTGTAAGGATGGACACACCCAAACACGCATGCACACATGCACATAAACACATACATACACACATGCATACACACACACATACATAGTCACCCACAAGTATGCACATATGGACATGCCAACAAGCACATAGGCTCAAATGAAAACACGTGCACATATATATACATTGAAACACACATAAAGACACTCACAAATGAACAAAAATTTGCACACACACACACACGTACGTACACACATGCAAATGATTGGGTACAAATGCACACACACGTACACGCATGCACACATAAACAAATGCACATACACAAACATGTACGCACATCTATAAAGAAAGCACACACATGCTCACACACACACACACATTAAGCATATGCATATAGACACACATGCAAATGCTCTCACACATGCATGCATAATCACATGCACACACACACACACACATAGTCAAATACACATATGTGCACTTAAACTCACAAAAATACTTGCACACAAATGCATGCACATGCACATGCAATCACACACATACACATGCACATGCATACTCATACACACATGCACACACATACACACTTACACATGCTCACACCCACATGCACACACAAGCACATACACACATACAACCACACATGCACACAAAAAAACATGGACACATGAATAAACATGCAACAGATGTGCATATGCATGCATCCACACACACACACGAATACATATAAACACATGTGCATATCAATGTGTGTGTATATAAATGTGCATAAACAAATGCATGCACGTTGACACACACACACGAATGTGCACACACATGCATGCTCAAGACCATGCACACACACAAGTATTTGCATACACATGCATGAGCACACATGCATATGCACATACACGCACACACACAAATACACACACATATGCAGGGACTTAAATATACATGCACACACAAATGCACACATACACAAATGTAGGCATACAAACACACATTTACACACACAAGCATTAACACCAAGACAAATGGAAATAGGCACACACTAACATACGCAGACATCCATGCACTGACACATGCACACACATGCTTGCATGAGCATAAACAAACATGCTCTCACACACACTCTCTCAAAGAAACATATACACATACTCACACATGCATACACATACTCGACCACTCACACACATGCATACACACCCACACACATAGATATGCAATTTGAGCACACGTGTGCACACACACATATATGGATACACAAACATATGCATGCATGCACACACAAACAAACATGTGCCTGCATACATGCTTGTACACAAACATGCACCCATGGAAAAGATGCACACATGGGAGTATGCATGCAAATGTATGCACACATGCACAAACATGTGCACACATATGCACATATATAGGCACACACACACATACACACATACATACACATCCATTAGCACACACACCCACACACAAATGCACATAAATATGCATGCACACACATACACATGCAAATGCACACACACGAACACCTAAACAAATGCATACAAGCACACACAAACGCATGCACACACACAATCATGCATTCACATGCCTACATGTGCACAAACAAACATGCTAACACACACACCCATGCACACAAACACACTTGCTTACATGAACACACATGCACACAAATACACACACATGCACATGCACCTATGCACGTAAACAAACATGCTTGTGTGAACACAAACACACGCATGTATACACTCACACACAAACACACAAGCCCATAAGCACTCACACACAAGAAAAGTCAAACACACACATGCACACATACATGCACACCAACGTAAACCTAAGTACACGCACACATTGCCACATAAACATACCCACCCACGCAAACACAAACACGTTCAGACATGCAACTACAAAAACTAGCTCATGCAAGCACACACACACTAGCACACACTCATACACACACATAGTGCCTCACACATGCACAAACACACAAGGAAACACATGCAAAAGAATGTGCATACACACATGCGACACACTCACGCAAAAAAAATGCACGAATGCACAACTATGCATGCACTCGTGCCCACACACAAATGCACAAAGACAAACATATGCATGCAAGTGCACACATAAATAACACACATGCACACACACATATGCATACACACATGCACATAGACATGCAACCATACAAAGATACACATGCATGCACATGTGTACAAATGCACATACACATGCTCACACACATACACATACATACACACACACACACACTTACAACCACACACATGCACACACACATGAAGGTACATGCACCCACACATACATAGACAAGCACACACACCCACCCACATACACATGCACATGCATGCACATGGGCATGTACAACACACAAATATGTAAACATGCATACATACACACACATCCATATGCATGCACGTGCACAAGCACACACACACATGGACATATACAAACACAGGTATGTGTACACATGATGACATTAACACAGATATTCATGTCATATGCATCCACAAGAACACACAAACATACACACTCACATAGACATGTGCACATACACTCGTGCATGCACACACACATTCACACATGTGTGCATGCATAAACACAAATATGCATACACACACACACACACTCATGCACACATGCACACATACACATGAACAATCACATAATATAGACTTACACATACACACACTCACAATAAGACACACATGAATGTACCAACACAAACACGTGCTCAGATAAATACACATATAAGCAATTACACATGTATACACTCATGCACACACAAACATATGTGTACTCACAAACACTTAGACACATGAACACACATAATCACATAAACACACACACACATATGCAGATATGTATGTACATGGATTTGTGCACACACAAAAAAGCACACAATCAAATATGCACACCCACACACATATTTACCACAACCCCAGACACACTGTCATGCACACAATCACACACACACAACCTGACACACATGGACATGAACACACACATACACAAGAATGCAAACACACACTCACACATGTATACACATGCAAACACACACAAATATATACGTGCACACACACACATAAATACAAGTAGAAGCACACATACACACACATTAACATGCATACAAACATGCATGCATGCACATGGACACACACACAAACACATCCATACAAATGCACACAAATGTGCACAAAACACACAAGTGTGCACACACACACACATGTGCACAAACACACATGCATGCATACACACACATACAAGCAAAACAATACCCACGCACATGAATATAAGTAGATACATGCACACATAGCACACAAACACATGCACACATAAACATAAAGAAACACACACATATAGGCTCACAAAGGAAATGCACATAAACATACACATACATACATGCACATGCAAGCACACACACCCACACACATGCATGCTTGCACACACGCATGCACCAACACACAAACAAAAGAACATGTGCACACACGTCTACACACATGCATGCATATATACATACTTGCTCACACACACACACAAAAAGGCATATGTACATACTTGAACAAACATAGGCTCACAAAAATGGACACATATGCACCCAAACATGCACATATACACACAAAAACACATGGATGCATACACACACACTTGCACACTCATACACACACAAATGAATACACAAATACACACAAGCATGGACACACACACATGCATGCACACACACTCCCATATACATGCACACAAGTGCACACACACATAGATATACACATCCACAAACACACACATGTAAACAAAAAGACATGCATAAACACACATATGCACATGCACACATACATAAATGTATAAAAACACACATGTAAGCTTACACACAAATGGAAACATGCATGCACAAACACACACAAAACCCATATACACAGAGAAACACCCACACCAACACACACATCGACACACACATGCTCACGTGCACACACACACACATGCTCACATACACAAACACACATGTACACACTTGCTCAAACATGCACACTTATATGCGTACACACACACAAACAGACATGCACAGGTGTGGACACACGCAGGTATGCACACACACGTCCATAAAAAAAAAAACCAAACACTCACACACACACACATGTACACATACATGCACACATAATTCCATACACATGCTTGCACAAAACACATGCATGCATAATTTTACACATGCACTCACAAATTATTACATGTACACAAACATAATCACTTGCACACATGCACATGTTCGCACATGTGTGCATACAAATATACACAGTTGTACACATACACAGACGCACATATGAACCCACACATAGACACACACACACACATGCACATAGTTACACATGCATGTGTAGGAACACAAGCACACATGCACATATGGAAAACCTACACATGCACACATATGCATGTACATGCATACAAACTCATACACACATATGCATGCATACACTTAAACACACATGCACCCACACCCTCACATACTTACACATACACACACATGCATATATAGCACACAGATACACATTCTCGTACGTGTAGACATACACATATACAAAATCACACATAAAGATATACATGCACACCAACATGCATACACACAAACACACACATGTATGCACACACATGCACAAATGCATGAATGCTTGCACACTTTCACACATATGCCCACAAACAAACAAGAACTTATGAACACAAAAAATATGCACACACATGTACAGCCACAAGCAAAACACACCAACACACACACATGCATGCATACAAACACATGCACATGCATAAAAACACACACAAACACATCCACATACATATGCTCATGCACACACACACGTGCATGGACACATATCCACGCATAGACATACAAACAAACAAATACTCACGATACAATACACACACACACTTACATGTTAACACACACACATGCACACAAACATGTATACACATGAACATAAGTATAAACATGCACAAGCACAAGGACATGCATATAAATGCATGTCAACATGCACAAACACATCCACATGCACACACAAACATGCACACATGCCCACACGTCCACACACTCGCACACATGTATACAAATGCACACTTGCACGTACACACGCACACACACGAATACAAGCACACACACACACATACACAAACATTCATAGACAAGAAAATACATTCACCTACACAAAACACATACACATGTACACACACACACACCATCATATGCACGTACACATGAACAAACATAGACACATACACACGACATACAATCACAGGCACTCACACACACATAGCATACAAAAAAAAGTACACACACACAGACACACATGTGCACAATATCACATACACAGAGGCACATGCATGAGCATAGATACACACATAGATGCTCAAACACATTCAAACACACATGCATGCACACACACTCACATGAATGAAAAGACATATATGTTCACACACTCATGCACACACACACATGTGTGGACACAAACATAAGCACAACAAGCCTACAAACATGCACACATATGCACTCATAAGCACATACATGAACACAAATGAACTCATAGAAATGCACACATGCAGATACACACATGCACAAAATGCATTGACATAACACACACAAATGCATACACACATACACACCTTCATGCATGCGTGCACACACACACAAATGTACCCACACATAAATGCATGCAAATGTTGACATGCACACACGCACACACACATAAACACACTCATATGTAAGTGTGCACACATACACAAGCTTACAGAGACATGTATGCACAACACACACACACACATAAATGCTTGTGGACAAACATACATGCATGCACACACAAAAACATGTGCTGATACACACACAAACATACCACAAACACACACTCATGCACACATGAACAAATACACACATGTGCATGTAAGTATGCACACACAAACCCACAAGCACATTCACAAACATACTCATGCACACACATGTAAACATGCACACACACCCACATACATACTCACACACACATGTTCAGACACACACACATGTGTACACACAAACAAACACACACACGTACATACACACTCATGCCATTGCATAGACACACTCATGCTAATGCACACACACACACACACTCATGCATACAAATAAACATGCACCCACACAAACACAAACAATATCACACATGCATAAACTTACACATGCACACATCCACCCATGAACACATGCACATACACACATGCTCATAAATACCGGTATGCATGGACACACACACATGCACGACCATGCTCATGGTTGCACACACAAGCACATGCACACGAACAGATAGAGACACATGCATACACACACACACACATACACACATATGCTCACGTGCCCATGTGCACATGCATACACACGTGCACATACGCACTCACCTACACACACCCACAGACACAAATTCACACACACATGCATACAGAAACACATATGCACCCACATATACACAATGACATGTACATGCACACAAACACACTAATTGACATACAAACAAGCACACACACACACACATATGCATAAGCACATGCACATGCACTAGAACACACATGCGTGTACACACACGGAAGCACTCATACTTATACACACACACACCCTTGCACACATAGAGAAATATGCACACAAACACATACACACATGGATACACAGATGAAGTCACACTTGTGCATGTGCACTGACACAACCACACACATGTACATGCATGCACATACATGCATGAAAACACACATAACATAAGAACACACACAAGGACACACATCCTCACATATAGACATACACATGCACACACCCACACACACACATGTGTGTATGCATGCACACACATTCATGTACGTACACTAAAACTCTTACACACATACACCCATGCATGTGCACACACACCTACACACACGCGCAAGCACACGTGCACACAAACACACACAAAGAGAAACAAACAAATACACATGTACACACATGCATGTGCATAGACACACACACACACACACCTATACACACATAATCATACACATGCACACACACAAACACAAACACACAAGTGCACGCACACACGTAGGAACACACACACACACACACCTAAACATGCATGCACATGCACATGCATACATATGCAAAGACACAAACAAAAACATGCATTAACACATGAGTACACACACAAACACACATGCTCATGCACATATGCATACATAAACATAGGCACACAAACATGCACACATCATACACACATGGATAAACATAGACATACACACATATGCACACATACAAGAACACACATGTACACACACAAGACAAATGCAAATACATGCATACATAAAACACACACCCATGCACATGCACACAAACTTGATCCCGCACATACTTGCAAACATCCATTGGGGAACACGTGCACATCAGCAAAAATACACACACATATGAACGGGCACATGCTCACATGGACAAACACATACAGATGCACACACATCAGTGATACACACAGACATCAACAAACACATGTATGCACACAAATGCACACACATAACCACATATGCACAAACACACACATGCACAAATAAACATATGAACACATGCACATGCACATATGCATAAGCATGCATGCACACACACACATGACCACACAAACACATGCACACAGACATGCACAAAGAAACACATGTGTGCACACATGGACATGTATAGATACACATATGCACATACCCATAGACACACACATACACAAGCATGCTTATATACACGTATACACCTGCACACACACACACACATAAGAAATAAGCACACACAACCACACACACGCACCCAAGCATACACACACACGCACATGCACACACACACAAACATGCACATGCACACCCAATGGCTATAGACAAATACACATTTGCACATTGAGATGTGCATGCATGCACACACATGCACACACATACACACATATGCACACATATGCATGTAAATATACACATGCACAAGTAAGTACATGCATAGAAGAATGCACACACACATGCACCCACACACATATATACAAGCACATGCAAATACACACACAAAAAGACACATGTACACACATGTGCATGTACTTGCACAAGTGCACTGACATGCATGAATGCATAAATGCACAAACACACCTATGTGCTTGAATAAATGCACATAAAGACAAACACACACACATAGTAGCACATGCATGAACACACATATATACATGCATAAACAAACTTATACACATACACACACCAATGTATACACACACACATGCAAGTACACACAAGAGAATATTCATACACATATGCAGATATATACACATACATGGATGCACTCCAATATGTACACACATGCACACACACACTTGTACACATAAGTAGGCATACATGCACACATATACACGTGAACAAACATGCATGCACACACATACACATGCATGCACACAAGCACACAAACTCACTGACAACCACACATGTATACATACACACATGCACAAATAGACAATAGTATGAATAAATATACGAAGACAAACATGCACAATAAAAAATATGCATGCACACACGCACAAGAACACAAACATAGACATGTTCCCATGCACATGCAGATGCACTCACATACATAGACATGCACACACACACACATACAAATATGCACATGCACATACACTTGCATGCACACTCACATTCATCAACACATGCACAAAGACTACATTCATGTACATGCACACACACACACATATATCAGTGTATAAGAACATAGATACATGCTCACATGTGCACACGAACTTATGCACACAAAATCTCTCATACACATGCACAAGCACACACAAACACAAAGACATGCACATACACCCAAATTCATAGGGTGTCCATTCGCACATATATGCAAAAATATACACACAATGCCACTGACCTATACACATACATAGGAACACAAACTCGCACACAAATATGTAAAAGCACAAAAACACATGCAAGAATAAATGCATGCATGCACACACACATAGACACACCCACTTACACACACGTGCACATACACATAAACCCACACAAGCACGTGTACACACACACACGTACACATGCACATAGACACACACACAAACTACACATATGCACATGAATAGCCAAACGTACAAATGCATACACAAACATACAAACATGCATCCACACACATGCTTGCGCACACCCACACATAAACATATGCATCCACAACACACACACAAACATGCATACTCACATGCACACATAACACAAACTTGCAAGCACACACGTGCATGCGTACAGCACACACACCCACACACATACACACATGCATGCACATACACACATGAATGCATGCATAAATACACATAAGCACATATCCACTCACACACTCACAAAAGCATACACGCAAGTAAACACCCAGAAACACATCCACAAACACACACACACACACACATGTATGCACACACACGCATGCACATGCACACACATATAAACAAAAAGATGTACACACACATATAAGAACATGAGTGTGCACACATGCACATGCACATAGAAATAGATGCTTATGTACACACACTCACCATCATACACATGCACATACTGGCATACACACTCACCACACTCTTCTGTCTCTTGTTTTTTAACTCTCACATTCTCTCCTTTGACACTTTATTCTTCTCTTTCTACTTCCTATTTCTCTCCCTTTGTCTCAATAAATCTCACATTATTTCTTTTGCTAATATTCTCTTTTTGTCTCCCTATCTATCACTTGTTTTTAAATTTTTCTCTTTTCTCCCAAAAATCTATCTCCTAATCAATCTATTCATTTCTTATTCAAAAATAAATATTTATTATTTAATGATAACAATTATCAATAGTTTTTATTTGTTTCTTATAATTTTACTAATTATATTAACGACAAGGTCTTATTCTTATAAATTATTATTTTATATAATTTTTTCTTTATCCCTCTCCAACTTAGCTTCTTAATCTCTTTCTAATCCTTTTTCTATTCAATTTTTCTATTTTTCTCTCTCTCTCCTCCCTATCTCTTCTCTATCCTTATCTTTCTTCTTAATCACTCTAAGGCACTTTTTAATTCTTTTTATATCTTCCGTTCTCAATCCTCTATCATGACAATTTTCCATTGTTTCTTTCATTTTCTTTCTTGGAACAATCTCTTACACTTCTCTCCATGATGTTTGCTCTACTTCTCCACCTCTCTATCATTCTCCCTATAGTTGTTTATCTTTTTCTTCTTTTTTTTTGTTTTTGTCTCACTTAATCTTTCTCCATTTGTCTTCATTTTAAAATTTTTTCATTTCTTCTTTACCTGCTTATATTATTTCACTCTCTTATCTCCTTGTTTCTTCCTTGCAATTTATATCTCTCACTTTATGTATCGATCTCTCCCATTATCTCTTTTCTTTCCCTTTTCCTTTATCGCTTTTCACTCTTCACTCTATCACTTATCTCCTCATATCACTATATCACTCATTCTCTCTGTTATTTCTCCTTACTCTTTATTTTCTTATTTTCTTTATGTACTTCCTTTCTCCATTTATCATGCCCTTGTAACTTCAAATCACCTTATCCTTTTCTCACATTTGCTATTTGTCATTTTGTTTTATAGCCTATATGGTGTCCCTCTATTATAGTCTTTATCATAGTCTTTATCTTCTCTCTCCCACTATTATCCCACCTCTTTCTTACTCTTTTCTCTCATTCCATTTTTCTTCATTAACTTTCTATCTCTCTTCTTACTCTCTCTACATCTAATGTTATTTATATTTACATGTCTCTTTCTATCTCTATCTATACCTTTTCTACTATATCATATGCTTTTCTCCTCTTTTTGCATTTATTTTCCACTTTACCTCTTATTTCTCCTTCTTTATGTTAAATTGCTTGTCATTGTCTTGCTTTCTCTTGATGAATCATCACTATCCATAACCTCCTTACTTCTTTCTCGCTTATCTCAACCTCTTTTACTCCACTCATTCCTTCTTATTCTATTGTATGTCAATTTAAGCTTTATCACTTTACTCTACCTTTTTGTAATTTTCTAATTACATCTATCTTGTTCTTACTATCTCTTGCTCTTCATCTCTCCTTACCTTCTCTATTTACCAATCTTCTATCTCTCTAATAAGTTTCATAATAATCTATCTCTCTTCTCTCTTGCTTTTCCTTCTCTCTATTCTTCTATTAGACCTTTACCTCTCTTATGCTTTGTCCATATTTTCTCTCTTCCCTTTATCCCCTCTTATATCTCTTATATGCTCTCTATTATTTCTCTCCTCACATCTCTATTGTTTTGTCTCTCTTGATCTCTCTCTATGTCCCTTTTTCTTTATCTCTCTCTTCTTGTCCCTTTAACTAATTGTGTCCCATCTTCCTCACATTCTCTCTCTTAAACACCTTGTCGTGGTTTTTCACACTCCCTTTCTCTTTTCTATCATTTATCTCTCTAATACATCTCCTTATCTTCTCTATCTTACTCTATCTCTTTATTGTTCTCTTATTTATTTATTATCTCTCATCTTATCTATCATATCTATCTTTTTGGTTTCACTCTTCTTCATCTTTCTTATGTCTTTCTTTCTATTTAATTATCTTATTGTTTTATTCTCCTTCCCTTTGTTGCACTTCCCTCTCCCTCTTCTACCTTCCTTAAACATCCTCCATCTCAATCCACTTTCTCTTAATTTTGGAATATTTATCCTTCTTTCTTATTAATTGTGTCTTTTACTTTCCTACTCCCTCACTCTCTTTATCTCTCTCCTTTCTCAATCATCAATTCTTTCACACTTTGTCAATCTTTCTATTTTATCTTCTCTACCTTCTATTACCCTTTCTTTCCTCTTTTGTCTCCTCACTCCGTAATTCACTCTACTCGTTTTTGGTCTTTCTCCTTCTCACTCTTCCATTCTTTCCTTTTAATAAACAATTTTCTTACTTTATTATATATTTGTCTCCCCTTATCTTTATAAATCTAACTTTGTTTGTTTCAGTCATATTCTTTCTTGCTCTTTTTATCTATCATTTCTTTCTATCTCTTCCTTTCTTCTTGCTAAAAGCTATCTAATGATCTAACTCTCTCACTTTTACACAAATAAAAAACTATTATTTATTTAATAATAATAATTTTTAATTAAAACTATTTTTTCTTATAATATTACTAATTAATCTTATAAAATTTTTATTCTTACAATGTATTTTTTCTCTTAATTTTTTCTTTACCTCCCCCCAACTCTTCCTCCTAATCATCCCTTCTTCCCTTATCTCTCTAATAACTTTATCACTTCTTTTCGCCCCCTCTATCCCCTTTCTCTCATTTCTCCTTCTTTCATATCATTCTGTTCAATCTCTCTAAGCCAATTTCTATTACTATTTCTGTCTTCTTTTATCAATTCTCTATCATTAGTCTTCCATTATGTCTTTATGTTTCTTTCATTGAACTCTCTCTCACACTCCTCTCCCTTATGTTCCCTATGTTTCTCTTCTTCTCTATCATTTGTTCTTAACTTTTTCTCTACTATATCATTTTATATTTTTTCTTCAATTATCTTTCTCCAAATATCACTTATTTATACTTTTTTGTTTCTAATTTATCTCTTTTTGTTCTTTGTCATAATCTTCTCTTCCTATTGTTTTTCTTGTACTTTATATCTCTCTATTTTGCGCATCTCTCTTATTATTTATTTTCTCTCCTTTTTATTCTATCTCTTTTCTATCTCCTAACTTTATCATCTATATTCTTATATCTCTATATCCTTCAATCTCTCTCTTATTTCTCATATCTCTCTATTTTCTCACTCACTTTATCTCACTATCTAAGATCATTTTAATTATATAACTTGATCTCTCTCTTATCATCTTTTTATATCTCAATCTGTATGGTCTTTATCTATCACATTTTTTGTCGTAGTCTTTATCTTCTTTCTCCTTTTATTATCTCTCTTCCTTCTACTCTTGTCTCTCTTTCTCTTCTTTTATATCTTTCTATCTCTCTTATTACACTTCTCTACTTCTGACATTGTTTAGGCTTTCATGCTTTTTTCTATATCTATCTCTATCTCTTATGTTATATCCTTTGCTTTGCTTCTCCCTATGTATTTATTTACCTCTTTGCCTTATTTTAATCTTTGTTTTAGTATAATTATTTGTCTTTGTCTTAGTTTTCTTATTAAGTCTTCACTCTCCCTCATGTCCTTACATCTTTCTCTCACATATCAAACTCATTACTAATGCATTCTCTCTTTCTTCTAGATATCTTTATGTTCTCTTTCGATTTATCCTCTCTTTTCTCTTCTTTCTAATTGCTTCTATATTATTTTTACTATCTCTTGCTCTCTATCTCTCTTTATTTAATTTATTTGTCATTCTTCTAACTATCTTTTAAAACTTCATCACTCAATTAACACTTCCTCTCTCTTCTATATATTTCTTCAACCACCACTCTTATTTATCCTATCACTCCTCTACACTTTCTTTCTTCCATTTGTCTCCTCCTTTATATCTCTCCTATGCCCTTCATTGCCCCTCTCCTTACCTTTACATGTTCCCCCTTTCTATCATTATTTATGTCCCTCATTATTTATATCTCTCTTAACATCTTTTTATCTTTTTATCACTTATCTCTGACATACTATCTTTTCTTCATGCTATCTTTTCCTTTTTATTATCTCTATTTCCTTTAACTTATTTATCTTGCATCTTTATCATTTTCTCTTCTCTCTTTTCTCCATCTTGTTCTTTCTCTTTGTTTTTATCTCACTTATATATTTATCTTTATTTCTTATACCTTCATTATCTCTCCATGTCTTTATCAACAAATGTCAACTCCTAATCTCTAACTTTCTTTATATCTCTATCACACAACTTCTTTATTACCATCTCTATTGCAGTTTGCTCTCTCTACCCTTCTATATCTCTCTTTATCTCTTTTTTCTATCTTCTTTCTTACCATTCTCTATGTCATTATTTTTTTTATCTTTGATTCTAACCTATTATTTTCTTTCTTCTCTTTCTTTCTTACTTTATTCCATTTTCATTTAAATTTGTTTTCCTTATAATTATTTAGTTTCTTATTTTCTCTTACACTCTCTCTACTAATTTTTTTTTATCAATTTCCATTATCCTATCTTACTATCTCCTCTCAATATATATCCCTCCATGTTTGTCTCATTTATATCCAACTCTTCATCTTTTTTCTCTCCATCATTTCTATTTTTCTTTATTTTCTCTATCTAATACTACCCTCACTACTCCATCTTTTATCATACTTACTTCCACATCCTCTTCATCCCTATATCTCTTTGTCTAGCTCAATCCTTAACACATTTTATCTCATGTCAACCACTCTTCACTTATCTCCTTAACATTATACCATCTATTCTACCAATTAATGCTTCTTCTTTCCTTTTTCTCTCACTCTTAAGCATTATCTCTTTTTTGATCTACCTCAATCCCTTATTCTTTTTCTCTCTATTTGCTCTTTTATTTCTTTTTTCTCTCTTCCTCTCCCATCTTCTTATATAAATCTCAGTTGTCATTCATTTTTGCTCATTTCATCCCTCATTCTATCAAGCATTCTCTATCTTACAATTTATCTCTCATTATTCTTTTTCTCTTTTTTATCAATCTTCTCTATGTTTATTTGACCATATATATTCTATAGCTACATTGATTCTCAACTCTCTCACATTTTGTTATATTTATTATCTCTCTCTCTCTCTTTCACTCTATCTCTTACTCTTTTTCAATCATTCCTTGCATGTCTACCTTCAAAATCCTATTACAAAGGAAAATCAAGTAATAGAACAAGAAACATGATATGAATCAAGCAAAGAATAATATGATAAATAAATTAAAAGAAGTATAATAAAGAATAAAAATATTAATTATTTTTTTTATTAAAACTACGAAAATCTATAGTGGGTTTTAAGAGATATCAAAGTCACTTGCAATTAAGAAGAAGAACAATTATAAACATGATTTAATGTTATCATAAATAATATTTATAAACTGAAGTAAATACGAAACATTTATTTAAAATAAAATAATTGCATTATCATTTTAAAAAAGAGTATTATTTTTGAAATTATAATCAAAATAAAATATTTTACACCATTTATAATTAAAAATTAATAGAAAATAATTAATTTGTTATACTAATAAACTTATTCTCATATTATTAGTTAAAGTTACTAAGCTAATTATTAGCATTATAAATTAATTGTGCATATGAAGAATATTTAATGAAGTTAATAAAAACTAATAATAATGAATAGTAAAATACCAAAATGATAACCATAAATGATATTATTTAAAATTTTAAAAAAAACATTTGCAATTGTTTTTATTAATTAGTAATATTGTTATTTGTTTTGCTAGAGTTGTTTTTCTTCTTATTCTACTTTATCTATCTCTCCTTGCTCCTTTTATTCTTATACTTATTCAAGAAACTTTTATTTTTTTGTTTTGTTCTTTACCTTATTTTCTTCTTTTATTTCTTTTCCTTCATATTATTGTTAACTTACTCTAGTTTATTTCAATATACTACTTCTTCTTGTTCTTCTTTTCGTTAATCATCATTTTATAATAACTCTTTCTTCATAGTTTCTCTTTCATAATCACATTACTATTTTATAGAATAAATATAAAAAAACTTGAAAATAATGTTCTTATTAATTTTTTATAGTATGTTTTTAAAAAATGATATCAATTAATGCTACTATAATGTATCGAATAATTATACTTATTATTAAAGTTTTAGTATCAATTTTGTAATTGATATAAATAAGATAACAACACAAAAAGTTATTCCTTTTTTTATTTTATGCTTTTAATGTAATCTTATTCTTTGTTTTTTATGTTTTATTAAAATAGTCTTTTTAAAATTTACAAAAAAAATTAACAAAATATGCTTTTTAGTTACCTTATGCTTATGTTTGCAATAAAATTATTTATTATTGTTAGCATAGTTTAACAATTAAGAAACTTTTTTATTTTGATGTTAGTCTTACTATTTTTAAGAAATAGTTTTTAAAAAAATGAAAGACTAAATTATAAGATTAATGATTAAAATATTGATTATTATTATATTCTTTGAAATGAAAATAAATATTTTTAAAATAAATAGTTTAGCATAACATAACTATAATAATGATTATTGATATTAAGTATTATTGTTTATTTTTGTAAAAAGATTAAAGATATAATTAACCTATGAATAACATTTTTATATGTAGATGATGTTCATAGCAATTTTTATTAGTGTTCAATAGTATTACTAAAAATTATTCTTATCTCTAATTCTTAAACTATTATTCACAAATATTTATTATTATTGATAATAATAATTATTATTAAGAATTAGTTATATAAATATGGAAAAACTATTGAAGACCAAATAAATTATTAAATTTAAATATTACTTTTGTTAAGAAATATTTCATTATTAGTTATAAATTAATAATAATTTTATTAAATTATTAATTAATATTAAGAAAAACTAATTACAATTTTTATGGACAAAATTAGCTATAATTTCTAAAGGGAAAATCAAAAAGAGAATAAAAATAATTTTAAGAAAAAACATTATAATAATTCATTATTAATAAAAAAAATATGCTAAAGAAGTTTAATGGTAATTAACAACTATTACAATTATTTAGAAAACTTTATGTAACGGTTATTTTTATTAAAAATTAAAATGTTTTGTGCAATAATAAATGATAATTTAAAAGAATTTTGAATTATTATTAATTAAAAAAATATTTTTTTTTATATTTTATTCTTTATGCTCTTCCTTTTACTTCCCTTTATTTCCTTATGCTTTCTATGACTTGCCTCTCTACGTTTCTCACTCTCTCGATTTGATAGACTCTTTATCATACAATGACTTTATTATCTCTCTTTGTCTCTCTCTGTCTCTCTCCATTACTGTCCAACTTTGGAACTTCTCTTTCTAACACTCACTTTAATCCATCTCTATTTTATTCTCACTCTTCTTTTTCTAAATCTATCATTCGTTTCACTTATTAATCATCATAGTTATGTGTTTCTCTTCTCACTCTTTTATGTCGATTTGTCTTCCTTTTACTATTATTGCCTCCTTATTCTCTCTTTCCCTCTACATTACTTCCCTCTTGCATTTCTCCATTCCTACAACTTACTCTTTCTCTCAACCTTCTCTCCATTCCAATCTCTTTCATTCTTTCCCTTTATCTGTGTGTTTCACATTATCATTCCTTTACTCTCTTTATCTCTCTTCTCATTTTATCAGCCATTCTTTCTCTTATTTTGCCACTCTTTCTTATTTATCTTCCATTTATTCAATTACCTCCTTTTTCCTCTCCACTCTCTTCACCCTCCAATTCACTATCCTCACTTCTTGTTCTATTGATTTTTACTCTTCCATTCTTATCTTTCACTCTATATTTTTCTTTCTTTATTCTATATTTTCTCTCTTTATGCCTATAAATCTCACTATCTTTTTTTTTTACTTGTATTCACTTTTTGTCCCTTTCCTTATGAATTGCTTCTCGATCTCTTTCTTCTCTCTGTAATGTTATCTCAAAATCTATCTCTTCCTCTTTATATTTTTTAAAAAATTATTAATTAATAGTAATTTTTAGTAACAATAATTATTTTCTTATAATATTTTTTATTATTTTTATAATATGATCTGAAAGTTATAAATTACTATTTTTAATAAATTTTTTATTATCTCTCTCCAACTCAAACTCTTAATCAGTGATTATTCCCTTTTCTATTTTACCTCTTTATCTCTTCTCTCTCTCCCATCTTTATCTTATCCCTCTCTTGTCTTCTACAACAACTTTCTTCTTAATATCTCAAAGGCTTTTTCTCATTCTATTTCTCTATTCCTTTCTCAATACTCTATCACCATAGTCTTCCATTGTCTACTTCAATGAACCCTCTCTTTCATAATCTTCTTCCATTTGTTCTCTTTATTTCTTTTCCACTCTATTATTTCCCTTTTAGCTATTTGTATTCTCTTTCTTTTACTCTTTTCATCTCTCATAATCATACTACATTTATCTTGTTATTTATATATTTTTCTATTTCTTTTTAATTACTGTTTTCTTTTTATCTCTTTTTTTTATATCTCAAATCTCAATTATCCTTAATTTTTCTCTTCACTATATCTTCTATCTATCCATATCTCTATCTCATTCATTCTCTCTCTCTCTCTCAATTATTTCATACTTCTACTTGCTCTCCTTTTACACCCATTTTCTCTCTATCCCTTTCACTTTATTATTCTCTCGCTTTTACTCATTTTTTATGTCTTAATTTATATGTTCCCTCCTTATCACATTCTTTGTCATTATCTCTATCTTTTCTCTTCCTCTATTATCTCACTTCTTTCATGATAGTTCTTTTCTTCCCTTCTTCTTTTTTAACTTTTTATCACTCCTCCTAACTTTTGCTACCACACACATTAGTTAAGTTGAATGTCTTTTTCTATCCATGACTCTACTTATTATGCTACATCTTACATTTTTCTTCTCCTTATGAATTTATTTGCCTATTTACCTCTTCTATCTATTTGTAATAGCCTAATTCTTTGTCTTTGTCTTTATTTCTCTTGATGAACCTTAACTCTTCTACATCTCCTTATTTTCTCTTATCACAACCTTCTTTTGATTCACTCATTATTTTTCATTCTACTATATCTCTCTTTATTTTGTTTAGGTCTATCCTCCCTTTTCTTTTCTCTAATTATATCTATCTTATTCCTACTATCTCTTGCTCGTCATATCTCTTTATCTTCTCCATCCATTAGCCTTCTATACCAGTCTTAATTTCTCTGAACACTTTAGCACTCTCTTCTCTTTTCCTCTCTTATCCAGATGACACTTGTTATCACTCTTTTCTATCCTATCCTTTTCCCTCACTTTCTCTGTTCCCTCAATCTCCTATGTCATATCTCTCATATGATCTTTATTGTGTCTCACTACTTACATTTCTAATTTTTTCTCTTGAACTCTCTTTGTTTATCACTCATTTATTGTCACTCTCTCTTTGTCTCTTCTCTCTCGCACTATAATTTCACCCCCTCATTTATATTTTTTTACTCAATATCACCTTTCTCATATTTATCACTTGTGTGTTTCTCTTTATCTTCACTCTTCTCTATCATGCTCTATCTCTTTACTTTTGTTCTCTAATATTTCCCATTGCCTATCTTTCATATACCTTCATTATCTCTTGATGTCCTTATCTCTAAATTCCTTCTCTCCAATGAGAAAAATCTTTCTAACTTCCTCTGTATCTTTGTTAATCTACCTCTCTCTTACCTTCTTTATTTAACACTAATTTCTTTAGCCATTTATATCACATTCTTTCTCTCTTCCTAGTTTCATTTCACCCTAATCATTCTCTTCCTCATTATTTTCCTCTTCACAATCTATACGCTACTTTTTTCTCTCTACACTTTCTACCTTTCTCTGTTATACTCTTCATAATGTTTTTTCTTTGAAATTCTTTCTTTCCTTCTTATCTTTGGCACTTTTCAATAAATATTTCTAATCACCTTCCCTTCCCCTTCTCTTTTTCTCTTCTTAATATATGTTCCTAAATGTTTATCTCATATAGATATATATAAATTTTAGCTATCTTTTCTCTCATCATTTTTGTCTCTCATTAATTTCTCTCTAATGCACCACCTATTATGTCTTCTTTATCTTTCTTAATTCCATACTCTCTCTTTCTTAATTTCTCTTTTTCTTGCTCTTTTGAACCTATTGCTGTCATCTCACTCGCTCTTCTATCATCTCCACCTTAACAATTCACCTTATTCTATCAATTAAGCTCCCTCCCACTCTTTTCCATTACTCGCATTCATAATTATTATCTCTTTCTTGTTCCACCTTACTTCCCCACGCACTTTCTCTCTCTTCACCTCTTTATTTATTTTCTGATCTCTTCAATTGTTTCTTTAAATTCCTTTTATTTTTTTATTTACACTTGAAATTTATGACAATTAATTTCATTCATTTTCTTATTTTCTTAATTGATTATAATTTTTTTATTTTTATTATTCACTTCTTCTAGTTCATTTTTGTGCACAAAATTTTCTAGTTCTTCTTCTAATCAATCATCTTCTAATAATTGCTCCATCAAGGTTTCTCTTTCTTAAGAATATGTAGAAATTAAAAAGTGAAGAAAAATATTATTAATTTTTTTAACCATAGTTTTTTTAAAAAATACTAATTATTATAATTATAATTATAATTTCATTATTAATTTTATTAATTTAAAGTATAGTCTTATTCTATAAATCTTAAGAGTTATAATTTTACTCTTTTTGTTGCTAATCTCCTATTTATAATTAGTTCTTATTCGTTTTTTCTTAATTCAATTATAATATTATTTTCTATAATTTTAAAGTTTTTTGAAAAAATGCATTAATACCATTTTTTATTATTTTTTCCTCAAAATAATATTTCCTTATATGACTAGTAATTAATTCTTACTATTCTTCCTCTATCTCTCTCTCCAACATTACTCTCTTTTATCCATCTATTTATGTCCTTTTATCCATAAGTTTTTCTTTCACAAAATTTTTGTACCCCTCTCCATCACATTCTTTATCATATCCTCTATCGTCTTTTCCCAAAATTGTCTCTCCTTCCTTCATGTCTTCTCCTTAAGTTGTTCGTTTTTCTATTACACCTCCCTCTTTATCTGTCCTCTTTATCATTCAATCATTGTGTCTTTTTAAAAAAATTTCTTTTGATTGCTCTATCTTCCTCTTTAACACTCACTTAATCCTAATGTTTGTCTCATTATTTTTCTTTCTTTTCTTCTCCTACTAAATAAAAATCTCTATCAATAGGTCACATTCCTTCAATGACACTTCAATCTCTCTCAGCTCCCTTTTCTTTTTATCTTTTCTTTTTCTACATATCATTCACTTAGTCTCTCTCTCCTATACATCACCTTTTCATTTATGCAATTTTTCCCTTCCTTCTTATATCTCTCCTTTTTACCTCATTCTTGTAATCTATAGTTCTTTTTAAGTTGTATCTTCTCTCTTACATTCCCTGACATGTTTATCCTTTATCTTTCTCTTCTTTAATCTCATCTTTCTTTCACTCTTTCTCTTATCGTTTTCTCACCTATCTCTATCCTCACTTTCTGACTTCACTCACTTTTCTTTGTTACCATAGGCATTGTCTGACTTGTTTCTTTGTCTTTGCCTCTCATTCATTAGTTTTTTGTCTCTATCACACGACTTTATTTTCTCTTTTGTTGTTCTCTATATCATTGCCCCATTGTTCCTCTACTCTTTCGATTACTCTCTCTAGTCGATCTCTCTTTTGCTCTCACTCACTCTTCTTATTCACTCTATCATTCTTCTCACTTACTTATTAATAATAATTTATTTTTAAATTATTAATGTTTTAAATATAAAACAAAAATATAAATATTATATTATACTTTTTAAAAATAACTTAATGAATAATAATAAAAAATAATATGATAATCATTAATGGTATTATTAATAATTTTAAGAAAATTATATTTGTTCTAATAATTATAGAAACTTTTATTGAACTTCCATTTAATGTTTTTGGTACTCTTCCACCTCATGTCTTTCTTCTAATTCCTTTTATTGTCTTTTTTACACTCGAAATAATTCATAATTAATTTTAAACTTTTTCTTATTTCTTCTTCTATTCTAGTTTTGTATTTCTATTATTTTCTTCTTTTGGTTCATTTTTGTGTTCTAAATTTTTTTAATCTTATTATTAGTCATGTTTGTATAATTACACCTTCAATGTTTCTCTTTCTTAATAACATTATTTTTTTAAGAAAATATATAAAATAAAAAATAGAGAAGAAAATTATGCTTACTTATTTTTTGTTTTTTTTAAAAAATATTTATTATAAAAAATATAAATTATAATTATTTTTATTAATTTAAAATATAATATTATTATGTAATTATTATGAATAAGCTAACAATAAATTATAAATTTTCTCATTTCCTCCTTAATCATCTTTTTATAATTATTTGCCATTATTATTCTCAAATTGTATTATAATATCCTTCTATAAAATACTAAAAATTGAAGAAAAAACATTTTTTGTTATTTTTTTTTTGGTATCTCTATAAAAAAAATTATTTATTATTTTTATTAAAATTTAATAATTTATAAAAAATTATTTTTTATTTATTTATTATTTCTAAGAAATAAATTTTATAGTTTTAATATTTTGTTGTAGTACAAATAATAAAGTGAGAATTATTTTATTTTTGCTAATTCTAAATTTGTTGCTTAAGATATTTTTAAGAATATTAGTAATAATAATAGTAAATGTTGGTAGTTCTAATATTAATTATTTACATAACAAGATTAGAGTTATAATTAACACATTAATAACTTTTTTTATTCATAAAATGATCATTAGAACAATGTTTATTAGTTGTAATCAATAATATTAACAATTGTTATTGTTATCTCTAATTCTTGAGCTATTATTCAACATAATAAATTATTATCTATAAGAATTGAAATAATTAAGAATTACCTATCCAAATAAGTAAAAATTATTTAAGAACCACAAAATTATTTAGCCAAAAATTAGTTATGAAAATAAATATTGCTTTATTACTTAATAAAAAAAATAATTTAACTAACATATTTTTAATAATGAGAATATTTATTAAAAAGAATCTTAAGATAATTAGAATTAATCTTACCATAATTAGAATTAAAACAAATTATTCTAAAGATTATAATGGTAATTAATAATTATTATATTTATTAAGAAAAGTTTATATACTTGATTTTCCTATTAAAAAACAATATGTTATAACTTTAATTTGTAATTTTAAAAAGTTTTTTAAAAACTACTATTAATGATACTATTCTTTATATTTTCTTCTCAAAATAATATTACCTAATAGGACTAATATTAATTCTTCTTATTCTTCCATTATCACTTTGTAAAGGTATTCTCCCTTTCTCTCTCTATCTATGTCTCTTTATCTTTAACTTGTTCTCTCACAAAGTATTGGTGCCTCTCCCTATCACATTCATTATCGCAGCCATCGTAATCTTTTTCCAAAAATTGTTTCTCTTTCTTTCTTGTTCTTCACTTTCTTGGGCTATTTTTTTTATTTTTGTTGCTTCTCTCTTTCTTCTTGTCCTTTTTATCATTTGGATTATGCATCTCATTTTAAAATTATTTCTTTGTTTAGGTCTTTTAACCAATTCTATCTCAACTATCTCTCTTCCCTTATCTCCGCACTATCACTCCATTGAATTCTATAAATTTATGCTTCCTTCATTTATTCCTTCTCTAACAATCTATGATTATTTCTTCGTTGCTCTATCCCTCACTCCCTTTCTCTCTATCTTTATACTTTTATTTCATTTTCTTTATCTAACTCTCTCATCTCCTCATAATATTATCACATATCTTTCTCTCTCTGTCACTTTATCAGGCATTATCTCTCTTGCAATTTGTCTCCTACTATTACTTATCCCTTTTCTCTTAGCATTATTTATCTTTATTTAATTATAGATATTTCATCCCAACTAGTTTTCTCTATTTCATTATTAGTCAACCCCTCTCTTATCTTCTCTATTTCACTTATAGTCTTAACCCCTCTTTGTCACACTATATCTCTTTTCTTATTTTACTTCTCTATAATCATGCCCTCTTATTATTTTTCTCTCCTCAATCTCTACCCTACTCATTTCTCTCTACACTTTATTCCATACTCCATTCTATTATGTATAATTATTTTTCTTTTGAACTCTTTCTTTCCTTCATTCCTCTCTCACTCTCTTCATTAAATCTATCCAATCACTTTCCTTTGCATAGCTATCTTTCTCTTATCAATATATGTCCCTCAATTTCTATCTTATCTATATTGAATTTTTAGCTATTTTTTGTCTCCAACATTTTTTCTCTCATTAATTTATCTCAATAAAACACTACGTACTACCTTCTCTATATCTTGCTAACCTTCACACCCTCTCCTACTCTATATCACTTTGTCTCTCTCTTTAAACTTATTCTCTCTTATCTCACTCTCTCTTATGTTATCTCCTTCTTATCGATCCACCTTCTTATTGTATAAATTGATGCTCCCTCCAAATCTTTTCTTGTACTCTCACTCTTAATTAATATCCTTTTCTGCTTCTGCCCAATGCCCTCACTCACTTTCTCTCTTTTAAAATTTTTATTCATTTTTTCTTGGCTCTTCCTCTCAACTCTTCATATATTAATCTCTTCTAACTTTCTCTCTTGCTTATTCTTGTTCTCTCACTCTATCATGCATTATCTCTCTCACTGACTATCTCTTACTATTAATATTATTATTATCTTTTCTCTTAGTCTCCTCTGTTTCTATTTGTCTAGATTTATTTTATTTTTTCCTTTTTCTCTCACCTCTCTCACTTCTTTTTATCTATTTCTCTCTTTATCTTCTTCTTTATCATTCATTGTATGCCTATCTTTAATATCTTAATTCACAAGAAAATGTAGAAACTAAATTAGAAAGATGATATGAATCAAAATAAGAATAATAAGTTAAATAAAATTAAAGAAGTAAAATTAAATACAAAATTATTTGTACTATGCTATTAAAATTTTGAAAATATTTAATAACTCTAAATAATTATGAACATTACTTGTAATTTTTGAGATAAGAAACTACAAATTATGTTTATTGTAATAACAATTATTATTGATAAATTAAAAAAAGATAAAATAAGTTTTTAGAATTAAATAATTAAAATGCTTTGAAATAATAAATTTTATTACATAATTTTTATTTGATAATTATTTAAATTAATTATTCACAATAAATGGAGATTTACTTATGTTAATTATTCTTACATTATTAATAAAGAAGCTTTTTAAATTATTAATGTTATAAATATAAAAAAAAATATAAATATTATATTGTGAATTTTTAAAATAACTTAATGACTAATAATAAATATTAATTTGATAACCATTAATAGTATTATTATTAATTTTAAGGAAATTATATTTATTCTTATTAAATATAGATATTCTTATTCATCTTCCATTTAATGTTTTTGGTCCTCTTTGACCTCATTTGTTTCTTCTAACTCCTTTTATTGTCCTATTCACATTAGAAATAATTCATATTTAATTTTAAACTCTTTCTTATTTCTTCTTTTATTCTCTTTTTTATTTTTATTATTTTCTTCTTTTGGTTTTTTGTTGTGTTCTACTATTTTTTAATCTTAATGTTAACCATCTTTATATAATTACACCTTCAAGGTTTCTTTTTATTAATCACATTATTCTTTTTAAGAATATATATATAAACTAAAAACTAGAAAGAAAATTATTATTTCTTATTTTTATCATATTGTTTTTAAAAAATATTTATTATTATAATTAATTTTATTAGCTTAAAATATAGTATTATTATGTAATTGTTAAGAATAAGATAAGAATAAGTTATAAATTTACTCATTTCCTTCTTAATCATCCTTTTATAATTATTTCCTACTCCTTTTTTCTAAATTTTTATTAAAATACCCATCTTTGAAATACTTAAAATTGAAGAAAAAATAGTTTTAGTTATTTTTTGGCTGTCATTTCAAAAAAAATTATTATTTTTTTTACAATTCAACAATTCATAAAAAATCTATTTTTATTTTTTTATTATTGGTAAGAAATAAATTTAATATTTTTATTATTTAATTATAAGAATAGTAAATGTTTATAGTTCTAATATTAATTATTTACATAAGAAGATTAGAGTCATAATTGACATGTTAATAACTTTTTTATACTTAAAATGATGATTAGAATAGTTTTTGATAGTTATGATCAATACTATTAGTATTTGTTATTGTTATCTGTAATTATTGAGCTATTATTTGAAACAATAAAATTTATTTATTAATGTTAAGAACTATAACAATTTAGAATTAGCTTTTTAAATAAGTAAAAAGATTATAAAAACCACAAAAATATTTAATTGAAAAATAGTTATGCTAATAAATATTTCTTTATTAGTTAATAAAAAAATTTAATATAATTAACATATTTTTAAATGTGAGAATATTCATTTAAATTAATCTTAACATAATTAGCATTAATCTTATCCTAAATAAAACTAATAAGAATTATTCTAAAGACATAATGGTAGTTAATAATAACTACATTTATTAAGAAAAGTTTATACAATCATTATTCTTATTAAAAAAATACTATTAATGACACTATTTCTTATATTTTCTTCTAAAAATAATATTACCTCATAGGATTAATAATTAATTCCTCTAATTCTTCCACTATCACCTTGTAATTGTATTATTTCTTTCTCTATATATCAATGTCCCTTTGTCGATAACTTTTATCTCACAAAATATTTGTGCCTCCACATTGTTTATCACAGCCTTCATAATTTTTTTCCAATATTTGTTTCTCCTTCTTTCATGTTCTTCTCTTTCTTGAGCTATTCTTTTTCTCTTATAGGTTCTCTCTCTCATTTTATCCTCTTTATCATTTGATTAATGTGTTTCTTTTTAAAAGTATTTCATTGCATTGGTCTCTCTTTGCCTTTCCCTCTCTTAATCCTAATGTTTGTCTCCCTCTTTATCTTTCTTCTCTTTTTCTCTTTAAATAAAAATTCTTATCAACTATTGATTTGTCTATGTGATTGATCAATCTCTTTCCTCCCTTCCTCTTTCTATCTCCTCTTAATTTACATATCATTCACTTATTCTTTCTCCTTTATATCACCTTCTCTTCTTTGTAATTTTCTTGTCCCTTCTTATATGTTCTTTTTTTAACTCATTGTCAAAATTTGTAGCTCTTTTATGAGTTGTATGTACTCTATGTGACTCTGTACTATCTCCATCGTTGTTCGATAATCCCTGTACCCTCTCAAACAATCTCTCTAGTCAATTTCTCCTTTGCTCTGACTTACTCATCTAATTTTCATTCTATTATTCTATGCTCTCTTATCTATTAATCATATGTATGTCTTTTTGTTTCTACTATTCTTTATCTTCTTCTATGTCTTTCTTTATCACTCACCATCTCCTCATTATATTCTCCTTCTATTCTCCTCATTTCCCTCTCCCCCTTTTCCTTTACTACAACTTACTCTTTCTCCCTCCACCTTCTCTCTCTTTTGGAATCTTTCTCCATCTTTATTTAAAAATTTAATGAAATAATTAACGTTTCATAATAATTTTAACAACACTGTATTAATTATTCTTACAATTTTAATGCTAATTAATATTTTATGTTATTAATATTATAAATATAAAAAATATAAATATTATATTATGAATTTAAAATAGTAAACATTAATTGATAATAACAAAAAATGATAATCATTAATAATATTAATAATAATTTAAAAGCAATTATTATTTTATCTTGTTAACTATAAACATTCGCATTCATCTTGTTTTTATTATGTTTTGTCTTCTTCCACCTCAATTGTTTCTTCTTACTCCTTTTATGGTCTTATTTGTACTTGAAATAATTCATGTTTAATTTTAATCTTTTTCTTATTTCTTCTTTTATTTTTAATTCTTTTTATTCTTATTATTGAATTGTTGTGATTCATTTTTGTGTTCTAAATTTTTTAATCTTCTTGACATCAATTATCTTTATATAATTACACCTTCAAGGTTTCTTTCTTAATTACATTATTCTTTTTAATAATTATAAACAAAAAAGTAGAAAAGAAAATTATTGTAATTTATTTTGGCCATAGTTTCTAAAAATGTATGTTAATTATTATAATTATAAATTCTAATTTTTTTTAATTAAATTGAAATATAGTCATATTATGCAATAGTTTAGGATAAGACAATAGAAGTTATTAGTTTACCCTTTTCCTTCTTAATCACCTTTTTATAATTATTTCTTATCTATTTTTCCTTAATTTGCATTATAATATTATTCTCTAAAATTTGAAAAAAAAATTAGTCATTTTTTGAGGTGTCTTCTAAGCAAAATTATTTATTATTTTAATTACAATTTAATAATTAGTAACTTTTATATTTTTATTTCTTTTTCATTATTATTGAGAAATAAATATTATACTTTTAATATTTTATTACTAGATTATGAAAGAAGTGAATATCATCTTATTCCTTATAATTTCTTAAGACATTTTCAATCATAATAATGATAATAATAATAAATATTCATTTTTACAATATTAATGCTTTACATAAGAAGATTAGAGTTATAATTGACATGAGAAGAACCTTTTTATACTTAAATGATGGTGCAAAAAAGTTTTATTAATTATGGTCAATACTATTACTAATAACTGTTGTTGTCTCCCATTCTTAATCAATCATTACAAATAATTAATTATTGTTGATATGAACTATAATAAGTAAGAATTAGCTATTTATATAAGTAAAAATTATTTAAGAACCAAAAAAATTATTAAATTTAAAAATTAGTTTTGCTAATAAATATTACTTTATTAGTTAATAACAAATTGTAATTTAATTATCATATCATTAAATAAGAACAATAATTAACTACAATTAGTCTTAACATAATTAGAATTAATAAATTTTTTTTAAAGGATTATAATTGTAATTAATAATTACCATATTTATTAAGAATTGTTGATAAAATAGTTGTTATAAAAAAAATTTGTTATAACATTAATTAATAATCTTAAAGAATTTTCATAATATACTATTAATGATAATATTTTTTTTTATGTTTTGTTCTCAAAATAATAGTCTTATAGGATTAACAATTAATTCTTCTTGTTCTTCCTCTATCTTCCACCAATATTATTATCCCTTTCTCTCACTATCTATGTGTCTTTATCCATAACTTTTTCTCTCACAAAATCTTTGTGACTTCACCTTCACATTCTTGATCATAGCCTCTATCATCTATTTTCCAAAAATTTCACTCTTACTTTTGTGATCTTCTCCTTCTTATGCTGTTCTTTTCCTCTATTACTTTTCTTTCTCTTCTAGTCCTCTTTGACATTCAAATAGTGTGTCTCTTTTAAAAACTATTTCTTTACATGGCTCTCTCTTAGTTTTTGTATCTCTTAATCTTAATGTTTGTCTATCTCTTTATCTTTCTTCTCTTTCTCTCTCTAAATAAAAATCCCTAAAAAATTTGTTGCTTTTGTCCCTGTGACCCATCATTCTCTCTCACCTCCCTTTATCTTTCTATCTCCTCTTAATCTACATATCATTCACTTAGTCACTCTCTCCTATATATCACCTTCTCTTTTTTTGCAATTTTTTCTCTCACTTCTCACATCTCTCTATTTTATCTAATTCTCTTAATCTCTTTCTCACCCATCTCTTTCCTCACTTTCTCACTTCCCTTTTTATTGTTATCTTGGGCATTGTTTCACTTTCTGTATCTTTATCTCTGACTCTATTTTTTCTATCTTTAGTAGACAACTACTTCATTGCCTCTTTTTGTACATCTCTCCATCATTGTACCATTATCTCTTACCCACGTGAACACTCTCTCTAGTTAATTTCTCTTTTCCTCTCACTTGCTGTTCTTATTTTCACTTCATCATTCATCTTTCTTACCTATAAATCATAGTTGTCTTTTCCTGCCATTTCTTTTATCTACCTCTGTCTTTCTTTATCTCTCTTTATCTCCTTACTCTATTCTCCTTCTCTTTGCCTCAATTTTATTTGCTTGTTCACCCATCTTATAACTTACTCTTTCTCTCTACATCTTCCCTCTCTTTTTTGAATCTTTCACCTCCTTTCCCATTATTTGTGTCATTCTCTATTTTCATGCCTTACTCTCTTTTTTTATCTCCTCAATCTATGACCTATTTCATCCCTAACTTCACCTCTTTGTATTTTTTCTTCTCTCACTTCTTTTAACGCCTCTTTCATCTCCCTTAATCTCAAATTAATGCTCCTTAGTTTTTTGTCTCTTGGTCTTTAACTCTTCCATTCTCTTCTTTTGCATTGAACTCTTCACTCTTTATTGTGTAATTCTTCTCTTTATCTTTATAAATCTCACTTTTATTCTTTCACTCGAATTCTCTCTTTGCTTCATCAACCATCTGTCTCTTTTTTTTTCCTCTTTTTCCTCTAAGAATCTATATAATAATCTATCTTTGTCACTCTTAATCTCAGCCTCTTAATCTCCCTATCTTCCCTTTTCTCTCTAACTTCTTTATCTCTTATTGCACTCCACCCACTATATCTTCTTAATCTACTTTCCTTCTTCCCCATCTTTCTTCGTCTCTAACGCACTTTTAAATTCTAAATCTCTCTTCTTTTCTCAATCCTCAGTCATCAAGTCATCTACATTCCCTGTCATTTAATTTCTTTAAACTCTCGCTCACATTATTCACTCTTACTTGTTCTTCATTTTTCTCTTCTTCTGTGCCATTGTTCCTTTAAGATTTTGTCCTTTATTTTTCTATTTTTATCTCTTTATCTTTCTTCATCTATCTCTTAATCTAAAATTTTTCTATTTCTTGTTATCTCTTTGTGTTCCTTGTTTCTCTTTTTTTCAGTTTATATCTCTCTTTCTATATTTATCCTCAATAATATCTTTTTTCTTATCCATTTCTTTTATCTCTATTCACTTTATCTTTTAACTCATTTGTTTCCTCTTCTATTTTCCTACTTCTCCTTATTTTTTATTGCTCCTTTTGCACCCCCTTTCTCTCTCCAAGACCCTTTAATTTAATATCTATTTATTCATCCGTCACCTTTGCTCCTCTTTTTTGTCTCAATGTATATAGTCTTTCTATATTATATTCGTTGTCATAGACTTTATCTTCTCTCTTTTATCAATTCTTTCTTGCACTTCTCTTACTTCACCTTATTTTTCATTTTTGATCTATTTCTTCTCTTATACTTCTTTACTCAACAAATAATTTATGTTTGCATGTATATTTAATCTCACTCTCTACCTTTTAGTATATATTCTACACTTTGCTTCTCTCTTTGTATTTATTTACCTCTTTGCTTCTTCTTTTTCTATGTATTAATCTAACTCTTCTTCTTCTTCTTTCTTTCCATTGATGACTTTTTACCCTCCTTGACCTCACCTCTACCTATGTCATCTCAACCTCTTTCTAATTTGCTCATTTATCAATCTACCTTCTTATTCTATAAAACGGACAAAATCAAGCATACACCCTTATACAAACATTTATGTGCATACACTCACCCAAAGTCACATACAAGCAAACATATAGACAAACACATGCACATGTACAAATATGCATAGAAACAAAAATTTACGCATCGACAAACACATGTATAGTATACACAGGCTTGTGCAAACATGTGTGTGGACATACACACACAAGTGCACACACATAGACACACATGTGCACACACACACACACACACGCTTACATGCATATACTCAAATATGCACACATGCATAAACACTCACATGCACTTATACACACACCCACACACACAAATGCATGGATGCACACATGCACTCGTATGCATGCACACAAGAACACATGAATGCACATATGCACACAAAAGCACACACACACACACAACACACACATCTACACCCATGCATGCACACCCACACACACATACACATTCAAAAACAAAACCTTGCACATGCACATGCACACACATGGAAATGCACAAGAAAACACATGCACATGCACTCAAACTCACACACATCGACATACATGCATGATGACACAACCCAAACACATGCATGTGTGCATGCATAAATACATCCAACAATGGACAAAAGCATTTATGCACATTTGCCCAACCAACACACATGTGCACCTACATGCACAAATGCATGCACATGCAAACATGCACAAATGCATACACACACATGCACATGATCACACATATACCCACACCGACACACACATACTCGCACACACACATAAACACAACATACGTGCACACATCGACATGAATGTAAAGACATAGATGTACACACGCACACACATATACATACGCATACATGAGCACATGCGTGAGCACACAAACACTCCAATGCACACAAGTGCATGTACTCATGCAGATGCATGCATGCACACATGGCTAGTCGTATGTACACATAGTTGAGTGCATGTATGTATGCACATGCCCACACAAGCACACAAGTATAAAAATAAAACTACAACCACCTATACACACACATACAAAATAACACAAGCACACACACACTCACAAGTTCACAAACACATACACACACACATACATGCTCATAAACCCACATGCACACACACACAAAAATACAAACACGCCAAAAAAAATGTGCACACACACAAACTCACTTGCACATACATGCACACACGAACAAACACAAACACACATGCACACACATGCACATACACAAACATAAACACATATCTATAAGCATATTAAACACAGGCAAGCACATACCCACATATACACACATACACAAGCATACACAACCATGCACATACACACACACACACATATGCATACACATGTACACATGCATGCACAAACACACATATCCACAAACACTCACATACATGCACAAAAACATGCTTGCACATACAAACATACTTGCATGTGTGTAGATACATAGATACTAACACACAGACATGACCATACATGTACACATACACATGTACATATACACTTGTAAAGGAACAAAATAACAAACAATTATAAGCACAGTCATGCTCACACACATGCACGCACACGTGCACATATGCACATGCATGTGCATAAGCACTGACACATGCACGCACACATGCTCACCCACACACATACTCGTATGCACATAAATGTTCACACACACATAGACGTACACACACTCATGCATAAACATGTGAACGCACACACAAACACATCTATGTATAAGATTGCACACACACATATGCATGCACATGCACACAAGCACATGCAGTCATGCACCAACACACACATACACACACAAGCACGCATGAACACCACACACACATAGATGCACACATGAACTAAAATTAAAGCACACACACATGCACACACAAAAGCAAATGTGTGCACATTCACACACATAATCACAACCACACAAGTATAAGAACAACCTGTACACATAAAAAAGGCACACATGCACACACACACACACATGCATACACTTACATATGCAAATACACATGCACACTCACACAATTACACATGTGCACACCCACCCACACAAACATGTTTCTACACATAAACACATACACAAACATAAATGGACACACACTTGTACAAACACACATGTGAACCCACACAAACACACATGCATACCTATGCAAACCCATGCACAACCATGTTTATGCACATGCACATATACAACTTTGCACACACTCACACTCACATGCATAGACACATACATGAATACAAATAGGCACACGCACACATATACACATGCACAGATGCACGTGCACATGTGCACACATGTGCACACACATGATCACCTATAGACATTAGCACAAATGCACACTCATGCATACACATAGATATGCACATATACAAAGACACACAAACAAGCACAGACACTCATATGCTTGCACTTAAATGTATGCACAAGCACATGCAAAAACAAACCAATGCATAAATGCTTACACACATGCAAAATGTACAAAGACATACACATATACACACATGCTTGCATGCACACACACCTAGACACACACACATGCATAAACCCAAAGAAGGATGTACACACACACATACACACTATCACATGAATGCATACAAATACACTCACATAGATAAACACTCATGCACAGAAACACATGCATGCACACACACACATACATGAACATACAGAGACATAGTTAACACGCACACAAGTGAGCACACACATTCATGCATAAATGTGCACATATACACATGCACATTCATAAATGCACATAAGCACATATGCATACTAGTGAACACAAACACAAGAACACACACCCATGCACACAACCATGTCCACACACACATAAGCATGCATACACACTCATAAGCATGCACACATACTCACATAAATACAAACAAATATGAACACACACATACATCAAAAGCAACACATGGAAACACACACATACGGACACGCACACATGATCACACAGACATACGCACACACGACCACTTATGTACTCACACACAAAAAAGGCATGCATACATACACATGCACACACACATTCAAACACATACGTATGCACACCCACACACAAACATGCAATGGAATGCATAGATGGCTAATGGCACACATGTAGAAACACAAACAAGCATGCACACACACATGGACACCAATACTCACACCCAATGCATGCACACACACATGCATACATGGACATATACAAACACGCATGCATACCCACACAAGCATACACACATGTACTTGGATGCACGTGCGCATGTACATAGAAATAGACTTGCATACATATGAATGGAAAACATACACACATATACACCCACACATATGCATATATAAGAGCACATGCACACACACACACATGCATAATTACATTCACACAAGAACACACCCCAAACACTTGAACAGACACATGCATAGATAGGCACATAGTCATGTACAAACACCCACACACAAACATGCACATACTCACACACACCCAAAACTATAGACACACACAAGCATGCACACCAATGCATAGACGCACATACACAAGCACATTCACACACATGCACTTGCATAAACTTGTAAACACATGCACATACACCACACATAGTCACACACACACCTCTATGCAAACACATGGGCACATGAACATTAACACAAAACCATGTACATGCATAGACACAAACATGCACATAGACAAACACACATATATAGAAACACACACACATGCACTCACACACACATACAGATATTCACACATGCACCCATGCACACACACACACACATGCTCACAAATGCATGAACACAAACACAGAAACAAAGATGCATGCAAACACATACACATGCACACACACACACATGCATACACTTATGCACAAACACACACATGAGAACACACGCACAAGAATGCACCCATAAACATGTGTGCACATGCACACACACTTACACAAAATTGCATGCACACACAAACACACACATGTTCATGCATGCATAAACATATATGCATGCATATGCACACACATGCACACACATGAACACACTTACAGACACATAGTTGCACACACACACACATGTAAGCAGACACACGCTTACACACATACACACACACACACACATGCACACATGCTCACACAAGTAGATGCACACATGCAGACATGTACACACACTCATGCACACAACCATATATACACATACATGTACATAAAACTACACATATGCAAACACACCCACCTGCAAGCACACAAAGACATGCACACTTGCACACTCACACATAGTCAACATGCATGCAAAATCTCAAGTACAAACATGGATAGACATGCATACGCACACATGCGTAGACACATACACATGCACAAGCATGCACACATTCACATTCACAAATGCAAGCACACGCACAAACACACACACTACCAAAACACCCATGCACAACACAGACACATGCACAAACATGTGATCACACATACATAAGAGCATAAAAACTCATGAACACACATTGATGCACATGTACACAAATAAAAAAATATGTACATAGGCATGTACCCACACCATAAGTGCACAATCAAACATGCTCTCCCACATACATGCAAACATGTGCATATGTGCACACACATAGACATAGACACCCTTGCTCACATGCACACACCAACACACACAAATGTACAGATGCTTACATCACAAATGCACATGCACTCATGCATATGCCCATAAGAGCATATGCATACGTGCACACATGTACACACACACACATGCACATGCACACACATGCAAATGCCAATGCATGCACACAAACATCTAGACTCTCACATACACACGAATAAGTACAAACATATACACGCACATACATGCACATGAATGCACTCTCACATGCACACATGCATGCATACACACATGCACACTCATGCACATATAAAAATGTGCACACTTACACACATGCAAAAACATAAAGATGTACACACACATATATACACACATGCATGCATGAATACATGTATGCATATGCAAACACACATACATGCACACACATATGTACAGATAGCACACACACACACAAAAGCTTGCACACACACAAATGCACACATTTAGATACACACACATGTAAAGATAGGCACACACGTACACATAAGCATACACACACACACACATGTAGATATGCACACATGTAAAGATAAGCATACACCCATATACAACACGTGCATGCACATAAAAGCACATACACACATAAACACACACATATAAAATATATTTAACAAATGACAAGGAATATTAAAAATTAAATATATATGCTCTCTTTCACTTCATGCTCCTCCTTATTAAATTCTTTGTCTCACTTATCTAAATAGTAACCGTTCTTCTCCTTTGACACCATAGAAAAGGGAGGTACAATTTATATAATTTTATAACACCTAATTATTGTTTTATTTTTGAAATTGTTTGAATACAAGGTACTTAGTAAAAATGCCAATCAATTCTTGTTGGTAGGAACATATTCAAATTCTACTAAAACTTTAGCTTTTTTGATCTTTAATAAAATTGTATTTTATATTAATGTGTTTGGTCCTAGAATGATGAACTTGATTTTTTACTAAAGCCAAAGCACTAATATTAACAATTTGAATAGGAATATATAAGAGATATAAACCATAATCATGAAGTTGTTATCTTAACCATAATACCTGGGCAACACAACCTTTTGCCGTTACATACTCGACTTTTATGGTCGATAGGGATATGAAATTTTGCTCCTTGCTTGACCATGAAATTAGATAATTTCTTAGGAATTAACATATACCTGAAATACATTTCTTATCTATCCTAGAACCTAAAAAGTTTGAATCTGTGTAACCTATGAGACTATATGAAAAAGTATTTTTAGTGTAGCATAAACTTAAGTTCATTATACCTTTTAAAAATTTAAAGATTCAGTTAACTACCTTTAAATGGCTTTCCTTACGACTTGATTGAAATTTAGCACATAAGGCAACACTAAAAAAGTTGTCTTGTCTATTTACCATTAGTTATAATAATGATCTAATAAGACCTCCATAAAGTTTTTTATCAATAAGTCTCCTAATTTCATCTAAGTCTAAGTTGATTGATTAATCTATTAAAATCTTTTTATGCTTCATATTTTCACATCTACATTTCTTGAATAATTCTTTTAAATACTTTGTTTGAGAAAAAAAATCACATATATTAATTGCCTAATTTGTAATTCTAAGAAAAAGTTCATCTTATCCATCATTCTCATCTCAAACTCCCATGCCATTATGTAACTAAATTCTTTATGCACATTTTAATTTGTGCTTTCAAATATTATGTTAACATGACCTTATATAAGTAATAAATGAACTTTTAATGATTTTAAGAATAATATGGTTTTACTTTTCCTTTCCTAAAACTACTATCAACTAGATAATGACTCAATTTTATGATACCATACATAGGGACCTTGCTTAAGGCCATAAAGTGTCTTCTTAAGTTTATATCCAATCTCACCGTGCATAAGGGTCTCAAAACTATAGTGTTGTTCTACATTCATATATTCTTCTATTATCCTATCTAAAATGCACTTTTTACATCCATTTAAAATAATTTAAACTTTTTTATGACAAGAATATGTTAACAAATGTCTAATGACCTCTAATCTTGCCATAAGTGCAAATGATTCCTCAAAATCTATACATTCAACATGGTTATAACACTTAGTGACAAGTCTAGCTTTGTTTCTAATGATCATTCTATTTTCTGTAATTTAATTTTGAATACCCATTTGGTTCTAATTACTTATTGATCACTAGGCTTAGAAACTAATTCCCACACTTACTAATAGAAGAGTATCTTAAGAAATTCCTACAATTACTTTTTCATCAACCTTGTTCATGTTGACTCATTCATTATTACATTTAGACTCAAAACATAATGGTAGCTAACCTTTGTCATCTTATCTTTAAATAGTTCATAAGAAGTTTTCTTAATTATTGGCTTTAAACTAATACTATTTATTCTATAATATGTACCATTAATTTTCTCAACCCAAAGATACTTTGGTTGATTGTATTTGACCAATGTTATTCTACCAATCTCTACCAAGGTTTAGTTCTTTCTTTCTATAATCTTATTTTGTTGAGATGAATAAGGACATGTATATTGATGCTTTATTTTATTGCCTTTGCAATAATCTTAGAAATCCTTATTCTTAAACTCACTACCATTATCACTTTGAATACAAATTAATTTAAGATTTTTTATCTTTCTGTCTCTTTTATCAAATTAACAAAAGTTTCAAATGCCACAACTTTATTCTTAAGAAATAAAATCTAAATATATCCAAAAACATCATCAACAATCACAAATCCATATTTGTTTCTACCTGAACTCAAGGGTTGTATGGATCCAAAGTTGTTTAAATAAGCTATCTCTAAAAATCTACTAATAGTTAGGTCATGCCCTGGTTTAAATGAAGATTTAAACTGCTTAGTTTTTGGCATGATTCATATATTTTCCAACTATTTTTGTTTGGTTTGGGAAGACCTCTAACTATATCTAACTACTTATTTTCTTTAAGATAGAATAACCTACATGACCTAGTCTCCTATGCCATAAATTATTCTTATTTGAATGTGTAATAAGACGTTCTATTATACTAGCTTCTAGTTTATCAAATTTAATCACATATGTGTCACATTGTCTTCAACCAACTAATAATACTTAATCACCTTTTGATATTGTAAAGTATTAAGTATCAAAATTAACAAAATAGCCATTATCACAATATTGACTAATACTAATTAAATTAAATTCTAATCCATCAACTAAGATAATATTTGAAAGCATAAAATTATGCATACCTATATTACAAATTCTAATTATGTTTTTCTTAGAGTTGTCTCTTAGTGTTACCTATTTATTTGATCCACATTCTATTGATACAAATGTTGATAAGTCTCTAGTCATATGTCTTGAGCATCTACTATCCAACACTTAAGTGCTAGATCTTGATTTTATCTTTATGTATTGTCACATAAATTATAAAAGTTTAACTTATTAATAGTAAAATATAACTTTTATTTTATTAGTTTATATTCTTTTATAAACATATAATTTCTAAGCATATTTTTTTAACCTATGAATTTTTTTAATATATTATATCTCCACACCATAATTATAGAGATATCTTATATTAATATTTTTTTTATCTAACCTTAAGAACCCAAGCAAGCTTCGATTGGGCATTAATATTCACTACAAGAGAAATCATAATATCGTTTTTAATTACCCATTTGAAACACAATTTTGAACTATAAATGATTTTTCTAATTTTACAATCCTTGATGGTTTGTCATTTTCTACAATAATAAAAGCATGTAATATTCGAAAAGTTTTGCATGTATTCAAGATAACACATATCCTTACGTTTAGAAAAATGAACAGCATGTGAAGCATTAAAAAAATTTTGCATGTTCAAGAAAGTAAACTTTTATTTTTAAACAAATAATTTCTCCTTTTGATTTATTCTCAATAATAATGGAATTTTTTTATCACATGTTTGAAGCATTTCTATTTTCTTGTTCTCATATTCTTTCACAAAAAAAATCTAAAAGATTAATCTTTTCTTAGTAAACGTTTTTAATTTTTTATGTGCATACATTAAAGAAGTTAAAGTACTAATAACTTCTATGTAATTATTTACAAAAATATTATAAGGCTAAGAGCTTACCTCATTCTCTTCTTCTTCATTAGATGTGCTTTAATCATCCATGAAGCACAACATCCCTTCCTCCTCACAATTTGAAGTTGTGGAGTCAAAGTCATTTGAAGCACTCCAAGTAGCTTGGAAGGCTTTCTTCTTCTTCCTTCTCTTCTTTTTCACATCTTTTCTTTTATTGTCTTTCAGTTGTGGACAATCTAGTCTAATATGGATGGTTTGACCAAAATTATAACATTTTGGTGCCTTCATCTTCTCCCTTTTCTTTTTTTGCCAATTCTTGTTTTCAAAACTTTTTGGCAAATTTTTTGCTAAACTTTTAGCATGAAAATTTACCTCTTCCTCCAAATCAATAGAAGAGATGGATGTCGAATCCAAATCTTCTTTGCTTGCATTAAATGCTAATTGTTCCTCTTTTCTTGCTCCATGCTTTGGATTGCATGTGAAAGCCTCCTCTTCAACTCTTCCAATCATCTCAATTTTGGTTGTTAATAATTCTCCAAGTAGCTCATCTCTTGTGAGCTTATTTATATCTTTGCCTACCTTTATTTCCATGGAAAGAGGATCATAATCTTTGGGAGAATCCTTAGTACTTTTCTTATAAGACCTACATTCAAAAGTACTTTTCTAAGATTTGCTAATCTATTAATAATATTAGTAAATCACATAAACAACTTCTTTATAGTTTCTCCTAAATTCATTCTAAATAACTTATAACAATGTGTAAGAAGATTTATTTTGTTTGTTTTACTTGTGAAGTTCCTTCATAAGTAATTTCTAATTTTTTGTAAACTTTATGTGTGGTATGCAAATTCATAACTTGATTAAATTCACTCGGAGATATGCCCCCACACACATACACATATAGGCAAGCACATGCATACACACATCCCCTACTCCCCACACACATGCACACACACACACATAGATGCATATGGACACAGTAAATCCATGGACATGCACATACACACATAACTATACTTGCACACATGCAAAATAATATAGACATACACACATGTACAAACACACACGCACACAAAACACACACACACATGCACAAACACATACACACAAACATAGACACCAATGCACACTATAATGAACACATAGTCACATGCATATGCATGTATGCACATGCTCACTCACACTTATATGCAAACACACACAGACTCACAGACATGCATAAACATGCACACACACACACATGAGCACGCAAGTAGCCATCTACACAAACACATGCACACACACACACACACGTATACACAAACACACTCGCACACTTGCACTCACACACACACATGACCATGCATAGGGACACAAAGATGCCCATGCACTAATGTGCACATGCACACACATACAACCACAATCTCACACATAGACACACGCATATATACATACATCTGGACACATGCATAGATGAAAATTGATACACAAGCATGCATGAAAGCACATGCACATACACATACATGCATGTGCCCATGCACACTCATGGTTACTCACATGCACAGGTGCACTCACATACAGAAAGGCTTATAGAGATGAACACAAACTTGCTATACAGGCACACATAAACACACACAAGCACACACACACATCACACACAAACTTACACATAAACACATGGATGCACACATGCGTGCACACACACATACACATAAACAAGCACATACATTTGCACACTCAAACAAATGCTGACTCGAACACGGATACATAGACACACACATGTCTAAAAACTAAAAAAAACAAACATATAAAAATACACATGTACATGCACACATGCATGCTTGCACACACACAAATATGTACACATACACACATATCTACATAAACACAAACACACACGCAAGGACACAAAGCCATATGCATGAGCACAAACACACACACCCTTCCATAGATGCAAACACAAATATGTGCACATGTACACACTCTCAAGAGCACACTTTAGCACTCACACACGTGCATGCACACATGTGGACATGTACCCACACATATGAATACACAAGCACACTCATGCACACAAATGTACACACATGCATACACACTTACATAGAATCACTCACAAAGATGCACACACTTGCACATGCATACACATACACACACAAGCACACACACACATACACATACATATACACATGTGCACATGCACACACACTAATACCCAAACACATGTACACATGCATAGCACACTTACACGCACATGTGCTCATACACACATACATGCATGCACATATACCCACTCACATGTGCACACATGGAGAATTACACATACACAACCAAATATAGACAAACAAGCACACACACATGCATGCATAGGCACACATACACACAAACACGAATGCACACACAGAAGAACACATGGACACAACCACACACACAAAAGCACCCATACATACACACATTTGCACACACACACAACCACACACATGTACCTACACTCACTCACATGCATACACAAGCTCAAAACATGTATGTAAGCTAGCACATACACATGCACACACACATGCATGCACACACATTGAAACGTACATGTAAATACACAACTACACACAAACAAACACAAGCACACACATGTGCATGCATGCACACGTACCCATACTTGTGCACATAAGCACACGCACATAGAAAAGCACACACACACAACACAGAGTCAAACAAACATGTAAACACACGTGCCAATGCACAAATGGACACATGCACAAACATGCATAAATATAGATGCACATAAGCACGCTCAAGCACACACACACACACACAGGTGCATATACATTCCTACACATGTACATGCACACACACCTACACCAAAGTGCACACATACACATACATACACACTCACACATTCACAAATGCACGCATGCATAAGGATATGTAGGCATGCACACACCCATGCATAGGTACACACATACACACACCTACTTGAACACATTGATGCACATACACATGCACATACACTTCACTCACATACACACACACACACGCATGCATACAAGCTCACATGTAAAAACATTTATAGACCAATGAACAAATACATGCATGCATATGTACATACACACGCACACACCCAAAAATTAATGCTAAAGAACACAAACTTGCACACATAAACACACACACACACACACATATAAAACCACATATAGACACCTATGCACACATTTACAAATTTACAAACACTTGTACACACATATGCACATACATGCACACACACACATGCACACACACACACACACTCTCAAATATGCACAACCACACACTCACATGCACATGAACATGTGGATAAACACATGCATGCCCCCCACACACACAACATACACACACAAAGATGCACACAAACAAACATAAATGGACACATAGACATCCATGCACATGCACACTTGCAAGCACATGTCTACACAAACACATGGAGACAGACACTTACACTCACTCACATGCACATGCACATACATACATGGACATGAAAAAATACTCACAAGCACAAGCATGCACATACGTAAGCACACACATTCACATAGACACACATGCACATACACACACGCACACAGGCACACACCTATGCATAAACACTCACATAAACATGTATTCACACACATACATGTACACATGCATGCACACACACACACACACACTCTAAAGTGCACATACAAAAACATGCTCACTCTCATGCAATCACAGACGCACATGTACACACACAAACATGACCATATACACACTTGCATGCACACATGCGCATGCAAATGCACATGTACACAAAGACACATGCACAAACACATAAACACATGAATACCCATACACATATACATGCAAAAACATGAAATCACACACATACACACACACACACTTGCACACACACACACACACACACACTTGCACACACACAAACACACATGCACTTGAACTCACACACATTCATGCATACACATGCACAAACATGAACACACTTGTATACATTGAAGCACACACACATGTGTACATACATGCACATGCATATGAACACGTAGATACATATAAATACAAGCACACACATATGAACAAACACACACACACATGCACACAAATATACACACAATTAGGCACACACATATGCATGCACAATGCCCATGCAAAATCACACACATGCCCTCAAACACACACAAACACTCACACATGCACACATATGTATATGCATGCACGCACACATATACATACTCACACATAGGCAAGCGAACAAATGCACATACACACTTAGACATGCACACACATATAAACAGACCAACACATGTAGACACCCAGATAAACTGACAAGCACATGTATAAACACATGTACACACAACCACATGCACATGCTCACACACACACATACACACATCAACATAGACATACACACAAACATGCACAAAAACACACAAAAACATGCACACATACTCACACATATGCTATATATGCAGACATGCACACATGCACACTTACAAATACATGCACATATATCGACACACACTCATGCTCATGCACAAACACAACCACACACATACAAACACACACAAGTATGCACATATACAAACATGTGCTCATATATGCATGTGCATGCATAAACACATTTAGTCACACACACCTGCCCATGCACACACAAGCACATGTGCACACACACACAAGCACACATGCACATACATACATGCACACATGTTTGCACACATCCTCTCACACACAAACACACTAAGATACTGATACTCGCACATAAATGGACATGCAAAGACACACGTATACTCACACATAAGAACACATAGGCACAGACACATGCACACACTCACAAGCATGCATACATGCACACAAACACACACACGTGCACACATGTACATGCACATGTGCCCATGCAAACACAAGCACACATGCATAAAATCACAATCACAGATATGCACATATGTACACACACACATACTAGCATGCACACACACACACCAACAGGATCATATACAAATATGCTCACACATGTACATGCATAGACACACACACACGTGGCCACACACATATACACATATGCACATATACAGATGCATAGTCAACACACATACATTTAAGTATGCTAACACATACACACAGTCACACAATAACACAAATGCTTACATATGCACACACAAACACGCACATATTTGCACACACACAAGCAAACACATGCACACAAAAACACATTTGCACATGCTAAAACATATGTGCACACACTTGCACACAGGCACAAACATATAAACACCCACACATTGCACATAAGCAGACAAGCACATCCATGCACACACACATAAGCATGCACATCAGCATGCACACATAAATAAGCTTACACACATACATGCATAGATACAAACATACACACATGCACATGCAAACATATACACTGGCATGCAAACCTATGCATACACAAACACACCTAATTGAACATGCCCACACATGCATATGTTCAAGCACATACAAATAGAAAAACAAACACACCTACATACATACATGCATGTACAAACACATGCATATACACACACACATAAACACACACACACTAAAAGAAACACAAAAACTTGCACACACACACAGACACATGCACATACTACTATATAGATGATGGACACATTCACACACACATGAACACAAATACACACAAACCACCATACACACCAACACACACATGCACATACGAACACACACAAGTATACACACACATATATGTACCTAAGCACACATATGCACACATCTACACATGCATGTAGCTAAACAAGCACACACATAGGCACACACACAAACACACTCATGCACACACATGAATGCACACACACACGTAACCAAACCCACACTCATGCACAACACACATATATAGAGATGCAAACACATGTGCACACAAAACCATGCATGCAAAAACATACATGCATACAGACACAGTCACACACTCAAGCACACACAAATTTGCACACATGTACATGCACAAAAAATCATATATGCCCACACACACAAGCACATTCACTTAGACATATGCACAAGCATGCACATGCATTGACACACCAAGCACACATGTAAACACAAACAAACACATATGTCCTCACTTAGATAGGTGCTCACATGTGCACACACACCAAGACACACACATACACTCACATGTTGGTGAGCACAGATATGAACAAACACACACATGCAAACATACACACATACGTAGGCATGTATACACACACACCCACACACATGTGCATGCATTAGCACATACATGCACATTCACACATGTTACCATAAGTGCATGCACATGCATCCATTCACATACACAAACACATGTGCACACACATAGATGCAAACACACACATGTAGACACATGTACGAATAAACACATAGACACATATGCATAATCACACACCTGCACATGCACATATGTACATAAATATGAAAAGACACACACACACACCCACACAAACACACACACATGCACACACCCACACATACACATGCACCCTCCATGCTCACACACATGCACACATGTACAAAGATGCACACCCATACATACTCATACACGTGCACGCACACATACATATGCAAGAAAACACAATACATAGACACACACACACACACATACACATAGACTTGTGTGCATGCAATGCAACACAAACACATTCACATACATGCATAAACAAACAAAACACACAAGAACACACAGGCACGTACACAAGCATACACACATAAAAATAGACATATGTCCATGCGAAACATATGCTTACACACACATGCTTACACATATGCACATAGTACACACACAAGAAAGTATGCACATCACACACAAACATACACACACATAGGTTTTCATGCATAAATACACGTGCACACATGCACACACACACAATGTATACACCAATGTATGCATGCACAGGTATACAAACACCTACACATAGCCACACACTCATCCATACACACATGCACATGAACGCATGTGCATCTGTGCACATGCATGCACTCATGCACACACATAAGCAGACACACAACAAGGACATACACCAACACACACACATGTACATAAACATGCACACAACCACATATATGCATATGCACACACACAAGCAAACATCCACAATCCCATGTGCACACACACATAAAATACCTACACAAATGCATATGCACATGTAAAAAAATGCTTACCCATACACACGCACATGTGCCTGCTTGCACAAAAATGTATGCACACAAACAACCACATATACACACAAGCACACACACACACATGCACAAAGGCACACACATGTACACAAATGCACTATGCACCCATACAAACATATGTACACTTGCATAACAAATGTGTATGCTCATGTACACACATGCCCACTTATGCATAAACATAGGAACCCATAAGCACACACACATGCATGTACATGCATACACATACATGTGAGCTAACACATGGATGTACACACACAAACACACATATAGATACAAACACACATGCACATAGTGCACATACACATATAAATCAATATACCCATGCATGCATGCACACACTCAAATAAATGCATATAGTCACACACACACACATATGCACATGCACACAAATATACACACATGTAGATGCACACACATGCATGCTCAAACATGCACTTACATGCTCACATACATGCATGCACACATACACACAAAACACTCTCACATCCATGCATGCACACATACACACAAGCACATGCATGCATGCTTACACACTCCCACATGATGCACACATGCTCACACCCTTACATAAGCATGCATGTGCACACACACACACACTCATGCATGCACACATAATTATGTAGATGCACACACAGAGATTGTTGTTTGATCATGCACACATGCCCATGCACATTCACACACACACACACATGCACACAAAAATATATGCAAACACATACATAAACAAACATACATGCACACCTAGCAGGCACACACACCTACACACACACACACAAACCCAAGCACTGACCCACCAACACATGTTCATGATGCACATGCACACACACATAAACCCATACACATAAGCAAACACGCACACATACACGCACTCTTGACATGCATGTAAACACACACACGTACACACATGCATGCACACAAGCAAGCATGCAAATCCACACAACTGCACCCACACACACATATGCACAAACACATAAACACACAGACAGGAACATGCATGCACACTAATATGCACATAGGCATACCCACACACAAGCACACATATATACAAAACACACATATACATGCACCCAAAAGACCACACATTGCACATAAGCATACTCACATGCGCACATGGACATACACGCACCCTCATATGTGCACACATGCAAACAAACGCATTTACACATGCATAGAAATACAGAACCACATGTAAACACACACACACACATGCATGCACGCAAACATGTATACACCCACACACAAACATAAGCACACACACACACATACATGTAGACACATATACACATAGAAACATACACATAGACACACACATACACATAAATATACACACACACATAAATATACACACATACACATAGAAAAACAAAAACACACACAAGTTCATGCATGAACACACATACACATGCATACACACTCACATGCATGCTCACATGCATACACACGAACATGTCTAGACACACACATAGACACACTCATAGACACACGCATGCACACACATGCACAAATAGAAACATGCACATGTATTGTTGTATGATCATGCACATATGCCCATGGACATTCACACACATATAAACACATATGCACAAACACACACACACTCATGCACACAAATACATTTGCAAACACGCACATACATGCACACACACAAACAAACGCTCATGCACCTACATACACATATGTGCATGTGTATACTCACACAATCGCACACGCATGCAAACACACGCCCACACACAAACACGCAAACACACCCAAGCACTGACTTGCAAACACATGTTCATGGTTGCACATGCACACACACATGGAACCCCCTCTCCCCCCACACACAAACATGCATGTATGCACACACAAACAAACCCATACACACACATGCATGCAAAAATGCCACAAACATGAACACACACTCGTACACACAAGAATGCATACAAGCAAGCATACAAATGCACACACATGCACCCACAAAGACACATATGCACAAACACATGGATAAGAACATGCACGCACACCTATATGCACACACCCACACATGCACACATAGCTCATATATACATCCACATAAATGCATGTACATGTGCATACTCACACATGCACACACACACCCTCACATGTGCACACATATAAACACATACATTAATTCATGCAGAAAAACATAGAACCACATGCAAGCACACACTCACACACACATGCATGCACACACACATGCATACACCCACACACAAACATAAGCACACACACACACACATACATGCACAGACATACACACATAGACATGTACACATGCACACACACACACATGCACATACATATACATAGATAAACATATACAAACAAAAAAACACACAAGTTTATGCATGAATACAAATACACATGTATACACACTCACACACATGCTCACATGCATACACACCAACATGTATAGACACAAGCATAGATACACTCATAGACACAAACATGCATGCACATGACCATGCACATATGCACTAACACAAACTCACACAAACACAAACACATGCACACATGTACACAAAAGCATATGCACGCACATGCACATGAATGCATTGCCACATGCATACAGAACACATGCACATGTATGAATAGCCACATGTATAGATGCATGCACACACTCATGCACATGCAAGCATGCATATACACACACACTCATGAATACATGCACATATATGTAGACATAAAAATGCATGCATACCCACACATACATGCATGAACACACACATACATAAAAATAAGCACACTCACATGCTCACAAACACACTTGCATAAAAATGCACATGCACATGCACAAGTAGACAAATGCAAACATAAAGACATACACATATGCACACACATGTACAAAGACATGCACATGCATGCACACACACACACACACATATGCATGCACACATATACATATAGACCTATCGATGCACTCACATGCTTGCATACACACTCACACAAGGTTCCACTCGCATGCATAAGAACAAGAGAATAACAAACATAAATATAAAGGCATGCACACATGTGCACACATGTGTACACACATGCACACACACACAAGCACCCTCATACACACACATGCACTTACAATGCATGCTCATATAGATGAACTAACACACACAAAGGAAAACACAAACTTGCCCACATATACACTCTCATACATGTACACCTACACACATGTGAATGAACAATTGCATACACATGCACAAACACACATGCACAGGCACACACATACACACATGCATGTGCACTCATACACACACACATGTACATGCTCAAACATGCACGTGTGCAAACACATGCACAAATGCATACAAATGTATAAAATTGCACACACACATGCAAACACACACACACACAAATGGGCACACACACATACACACACACACACACAAGCACAAAAAAACTATGCAAACGTCCACAAACACACATACATAGAGGCCCTCACTCATGCAAACAAGTGCATATTCATGTGCACAAAAGCACACCTACACATAGTCTCACACTCTTAAAGATACACACACGAATGCACACAAACACACACATGCACATGAACGTACATGCACACAAGAACTTACATATTCAAGCAAACACACGAACAATCACACACTTGCACACAAACATGCACATGCACATATACACATGTGTACAGGCACCCACACACATATGCATGTGCTTATATGCACACACATATGTACACACATACTCACATATGCACACATACAGATGCACAGACACACACACAAACACCCAAACTCACATATGAATGCATATATACATACATCGGTAGACACACACACGTATGCATGTGCAACCCAATAACCTCACACATGCACCAACACACATACCAATACCACACATATGCACAAACTTGCACACACCCACACAAATACACTCTTCCATACATGTACACACATGCATATGTGCATGCATAATCACACACACACATGTATGTACACACTTGAACAAACACACATGCACATGCACGCACTGATGCACACACATATACACATCCATGTGCACTCACACACACACATGCGCATGCTAAAACTTTCACATGCACACACAAATCCACACATGCATACAAATGCATAGAATTACACACACACACACCCACACACACACACATGGGCACTCACACATACAGTCACACATAGACAAACACACACACACACATACACAAGCAAACAAAAATACCTACAAAGGTGCACACACAGACACACGAACACACATACATAGATGCACCCACCAATGCAAACACATGCACATAGACATGCACAAAAACACACCTATGAGCTGTCTCACACTCATAAAAACACACACACACACGTATGCATGCACAAGCACAAAGCATCTACATGTCTAAGAGAACACACAAACAATCACACATTTGCACACAAACATGCACATGCAAATATACACAAATACATAGGCATGGACACACACATGTGCAAGCATGCACACACACACCACACACACATGCACACACGCACAAACATATGCTCGCACACACAGACACACAAACACACATATGTATGCACACACATACACATGCATACATAAGTAGATGCACACGTACACATGCACAAGTGAACAACCACACATATGCACCCACACAAATACCAACACCACACACATGCACAAACTTGCACACACGCACACATATACACTCTCTCATACATGTACACAAACAAACACACACGTGTATATACACACATGCACAAACACACATGCATTTGCACACCTTGATGCACACAAATACACACATGCATGCACACTCACTCACACACGCACGTGCACTTACTCAAACTTTCACATGGATACAGACATACACACATGCACATACAAATGCAATGAATTGTACACACACACACATGCACATGCACATGCATATGAACACACACCCACACAAACATATGAGAACTCACACATACACTCACACACACATAAACATACACGAGCACACAAAAATGCTCACACGCACACAAAAAACACACATACATAGACACACCCACCATGCAAATGCATGCACATGCACATACACAAAAACACACCTATGCATAGTCTCACACTCATAAAGAAACACACACACGGATGCATACAAACACACACACACACACACAAATACATGACATTCATGTCCAAACAAACACAAACAATCATAGACTTGCACACAAACATGTATATGAATATGCACATGCACATATACACATCAGCACATGCACCCACACACACAAATATGCACACACACACAACCACACACACACACACCCCACACACACACACACACACACACAAACACATGCTCGCATAAACAAACATAGAAACGCACATATGTCTAAACACACATATGCATGCATGCAAACATGCATACACAAGTAGACACACACATGTAAACATGTGCAAGAGAACAACCACACATGCACCCTCACACATACCAACACCACACACGTGCACACTCATGAACTCATAAACATAAGCACTCACACATGAGCACATCCAAAGGCACACACATCAACATGCACACACTTGAACAAACATAACCACAAGCACACAATCACACACGTACACATGGACACACATAGAAAAAAATGCTTGCACACCTTCATGCACACACATGTAGACACATGCACATGCTCACACACATACATACATGCACATGTGCATATGCTCACATGGATACAACACACACACACACAAAATTTCATGCAAACATAGACAGGCACACAAGCCCATAAGCACACATGCAGACGAGTACACAAACACATGCATAAATACTCACACTCACATACACAAATACACACATGCAAGCAAGCACATACACAGACTCACACACATATAGACAACACACACACATGCACACACACAAACTCTCATAAAGAACACACTCACAAATTTACACACACATACTCTTACACAAACACACATGCACATGCATAGGTACACACACATGTACACACACCCACACACAATCACACCCCCATGCACATATATGAATAGACACATGCACACATAAACAAAACAACACATGCAGAGACACACCCCATAGACACAAACATATATGCACACATACACACAAGCATGCATGCAAACCCAAACATGTGCACATGTACACTTAAACATAGACACACTAACACGCACACACACTCACAAACATGCATAGACACACACACCCACATGTACGCACCCATTCCCACCCCACACACACTTACAAACTTGCATACACACACATAGATATGTACACACACTAGTTCTCCCAAACACATACATGTACACACACACATGCATCTACACACACACACATGTGTTTACCCATGCACAAATCCGAATGCACATGCACATGCTCAAGCAAATGCATGCATATGCCCACTCCTGCATGCACATAAGCACATACATGCATCACATGCACATGCAAAAGCACACACATATGCACACACATAGGCACACACACATGCAAATAAACATGCACACACACATGCATGAACTCTCACACACACATGATCACACACATACACACACAGAGGAACATATACATGCACACATATGCATGTGCATATGTGCTCAAACACATGCATGCACCCATAAACATGCACACATGCACCCATAAATATGCAACATTCACACAAACAAACTCACTCACTTGAACACACACACACACACACATAGATGCACAAACAAACACACATACATACACACGTATACTCACATGCTTGCATGCACACACATGCACAAAGATGCATGCACACACACACATACTCACACGTGTGTGAATGCACATATGCACACACACACACGTACAAACACATGTACACTATGCAAGCACATAAACCAACATGCACACACATACAAGAAGTAACACTTACGCACACATGCACACACAAAAACACACATGCACATAGACACACGTTCACTCCCATACACATAAGCTTGCACACACACATGCATGCAAACATGCATACACACATACATGCACACACACCCATGCACTCCCACACACAAAAGCCTACACACACACACACATGCATACAAACATGCATACACACATGCACACGCATGCACACACACATGAGCACACACATACATATACCAATGCACACACACACACACACACACCAATGCAAACACACACACGCCTACACAAACATACACACACACATGCACACACACATGCACACAAGCACACAAACACACACAACAACATGTACAGACACACATACACACAAAATCATACACATAGACACCAATACACACAAGCATACACAC
>JAIUJO010000370.1:402904-436511 GCA_023846275.1 Vanilla planifolia
TACGTGGACACACATACATGTGCACACACCCAGACATACACACAACCACATGTTTGCACAATCATATGGACAAACATGCACACACACACAAGCTTAGACACATAAACACACAAACATAAATCACATATGCTCACACAAGCAGATGGATAAGCATATAGACATGTAAACACATGCACATGCACACACACTTGCATGCACCCACATGCACAAACACAAGAATACAGACATACACAAACACATTCACATGCATGCACACTTGTACACAAACACACACATGCACGTGTTCATGCACATAAACACATGTGCACACGTACATGTGCATGCAATCACACACAGGCACGCACAAATACACACAAACTTGCATGTGCATGTACACACATGTACATGCATGAATATGCACACCCACATAAATACACACATGCATACACAAATATGCACTTATGAATGCATGCATACATGAACACAAGCATGCAACCATGCTCAAGTGTGGAGACATACAAACAAACATATATGCACACAAACACAGTGAGACACACATGCATGCATGGACATGAACTCGAGAACACAAATATACATGCACAACAACAAACACACACACAGATTCATAAACACAATCTCACAAATAATGAACATGCACACAAAAATACATACACATGAACACACACATGCACAAGCATGCATGCACACACACACACACACTCAAATACATACACATGTATGTACACATGCACAAGTTCTCACAAACATCCACACTTAAACAAAGATGCACACACATACACATACATAAGCACTCTATTTCACATACACACATGCACAAGCAAAGACACACACACACACACACACATAGAGGCTCACATATATTCACACACACATGTGCATAAAGATATGGATATGCATGCACACCCACACATGCATAGGAAGCAAACACAAAAAACTTATGCACACACAAAAACATGCACACATATATACACATGCACAAGCACTCTAACATGCACTTGCATGCATAGACACCCACGCACACACATATCCATATGCACAAAAACATGCACACAAACACACTCATATGTGCACATAAATATACACACACTTGAGCATGAACACTCATATAAACAACACATGCAAACACATTCAAATGCACACACATATACAAGCAAACACATGTAGACACACACACATAGACATGCACATGCATGCAATTGCTCATAGACACATATACGTGTCAACACATACATACACATTCACACACAAATGCAGGTAAGTGCTTACACTCATACAAAAGCACAAATGCACAAACATGCTAATGCATGCACGTGTACACATACACACACACACACATGTGCATGCACAAATACATGCCTACATAAATATACCTACACATATGTACATGAAAAAAATTGTATAAACTAAAATTCTAATACACATACACATGCACACAGACAAATGTACACATGTACATATGCACACAAACACATGGACATGCACACATATACACATGCATGCACACATATACACACACATGTAAAGAACCAAATAAATACACATGCACAGACATGCACAGACATGCACACAAACACATATAGTCACCCACACATACTCATGTACACTCAATTGCATGGTCAAACTTATGCACATAGATGAACACACTCACACAAACACATACATACATAGACATGTATGTATACACATCTATATGCAAAGACACAGGTAGACCAGTATGCATAGACATGCACAAAGACATGTACACACACCCTCACACACATGCATGTATACACACAAATGCATGCTTGCATGCACACGTACATGAGTGCATGCTCGCACCATGAATTCACATGCATGCACATATACACATACATACATACACATAGACACGCACTTACACAAATGCACACACATATAGAGGCACGCACACAACCATGCAAGCATACACAAATGCAAGCACACACATACACACACAAATCTGCACAAAACATAATCGAATGCACACACATAAATGTGCTCGTGCACATACAACATGTAAACATAAACTCATAGATGCTCACACACATGCACTTGTAAGAAGACCTACACATACATATGCATGCATACACATACACACACACATGCATAAACTCTCATAGAGACACCCAAGTAATGACACGCTCACACATGCACAAACACACACACATACAAGTCCTCACACACTCATACACGCAAGCATGCATGCCTTGCTCACGTGCTAATGTACATGCACACAAGCACTCGTGTACCTATACACAGAGGCACATGCACACAACTGAACACATGTGCGATGGCACATGCTCACACACACACACAATCACACAAACAAAACACATCCACATGCACACACACATTCACACATAGGTGCATGTACACCAATACACACATACATGAACAAGCAGCCATACGCTTGCATGCATAAACATGTTTGCAGGCAAACATGAAAAGAAGCACTCACCTTCACACACAGGTATGCACGTAAGCAAATGTGCACACATACACACACTGACATGCTCACACCCACAAGAACATACACACCCACATATGCATACCCACATGTGCACACACCCATATAAACACACAAAAACATACACGCACACACATACATACATGCCCACATGTATGCACATGGACTCACTAACACACACACACACACATTGATGCACATGCACACATGCAAACACATAAACATACAAACGTGCATATGCACACACCCACACACACACGTAGGCATAGATGTGTACATTCACACACATGCACACTTTCATGCACACATGTATGCAAAATCACACACACATGCATACAGACACATGCATGCTTATGCATATGCATGCAATCACACATACGTACACCCACACATGTGCATGCGCACAACCATGAACACATTTTTAGATATGCATATGCACATAGACACACACACACAAACACACACATAGATACACATGTACCCACATACACATATGTTCATTCATACAAACACACACACAACCACATACATGACACACACACACACACACACCCCCATGCACTCACCCACATGCACATATGCATGCTTGCACACACATAAGTTTGAGTTGCACACAAATACATATGCAAAAATACATACATACGCATGCCCACTCATCCATGCATGGTTGTGTGCCCAAACTTATACACGCACACACACATGATGTGCACATAGATAAACATGCACACACCCATGTACACACATGCACAATGATACATACACACATACACACATGAATTGACAAACACACTATCTCACAAACACACACACAAGAACATGCATGAACATGTACATACACATACAATCACACACAAGCATTCACACATGTTCACACACACATAACCACATGTACTCACACACACACATGCATAGTACGCACATATCACACACTTGTACAAACATGCTATGTGTGCACACATGTGTATACTCGAATGCACATACACATATGCATACACATACATATACACATACACACACATACACATATACATACAAGTACACATACGCATTCGCATATGCATACACATACACATACACATACACATGCACATACACATACACATACACATACACATACACATACACATACACATACACATACACATACACATACACATACACATACACATACACATACACATACACATACACATACACATACACATGCACATACATATACAAATACACATACACCATACACATACACATACACACAAACATATGCACAAGCAAACATGCACAGCAAAACACACACATGCATGCACACATTTACATGAATGCCTTTACTCAAGCACACATGCACACACATATACACATGTGCACACTCCCGCATACACACCCTCCCCCAAACACACACACACACATGCACACACCTACACACATGCACGTGCACACATATGCGTACATGCAAACACACAAACACGCACACACACACACAAACAAAAATATGCACACAAACAAGAACAAATACATCCACATGCAAACACTTTGACATAGAAACACTTGTATATGCACACACACTCACATCAATGCTCTCACACAAACATGCAAACATGCATTGACACACACAGCAAGTAATGCACGTACATACACATAACCATGTACACTCATGCACACACACAAGCACATACAAACATAGACTCATACACACAGGTGCACATGTTCATATATGCAAATGCTCATAGAGGCATATGTGCATAAACACACCTACACACATATGCATGCAAACATGCACACACCAACCCACTTGCACACACACAAACATGTATAAAAAAATGCATATAGAAGTACACACCCACCCATGCACATGCAAATAGATAGGCACACACACAAACACATGCACATACACCCACAAAACACATGCCATAACAAACACACCAACACACATGCATACACACACAAACATGCACACTCCAACACACATACATGTGCACACACACATGCACACACACACACATACATGTTGACACACAAAAGAAACAAAAACCTTCACACAAATGCAATCAATTGCACACATATGCAAACACTTGAACATACACCACACTCACATCCATGCTCACACATATGCATGTAAAGTTGCATAAACACACACCAAGATAATAAAACACATACACGCAATTAACCATGAACACTAATACACCCACACAAGTGCACACATACATACATAGACATATACGACACACATACACACATCTATATGCAAAGACAAAGGTAGACAAGTATGCGTAGACATGCACAAAGACATGTACACACACCCTCACACACATGCATGTATACACACAAATGCATGCATGCATGCACCCGTACTTGCGTGCATGCTCGCACCATGAATTCACGTGCATGCACATACACACATACACATAGACACGCACTTACACGAATGCACATATATATAGAGGCACACACACAACCATGCATGCACAAATGCAAGCACACACACAAATTTGCGCAAAACATAATCAAATGCACACACATAAATGTGCACGTGCACATACAACGTGTACACATAAACTCATAGACACTCACACACATGCACTTGTAGGAAGACATGCACATATATATGCATGCATACACATACACACACACATGCATAAAGTCTCATACAGACACCCAAGTAATGACATGCTCACACATGCACAAACACACACACACACACACACACACACACGTCCTCACACAGTCATACATGCAAGCATGCATTCATGCACAAGTGCTCATGTACATGTACACAAGCACTCGTGTATCTATGCACACAGGCACATGCACACAACTGAACACATGTGCGGTGGCACATGCTCACACACGCACACACAATCACACAAACAAACACATCCACATGCACACACACACATTCACACATAGGTGCATGTACACCAATACACACATACATGAACAAGCAGCCATACGTTTGCATGCATAAAAATGTTTGCAGACAAACATGAAAAGAAGCACTCACCTTCACACATAGGTATTCACGTAAGCACATGTGCACACATACACTAACATACTCACACCCGCAAGAACATACACACCCACACATGCATACCCACAAGTGCACACACCCATATACACACACAATAACGTACACGCACATACATACATACATGCCCACATGCATACACATGGACTCACTAACACACACACACACAGATGCACATGCATACATGCAAACACACAAACATACAAACATGCATATTCACAGACCCACACACACATGTAGGCACAGATGCGTACATTCACTCACACATGCACACATGCATGCACAAACACACACACATGCACATGGACACATGCATGCTCACGCATATGCACACAATTACACATACGTACACCCACACACGTGCATGCACACAACCATGTACAAATTTTTAGATATGCATACGAATATAGACACACACACACACACATACAAACACACACACAGATACACATGCACCCACATACACATATGTTCATTCATACACACACACATAACCCACATACATGACACACACACACCCACCCATGCACTCACCCACATGCACATATACATGCTTGCACACACACTAAGAGATGCAAAAACATACACAAAATACATACATACGCATGCACACTCATCCAGCATGCTTATGTCCCCAAACATATACATGCACACACACATGATGTGCACATAGATAAACATGCACACACCCACGGACACACATGCACAATGACACATACACACATACACACATGAATTGATAGACACACTATCACAAACACACACACACAAGAACAAACATGTACATGTACAAACACACACAAGCACTTACATACACATGTAATCACACACAAGCATTCCCACATGTGCACACACACATAGCCGCATGAACTCACACACACACGTGCATAGTACACACATATCACACACTTGCACAACATGCTATGTGTGCACACATGTGTACAATCACATGCACATACACAAATGTATACACTTACACATACACACATACACACACATACACATATACATACAAATACACATACACATACATATACACATACATATACACATACACATGCACATACACATCCACATATACATGCACATACACGTACACATACACGTACACATGAACGTAGACATACACATACACATGCACATACATGTACACATACAGATACACATGCAGATACACATACACATACACATACACATGCACATACACATACACATACACATACGCATACACATACACATACACATATGCATGCACATACACATACACATACACATACACATACACATGCACATACACATGCACATACACATACACATAAACATACACATACACATACACATACACATGCACATGCACATACACATACACATACACATACACATGCACATACACATACACATACACATACACATACAAATACACATACACATCACAAAAACATATGCACAAGCAAACATGCACAACAAAACACACACATGCATGCACTCATTTACATGAATGCCTGTACTCAAGCACACATGCATGCACTGACACAAATAGATATGCACACACACATACACATTCACACACGCCCACACACACACTCCCACACACACACTCCCACACACACGCACACACTCGTACACATGCACAAACATTCACACACCTACACACATGCACGTGCACACATATGCATACATGCAAACACACAAACACACATACACATGCAAACAAAAATATGCGCCCAAACATGAACAAGTACATGCACATGCAAACACTTGTATATGCACACACACTTACAACAATGCTCTCACACGAACATGCAAACATGCATAGACACACACAGAAAATAATGCATGTACACACACATAACCATGTGCCCTCATGCGCACACACAAGCGCATACAAACACAGACTCATGCACACATGTGCACATGTTCATATACGCAAATGCTCATAGAGGCACATGTGCATAAACACACCTACACACTTATGCATGCGTACATACACACACCAACACACTTGCACACACACAAACACACATAAAACATGCATATATAAGTACACACCCCTACACACACATGCAAACACTTGAACATACACAAACACACACACTCACATCCATGCTCACACACATACATGTAAAGTTGTATAAACACACACAAAGATAATAAGACACATACACAAAGTTGTCAAGGCACACTAATACACATACACAAGTGAACACATACACAAACACATACACACACATGTACATGCACATACATGCAAATGCACGTAGAGGGATGCATTTATACACACACACATATACACCTACGCACACATGCATGCACACATGAACACACCCACACACTTGCACACACAAACATGCACGTACAAACATGCATACGCATGCACACATGCTAACCTATGTAAACTCTTAAATATGCATACACTTATGCGCACACATGCACACAAATTCATTCACCCAAGCACAGACATGGGTAAAAACACATGCACACACACTACATGCACAATCACGTCTATAAACACCCACACGTAATCATATAAACACATTCACCTAAACATATAGAAAAAGACACAAGTACACACAATTACACACATGCACACACACATGCATATATGCATGTGCACACGTGCACATAGACATGTGGATGCACACACACGTGCACTCTCACACACATATGGGCACAAACACACATGTGCAAACATGTTTGCACACACAACACGCCCACACGTACTTGCACATGCAAATGTACAAAAAGTTCCACACACACAAAAATGCATACATAGAAATGTGTATTTACACATGTACATTAACACATTCCCACACACACATATGAACGTACAAGGACATACACTTTGATTTACATAGACACAAACATAGACATTAGCATAGGCACACATGGGCATGCTCACGTACTCACATGTGCACACACACAGAAACATAGACACACTTGCACATACGAACATTCTCATACACATATACACAAAACACACATATACAAACACACAAAAACACATGCATGCAAACATACACACACCCACACAAAAGAATACAAACATAGGCACCCACACACACATGCATGCTCACACACACACACACACACAAATACATGAACACGAGCATGTGCACACACACTCACAGAACCACACATGTAGGCATAGATGCCTAATGTCATGCAAACATACACACAAATATTCACAGTTGCTTGCATGCACAAACAAAAATACATTCAAACACACACACACATATGCACATACACCTGTATATGCACAAAAGCACATATGCACCACCCACACATGAAAAAAAGCTTATGCACATAAGCACACACACACATGCACATGCACATAATGACACATGTGGGCACAAAGACTTGCAAACATAAACAAATGCATGGACATACACATTAATATTCATAATTATGCCCATGCATGCACAAATAGATGCACACAAACACATGCACACACATGTACACATAAGCAAAAGCACAGACACACATAGTACACATGCACAAACACACACACATACACACACATGCATGCATACACAAACACACACACATATGTAGAAACATATGCAAACACTTGCACATGCACACATACACACATGCACTAGTAGACACACGTGCTTACATAAGTGCATGAACATATGCACACACATGCACGCGCATGCATCGACATAGGCACACAGTCGAAAACGCAACCATGCACACAAAAAAAGCACTCATAGAGAAATGATTGTACACATGCGGACACATGCAAGTACAATCACATGCATGTACATGCACATGTGGACAAACACGCACATACCAATACACACACACATGCACATGCATAGAAATGCATTCACACACACTCACACAGGCACACACACAAACACACGTATACACTCCCACATAATAACACATAGACTCACACATATGTGGGCATACACATGTATAGATGCATGAGTGTGTACTCACACAGCTATACACCTTAAGACACTCATAAACACACACACACACACACATAAACAAACACAAAGACAAACACATAGACATACACATGAGTATAGGCATAGACATGCATGTATACAAACACACACACGTTCACAAATGCATGCTTACAACCTCACATGCACACGTAGACACACACACACAAATACATGCATAAGTACAGACATACACACATGTGAGCATGCAGACATGCATGCACACATACACAAAAACACGCAACCATAACATGCAGGCAACTGCATGTTGAACACACACAAACATGTATATACATGTGCAAACATAGAGACACACGCATTACCACACAAGCACACACACACATGTAAGCATGCATGCACACATACACACACATGTAGACACACACACTAACTCATATAGACCAATGCACATGAACCCACCCATACTCACACACTCACCCACACATGCACATGGACAAACACATGCAAATGGATTCATTTACACATATACTCATGCATGCACTAGTGCACACACACAAGCATACATACACACGTATGCACACACACACATGCACAAACACCCACACACACAACCACATGTACATGCACTCATACACATGCACACATGCATGCACATATACATGTAAAAACATGCACATGCACACATACATACACACAAATGCACACTCCCACACACACATAAATTATGCAAACATACACACCCATGGATATATACAAACAAGGATGCACATGAACATGCAAACATATGCACATCCAAACGTGCACTTGTATCTATATGCACATTCATGCATGCATACACACATGCACACAAACACAAATACACATTCAAAAGCACACAGATGCACACATACACACTCAAGCACACTTGTTCATACACATGAACTCATGCATACAAGGAAGATCATATGAAAATGTGCACACATAAACAAAAGCACACACATACACAAAGATGTACACACACCCTCATGCACCCTCAAACAAACACATGCACACACATACACATGCATGCTAATTCATACATATAATTCATACACACACAGAGATGCACATGAACACACACATGCTCATGTACACTGATACACATGCACCCAGTCATACAAAGGCACACATAACACTGATAACACTTACACAGTAGCACACACCTGTGCATGCAAACATATAGACACAAACACATGTGCACATGTGGACACATACAAAATCATTCACACATTTACATGCATATAAATACACAAGGAAACACATGCACATACACACACACTGACACGCACATGTGCATAGTGATATTCATGCATGCACATATGCATACCTACATTAACAAATGTAAGTATGCAAAAACACATGTATAATTACGCAAACACATAAACACATGCACACACACACATGCACACCCACAAACACATGTAGTAGGCACACAGGCATATGTACACACACTCACTGACACATACACAAACACACATGTTAATGCTTATGTGCACCCACACAGTCACTCACAAACAATTGCACATGTACACTTATAAGTAGACATACACATGCACGCCAACACAAGCATGCACAAGCACACACATGCATAAACAAATGCACAAAAACCCACATGTACACACACATACACTCCCACATACATGTATGTGCACACACATACACTTACATGCACAACCACACACACACATACACACATCTGCACACTTGCACACACATATGTGCACACACGCACATATGTACATGCACACATGCACACAAAAACTCACAATCCCACAAGCACACATGTGTATGCATACACACATATAACAACATGCAAACATACAAGCTTGCACAAACAAACATGTATACATGAATACACACAAATTGAAACACACCCACACATACAAATGCACACATGCACCCACATACACACAAACACACACAAATGTTTGCATGAGTGCATGAACACGCACACACACCAACATAACCCCTCCACACACACATACAGACACACTGCAAGCATGTGTATATATACAAATTCACACACATGTATGCATATGCACATGCACAGTCACAGTCACACATACAAATGAGGACACACATGCACACATGTGCACCTACACACATACATGCACACACACAGAGAGGAACATATGTACACACACAAACACACGCACATGCACAAGCTCATATACGCACATATACACACACATACTAGCAAACACGTGCACATATGTAGGCACACACATGCACACAGAAGCACACAAACTCACACGAGCATGTACTCACGAAAACATGCAGGAAGATACATGCCCATGCATGCTCCAACAAAAACACACACTTGTGCGTGAATGCATTCACACACATGCACAAGCACACACATGCATGCACACACACTAACACACACAAATGCCCACACCCACACACATTGTTGTGCATGCACAGACACATATATGCACACACACATACCCACATGCACCACCTAAAGACAAAATTGCACACACACATATACATGTACACAAACATTTGCATGTACATAAACATGCATATAAAAACACATACACACACAAACACACACTCATACAAACACATGCAAACATACACAGACAATGAGAAATATACTCACATATGCATACACATCCATCTACAAAATTAAACACTCATACACAAACACACGTATGCACACATGCACATGAACACTTGTGTGCATGCATAAGCAAACATGCACACATGCACTTAAGCACAAAAGCATGCATAAAGTTGCATGCACACATATAGGCACATGCACACACACATACACATATACATATGCATACACACACACACTCACTCATGCACAACACACACACATATATGTGCAAAAAGATGTGAATGCAAAAAAACTCACATGCTTGCATGAGCACACAAATCTATGCACACATACAAACATGTAGACACACTCACATCCACCCACATGCACATGCACACACACAAAGACACACACACATGAGCACAAGAATATGCACTCTCACACACACACATTGGCACACACATACATATGCACACATAGGTGCATATACACACTTGCAAGCACATGTGCACACATGTGCATGCATACTTACACAAACATACATGCACATATACACACACATGCACAAAGATACACACATGTGTATGCACTCTCAAAACACACATGTGCAAACATATGCACATGAACACACATATGCAGGCACACACACATATGCATGTATGAACACACCCACATCTATACATGCACACACACACACAACCACACATACTCACACACATCAACACACATGCATGTACAAACATATGCATGTTAGCACACACACACACCCAAGTACACATACCTGCAAACACAGACACACACACACACACACTCACACACACTTGTACAAGCACACACCCATGTAGATAGGCATGCACACCCATAGCCATCCCCAACACACAACACACTTAGCTACAACTTGAATACTAGCACATCTATACACACACACACACGTGAATAGACATGAACACACATGCACCAATACACATACACAAATGCATATGCATATGTACACACACATCAATGCACACTCATGCCCATGCATGAACACAGACACATGCACACAAACAGACACACAAAGAAAACTACACATACAAAAACACATGCACATGTGCACACCCACACACACACACACACACACACATGCATTCATGGTGAATATGTGTGTGTGCTTATGTGTATTTTTGTGTGTTTGTAAGTGTTTGTCTGTCTATCCATGTGTGTGTGTGTGCATGTTTGTTCGTGCTTACAAATAAATGTGTGACTACTTCATTATATGTGTGCATGTGTGTGTGTGCATGTGTGGTTGTGTGTGTATGTGTGTGTTATGTGCATGTGTGTTAGATGGCAAGTGTGTGTGTACCTGTGTGTGTGTGTGTGAGGGTACATATGTGTGTGCATGTGTGTATATATGTGTGCATGTGTGGGTGGCTATGTCTGTGGTAGTGTTTGTGTGTTTTTGTGCATGTGTTTACATGTGTTTATGTGCATATGCATGTGCATGTGTATGTGTCTGCATATGCACGTTTGTGAGTATATGCATTTGTGTTTCAGTTTGTGTACATACATGTATGCATGAATGTGTGAGTTTGTTGGGCTATAAGTGGATGTGTGTATTCATGTGTGTGTACATGTCTACATGTTTATGTATGTGTGTGTGTGTGTGTGTGGATATGTACATGTATGCATGCATGCATATGAGTACATTTGTGTTTTTGCACTAATGTGCTTGAGGGTGTGTTTGTGTGTTCGTGTTTGTGTTCCTACATGTGTGTGTGTGTATGTATATGTGCATGCATATATGTGTATGTGCATGTGCATGTTTATGCCTGTGCATGTGTATATGCATGCTTGTGTGTGTGTGTGCGTGTGCACACATATACATAAGTGTGTGTGTGTGTGTACACGTGCACATTTGTGTGGGCGTGCATTTGCATTTGGGGTGTGCACATCTTTGTGTATGTGTGGGCATGTGCATGTGCATATGTGTACATGCATATTTGAATATGTTTATGTGCTTGCATTAATTTTTTGTGCATGTGTGTGCATGTGTGTGTGTCAATATAATTGTGTATGCATATGTGTGCATGTATGTTTACATGTGCATGTGTATTTGAGTGCATGCGTATGTGTGTAGATACATGTTTGTGCATGTGTGTGTTTATATGTGTGTGTATATGTTTATGTGTACCTATATGTGTGTGTTTCTATTCATGTGTGCATATGCATGCACATATGTGTGTGTGCATGTGTGTGTGTGGTTGTGTACGGGTGAGTGTGCATGTGTGTTTGCTTGTCTATGCATGTGTGTTGGTGTGTGTTTGTATGCAAGCATGCGTATATGTATGTGTGTGTATGCATGTGCATGTCCTTGTACTTGGGTGTGTGCCTATGCATGGTTTTGAGTGTATGTTCAAATGGGTGTGTGCCTATGCAAATGCAAGTGCATGTTTATACGTGTTCTAATTCTTTCGTGTGTGTGTGTGTGCATGTGTGTGAATGCATGCTTTTTGTTTGTATGTGTTCATGTTTGATTATGCATGCATAAGAGTATATGCATGTGTGTACATATATGTAGGTGTGTTCATGTGATTATGCATGCATGTCTGCATGTCATCTAAGTGTGCAAGCATGCAATTGTGTGTGTGAATCTTGGTGTGTGTCGGTGCGCACGTGTGTACGTGTATCTACGCTTGCATGCATTTATGCATGTACGTGTGTTTGTTTGAGTGTGAGTGCATATATGTGTGCATGAATGTGTGTGTTAGTGTGCACATGGGTGTTTGCATGTGTGTGGGGGCACTGTGGGTGTGTATGTGTATGTATACATATATGCATGTGTGGGCTTGTACATTTATGTGCATGCACATGTGTGCATATGTGGGCATGTCTATGTGTGCATACATGTGTGTCTATGTGCACATGTGATGTACCTTTATGTGTATGTATGGGTGTACATTTTGCACATGTGCGAATGCATGACCATGTGTGTGTGTATACATGCTTTCGTATGCAAGTATTCATGCTTATATGTGTGAATGTATGTATGTGTGTACTTGTGCATAATTTTATGTGTGTGTCTACATGCTTGTACATGTGTTTATGTGTGTGTTCTCTTGAGCATGTGTGCTTGCATGTGTGTATCTCTATGTGTGCAAGCATGTCTATGTGCATGCCTATGCTTGTGTGTGTATGTGTGTCATTCTTTAGGATGTGTGCATGAAGCTATGAATGTGTGTGTGGGCACACATGTGCATGTATGTGTGTGTGTTCACTTCTGTGTGTGCTTTCCTATGTGTGCATGTGCATGTTTAAGTGTGGACCTATCTGTGTTGGTGCATGTGTGTATGTGCATGTGTGTGGCTATGCATAGGCACATGCGTACGTCTATGTGTGTGTGTATGCATGTCTTGAAGTATCTGCTTATCTGGGAACATGTGTATATATGTATTTGTATATGTGTATGACTTTGTGGGTGTGAAGATGTGCAAGCATATTTGTGTGCACGTGGGTGTATGTGGCAATCTTGTGTGTAAATGCATGTATCTTGTGTGTGTATGTCTATAAGCACATGCATGCATGTGTGTATCTAAGTACCTTTCTATACAGTTCCACATCTACATTTGTGAATGCATATGTGTGCATGTGTTTCTGTGTTTGTGTATTTCGGAAACTATGGGTATTTTGCTGTATCTATATGTGCCTAAGTGCACATGTGTCTGTTAGTACATGCAAACATGCATGTGCTTGTGTGTGTCCATGTGTGTGTGCATGTGTAATTGTACATATATGTGATTATGCACCTACATGTGCATGTATTTGTGTGCATATATGTGCTTGTATGTGTGTGTGCGTATGTGTGTCTATGAACACTAAGTAATGTGTGTACTTATGGTTGTGCAGGCATGTTTGTGTGTGTGTGCATGTGTGCATGTGCATGTGTATGCATGTGTGCATGCATATATGTGCATGTGTGCATGCATGCATTTGCATAAGTGTGTTATTCATGTGTGTGTTTGTGTGTATCTGTTTGTGTGTTCATGTGTGCATTTATGAGTTTGTGTGCATGTGTGTGAGCATGTGAACATGTGTGTCTGTGCATGTATGCATGCATGTGTGTGTGCTTGTATGTGTTTGTTTGTCAACACATGTGTGTATGTTTATGTGAGTGTGTGCACATGTGCATATGTGAGCTTGTGTGCATATGAGTGCGTGTATGTGTGTGTGCTTTTGTGCATGTGTGGGTACATGTGTATGTGTGTTTGCATGCATGTGTGTGTGCATATGAGCAAGTATATGTGTATATGTGTGTGCTTATGTGCATGTGTGGGTGTGTGTATATTTGCCTCTGCTTGTGCATGCATCAGTAAGTGTTTTTGTGCATGTGTAGGCATGTGTGTTTGCACATGCTACAAGTGTTAATGTGTGTGTGCATGTGTACATACATGTGTGTGTGCATTTGTGTGCATGTATGTGTGCATGTATTTTGGTGCATGCATGTGAGCATGCATGTTCATGTTGTGTCTATATGCATGTGTGGGTGCTTGTGTATGTATGTGCATGAGTGTGTGCTAGTGCGTATGTACATGCTTGTGTGCATGTGTGTGTACATGTATTTTTTTGTGTATGGATGTGTTTCTATGAGTGTGTGTGTGTGCATATAAGTGTGCCTTTGTAGTGTATGTGCTTGTTTATATGTTTGTCTGCTTACATGTGCATATGTGTGTGTACGTTGACATGCACATGTGTGTATGTGCATGTGTCTGCATGAAAGCACGTGTGTGTGCACATATGCATGTCAATGACTCTTTGTGTGTGTGTGCTTGTGAGCATGCATGTGGGTGTGTATGTAGGTGTTTTTGTATATGCATATGCATGTGGGTGTGCATATCTATGTATGCATATTTATGCATCATTATGTGTTTACATGTATGCATGTGTATATGTATGAGTATATGTATGTACATGAATGCATGTGTGTGTGTGCACATGAGCATGTGTTTTTGTATGTGTGGTTTTCTTTGTGTGTCTACTTGTGTGCATGTGTGTGTGTTCATGCACAGGCATGAGTGTGTATTGATTTGTGTGTACATATGCATATGCATTTGTGTATGTGTATTGGTGCATGTGTGTGCTTGCCCGTCCATTTGTGTGTGTAGATGTGCTAGTATTCATGTTGTAGCTATGTGTGTTGTGTGTTGGGGATGGCTATGGGTGTGCATGCCTATGTGCATGGGTGTGTGCTTGTACATGTTTGTGTGTGTCTGTGTTTGCATGCATGTGTACTTGGGTGTGTGTGTGTGCTGCGTATGTTTGTATATGCATGTGTGTTGATGTGTGTGAGTATGTGTGGTTGTGTGTGTGTGCATGTATACATGTGGGTGTGTTCATACATGCATATGTGTGTGTGCCAGCACATGTGTGTTCATGTGCATGTGTCTACATGTGTGTTTTGTGAGTGTATACACATGTGTGTAACTTTGCGCATGTGTGTGTATATGTGCATGTATGTTTGTGTAAGTGTGCATGCACGTGTGTACACATGTGCTTGAAAGTGTGTATATACACCTATGTGTGCATATGTATGTGTGCCAATGTATGTGTGTGAGTGCATATGCTTGTGCTCATGGGTGTGTGTGTCGTTGTGTGTGTGTGCATGTGCATGTGGGTGGATGTGTGTGTGTCTACATGTTTTTGTGTGTGTGTGTCTGCATGCATTTGTGTGCTCATGCATGTATGTGTGTGTTATTGGCATTTGCATCTTCTTGCACATATGTGTATTTGCATCTTCTTGCATATATGTGTGTGTGTTGTGTATGAGTGTGTGTGTGTGTGTATGCATATTTATATATGTATGTGTGTGCACATGTGCCTATATGTGTTCATGCAACTTTGTGCATACTTTTGTGTTTATGTGCATGTGTGCATGTTTGCTTATGCATGTGCAGAAGTGTTCATGTGCATGTGTGCATACGTGTGTTTGTATATGAGTGTTTAATTTTGTTGATGTATGTTTATGCATATGTGTGTGTATTTCACATTGTCTATATATGTTTACGTGCATGTGTATGAGTGTATGTTTGTGTGTGTGTGTGTATGTGTATTTATATGCATGTTCATGTACATGCATATGTTTGTGTGGATGTTTATGTGTGTGTGTGAGCAATTTGGTCTTTAGGTGGTGCATGTGGGTATGTGTGTGTGTATATATGTGTCTGTGCATGCACACAAATGTGTGTGGGTGTGGGCATTTGTGTGTATTAGTGTGTGCATGCATATGTGTGCTTGTGCATGTGTGTGAATGCATGCATGTACATGTGTGTGCTTTTGTGGGAGCAAGCATGGGCATGTGTCTTCCTACATGTTTTTTTTGTGTACAATCTCGTGTGAGTTTTTGTGCTTTTGTGTGCATTTGTGTTCCTACATATGTGCACATGTTTGCTAGTATGTGTGTGTACATATGTTTCGTTGTGTGTGTGTGTGTGCATGTATGTGTGTAGGTGCACATGTATGCATGTGCATCCTCATTTGTATGTGTGGCTGTGACTGTGCATGTGCATATGCATACATGCATATGAATTTGTGTATGTGCACATGCTTGTAAGTGTGCCTGTATGTGTGTAGGAGGTTGTGTTGGGGTGTGTGTGTCTGTTCATGCACTCATGCATACATTTGTGTGTGTGTGTGTGTGTATTTGCATGTGTATGTGGGTGCATAGGTGCATGTGTGTATTGGTATGTGTGGGTGTTTTTTAGTTTGTGTGAATTCATGTATGCATGTTTGTTTGTGCAAGCTTGTATGTTTGCATGTTGTTATATGTGTGAATGCATACACATGTGTGCTTGTGGGTTTATGTGTTTTTGTGTACGTGTGTGTACAAGTGTGTGTGTGCAAATATGTGTGTGCATGTGTGTAGATGTGTGTATGTGTTTGTGCTTATGCATGCAAGTGTATGTGTGTGCACATACATGTGTGTGTGAGTGTATGTGCACGTGCATGTGTGTTTTTATGCATGTGTTTATGCATGTGTGTGCTTGTGCATGCTTGTGTGGGTGTGCATGTGTGTGTCAACTTATAAGTGTACTTGTGCAAGTGTTTGTGAGTGATTGTGTGAACGCACATGTGTGTTTTTGTATGTGTGAGTGTGTGTACATATGCTGTGTGCCTATCAACATGTGTTTGCATGTGTGCATGTGTGTGTGTGCATGTATTTATTTGTGTTTGCATAATTATACATGTGTCTGTGCATACTTACATTTGTTAATGTAGGTATGCATATGTGCATGTATGAATATCACTATGCACATGTGTGTGTTAGTGTGCGTTTGCATGTGTGTGTGTATGTGCATGTGTTTTCTTGTGTATTTATATGCATGTAAATGTGTGTATGATTTTGTATGTGTCCACACATGCACGTGTGTGTGTGTGTGTTTGTGTCTATATGTTTGCATGCACATGTGTGTGCTAGTGTGTGAGTGTTATCAGTGCTTTGTGAGCCTTTGTATGGGTGGATGCATGTGTATCAGTGTACATGAGCAGGTGTGTGTTCATGTGCATCTATGTGTGTATGAATTGTATGTATGAATGAGCATGCATGTGTATGTGTGTGCATGTGTTTGTTTGAGGGTGCATGAGGGTGTTTGTGTACATGTTTGTGCTTGTGTGTGCTTGTGTTTATGTCTGCACATTTTCATATGATCTTCCATGTGTGCATAAGTTAATGGGTATGTACAAGTGTGCTTGTGTGTGTATGTGTGCATCTATGTGCTTTTGCATGTGTATTTGTGTTTATGTACATGTGTGTATGTTTATGCATGCATGAATATGCATATAGATACAAGTGCGAGTTTGGATGTCCATGTGTTTGCATGTTCATGTGCATTTGTGTTTGTATATATCCATGTGCATGTATGTTTGCATAATTTATGTGTGTGTGTGGGGGTGTGCATTTGTGTGTATGTGTGTGTACAAGTGCATGTTTTTGCATGTATATGTGCTTGAATGTCTGCATGTGTATGTGTGCATGTACATGTGATTGTGTGTGTGGGTGTTTGTGCATGTGTGTGCATACGTGTGTATATATGCTTGTGTGTGTGCACAGGTGCATGCATGAGTATATGTGTGCATGAATTCATTTGCACGTGTGTGTCCATGTGCATGTGTGGGTAGGTGTGTGAGAATGGGTGGTTTCATGTGCATTGGTGTATGTGAGTTAGAGAGTTTGTCTGTGTGTGCATGTGTCTACATGTGTGTGTATGTTGCCTGCATGCTTGCATGTGTGTGCTTGTGTGGTAATGCATGTGTCTCTCTATGTTTGCACATGTGTTCAAATGTTTGTGTGTGTTCAACATGCAGTTGCATGCATGTGTATGGTTGTGTGTGTTTGTGTATGTGTGCATGCATTGTATGCACGTCTACATGCTCACATGTGTGTATGTGTGTACTTATGAGTGTGTTTGTGTGGGTGTGTGCCTATTGGTGTGTGTGAGCGTGAATGTGTGTTTATGCAAGTGTATGTGCATGCGTGTGTACATGTGCATGAGCAAATATGTGTATATGTGCATGTGAGTGTGCACCTATATGTGAGAGTTTATGCATATGCATGTCTGCATGTACATGTGCATCAATGTAAATGTGTGTGTGCATGTGCATGTGTCCGCATGTGTGCGTGTATGTTTATGTGTGTGCACGCACATGTTTTTTTGTGTGTGTAGGCATGAACATATATGTGTTTGTGTATTTATGCATGCATGCTTGCATATGCATGTGTAGTGTGCTTGTATGTGTATTGATGTGCATATGTGTGCATGTGTGTTCTTGTGTATGTTGGTATCTTTGCCTATGTATGCATCAGTTTATAATTGTTCATTTGTATGTGCATGTGTGTTCCTGCATGTGTACATGTGTGTGTGTGTGTGTGTATAAGTGTGCATTTGTGTGCATGCATGCATGTGCAAGCATATGTGTGTCTACCTATGTGCTTGTGTCTTCATATGTGTGCATGTTCATGAGCCATTATGTGTGCACGCAAGTGCCTATGCCTGTGCATGTGGTTTTGTATGCATGTGTGTGTTTTAGTGCTTATTTAGGTGCATGTGTGTTTCCATGGCAGTGTGTGTGCACACGTACGTATCTCTATGTTTGTGTAAGTGTGTGTGTGTGTGTTGGTGAATGTGCTTGTGTGTCTGTGCATGTGCACGTGTGTGTATGTGTGTGTGCATGTGTTCTTCTGTGTTTATGTGCGTGTTTGTCCATGTTTGTATGTTGTACATGTGTACAAGCATACATGTGTGTGTGTGTATATGTGCGTACATGAGTGTGTGTTTGCCTGTGCATGTGCATGCACCCGTGCTTATGTTTGTATATGTGTAAGCACATTTGTGCATGTATGTGTGCACACATGCCCACACATGTACCACGCATATGTTCACATACATACACACATGTACACTAACCTACCGACACCCTCAGACAACTATACACTCACAAAAGCACAAAAGCACATGAACACATGCACACACACATACACACATGTAAACAAACATAGATGTGCACACACCCCCATATGCACACAACCACATACTTGGATAGACATATGCACAAACAAGCTCGTAAACATACACAAGCACATACACATAAACAGATAAACACAAATCACACATGCACACCTTTGCATATGGATAGACACACACAAATGCATATAAACATGCAAATGCATGCACATCGACCCACACTTCCATGCACTCATATGCACAAATACAACAATACACACATGCACACACACTTTCACTCACACACACACATGTATACAAACACACATGCACTTGTTAACGCACATAAACATATGCACAAATACTCGTGCATGTATATTTGCACATAAGTAGCAAACAGAGGCACACCCATGCACACACAAATGCACACAAACTTGCACGTGCTTTCACACACATGCACTTGCATGAATATGCACACCCACACACATGTACACACATACGAATGCATGCATACGTGAACACATGCATGCACTCACACACACAAGCATGAAGACATACATACACACATATACACACATAGACACAACCACTCACACATGTATGCACACACATGAACTCAAGAACACACTTATACATGCATAAAAATATACACACACATTCATAAACATAATCGCACAAATAATGGACACACACACATAAAAACGTGCACACAAACAGACATATGCATGCACACACACACACACTCAAGCACATACACATGCATGTACATAGGCACAAACACTCACAAACATGTACACTTAAACAAACATGCACATCCACACACACATGCATATGCACACTCTTACACATGCACAGAGATGAACAAGCACACACATATGCACATACAAAAACACATACACACACATAGACTCATAGATATGCATGCACACTCACACACATGTGCACAAAGATATGGATATACATGCACACCAACATGTGCATAGGAACAAAACACAAAAAAATACATGTTCAAATATGTAAATTCATGCATACACAAACACTTGCACACATATATACACATACACAAGTACTTGGAAAAACTTGCATGCACAAACACCCACACCAATATATGCACAAACACACACACACATCTATATGCACACAAAAATACACACAAACACACTTATATGTGCATGTAGATATACACACACTTGAGCATGAACACACATACATGAACAACACATGCACTCACATTCAAATGCACACGCACATACATGCAAACACATGTAGACACACACATACACAGACATGCACATGCATGCACTTACTCATAGACACATTAATGCACACACACTCAAATGCATATACACACATGAATGCAGATATTTGGATATGCTCACACATATTATAAATGTTACAAATATACAAACACACTAATGCACACATATGTACACATACACACACATACACAAATGCATGCACAAATACATGCCTACATAAATATACCCCCACACACTTGCGCACACACAAAGTTGTTTAAACACATAATTTCTAATGCATAAACACGTGCACACAGACAAATGTGCACATATACATATGAACACACACACACATAGGCACACATGCATTGATGCACACATGTAAAGATGCAAATAAACACACATGCATAGACATGCATGCAGATAGACATAGACACCCCACACACATGCACGTACACTCATGTGTATGGTCAAACAAATATGCACATATATGCACATGCTTCTTTATGCATGTACACATAGACACATAAATACACATGTGTAATACACACATAGACACATTACAAACATTTGCATGCATGTTCACACAAACATATGGAAACACATGAACAAGTGCACACAAACATAGCCACATACACAAGCACACATGTGTCTAAACACACACTCTAACAAGCACACAAACTCACACATACATACACACATGTGTGTGTAGGCACACACTAACAGACACATGCAAATAGATGCATACACACAAATTGATGTGCACTTGCACACACACGTTCACATAGACATGTAGGACACACTTGTAAAATCACACATATGTGCACATACACATGCACATATAGAAAAACATAGACAAAGATGTGCCTGCATGCACACACAAATGCACTCATTAACACACACATAAACAAATACTAGCACTTACACACATGTATGTGTGTTCCCCCCCCCCCCACACACACGAATGAAGGAAAGCACACACATGCATACTAAATTCCTTTCCCTTACACACATGTAGGCACACACAGATGCATATGCAGACGCAACAAACCCATAAACATACACAAAGACACACAAACCCATGCATGCACACATGCATCTACACATAGATAGACATACACTTGTGCAAACACACTCACATGTAGAATACAAATGCACACAAAAAGAGATAGATAAAGGAACACATAGGCACATGCACAGACACACACATGCACAATGGCATACATGTGCACACATTCATATATGCATGTGTATGTTCACACCCATCCAAGCATATGCATGCACTCACATACAATACAAAAAGGCATACAGATGCACTAACACACATACACATGCATGCACACATGCATGCATACATGGGCACATATGTACACACACACACATGCATGCATGCATGCACATGCACACATACATTCACACACATGCACAGCCACCCACTGACACCCTCACATAGCTATACACTCACACAAGCACACTCGCATAAGAATTCATCCTCTCACACACACGCACGCGCCGACACACATACATGTGCACACACCCAGACATACACATAACCCACAAGCTTGCATAATCATATGGACAAACATGCACACACATGCACAAGCATAGACACATAAGCACACAATCATAAATAACACATGCACACACAAGCAAATGGATAGACACATCTAAAAGAATATAGATATGCAAACACATGCACACACAAAAACACTTGCATGTACCCACATGCACAAACACAAGAATACAGACATACACACACACATTCTCATGCATGCACACTTGATACACAAACACACACATGCACGTGTTCACGCACATAAACACATGCACACATGTGTGTGCATTCGATTATGTTTTGTGCAGATTTGTGTGTGTATGTGTGTGCTTGCATTTGTGTATGCTTGCATGGGTTGTGTGCGTGCCTCTATATGTGTGTGCATTTGTGTAAGTGCATGTCTATGTGTATGTATGTATGTGTATATGTGCATGCTTGTGAATTCATGGTGCGAGCATGCACTCATGTACGTGTGCATGCAAGCATGCATTTGTGTGTATACATGCATGTGTGTGAGGGTGTGTGTACATGTCTTTGTGCATGTCTATGCATATTGGTCTACCTGTGTCTTTGCATAGAGATGTGTATACATACATGTCTATGTATGTATGTGTTTGTGTGAGTGTGTTCATCTATTTGCATAAGTTTGACCATGCACATGAGTGTACATGAGTATGTGTGGGTGACTATATGTGTCTGTGTGCATGTTTGTGCATGTGTGTTTATTTGGTTCTTTACATGTGTGTGTATATGTGTGCATGCATGTGTATGTGTGTGTGTGTGTGTCCATGTGTGTGTGTGTGTGTGCATATGTACGTGTGTACATTTGTCTGTGTGCATGTGTATGTGTATTAGAATTTTTGTTTATACAACTTTGTACATGCACACATGTGTAGGTATATTTATATAGGCAATGTATTTGTGCATGCACATGTGTGTGTATATTTATACACGTGCATGCGTTAGCGTGTTTGTGCATTTGTGCTTCTGTATGAGTGTATGCACGTATCTGCATTTGTGTGTGTATGTGTATGTGTGTGTTGACACGTATATGTGTCTATGAGCAAGTGCATGCACGCATGTCTATGTGTGAGTGTTTCTACATGTGTTTGCATGTATATGTGTGTGCACTTGAATGTGTCTGCATGTGTTGTTTATATGAGTGTTCTTGCTCAAATGTGTGTATATTTATGTGCACATATGAGTGTATTTGTGTGCATGTTTTTGTGCATATGGATATGCGCATGTGTGTGGGTGTCTATGCATGTAAGTGTGTGTTAGAGTGCGTGTGCATGTGTATAAATTGGTGCTTGTTTTTGTGTGTGCATAAGTTTTTTTGTGTTTGCTTCCTGTACATGTGTGGGTGTGCATGCATATCCATATCTTTATGCACATGTGTGTGTGAATATATGTGAGCCTCTATATGTGTGTGTGTGCATCTTTGCTTGTCCATGTGTGTATGTGTGTGTGCATGTGCATGTATGTGCATGTGAAATAGAGTGCTTATGTATGTGTATATGTGTGCATGTTTGTTTTACGTGTGGATGTTTGTGAGCGCTTATGCGTGCGTACATACATGTGTATGTGTTTGAGTGTGTGTAGTGCATGCTTTGCTTGTGCATGTGTGTGTTCGTGTGCATGTGTTTATTTGTGCTTGTCCATTATTTGTCAGATTGTGTTTATGAATCTGTGTATGTGTTTGTTGTTGTGCATGTACATTTGTGTTCTTGAAATCATGTCCACGCATGCATGTGTGTGTCATTGTGTTTTGTGTGCATATATGTTTGTTTGTATGTCTTCACACTTATGTATGGTTGCATGCTTGTGTTCATGGATGCATACGTTCATATGTGTGTATTTGTGCATGCATGTGTGTATATTTATGCGGGGTGTGCATATTCATGCATGTACATATGTGTGTGTACACATGAAAGTTTGTGTGCATTTGTGTATGCCTCTATGTGTGTGCTTGTGTGCACATGTACATGCACACACATGTGTGCATGTGTTTATGTGCGTGAACACATGCATGTGTGTGTTTGTGTATCAAGTGTGCATGCATGAGAATGTGTGTGTGTATGTCTGTATTCTTGTGTTTGTGCATGTGGGTACATGCAAGTGTTTTTGTGTGTGCATGTGTTTGCATATCTATATTCTTTTAGATGTGTCTATCCATTTGCTTGTGTGTGCATGTGTTATTTATGATTGTGTGCTTATGTGTCTATGCTTGTGCGTGTGTGTGCATGTTTGTCCATATGATTATGCAAGCTTGTGGTTATGTGTATGTCTGGGTGTGTGCACATGTATGTGTGTCGGCGCGTGCGTGTGTGTGAGAGGATGAATTCTTATGCGAGTGTGCTTGTGTGAGTGTATAGCTATGTGAGGGTGTCAGTGGGTGGCTGTGCATGTGTGTGAATGTATGTGTGCATGTGCATGCATGCATGCATGTGTGTGTGTGTACATATGTGCCCATGTATGCATGCATGTGTGCATGCATGTGTATGTGTGTTAGTGCATCTGTATGCCTTTTTGTATTGTATGTGAGTGCATGCATATGCTTGGATGGGTTGTGAACATACACATGCATATATGAATGTGTGCACATGTATGCCATTGTGCTTGTGTGTGTCTGTGCATGTGCCTATGTGTTCCTTTATCTATCTCTTTTTGTGTGCATTTGTATTCTACATGTGAGTGTGTTTGCACAAGTGTATGTCTATCTATGTGTAGATGCATGTGTGCATGCATGGGTTTGTGTGTCTTTGTGTATGTTTATGGGTTTGTTGCGTCTGCATATGCATCTGTGTGTGCCTACATGTGTGTAAGGGAAAGGAATTTAGTATGCATGTGTGTGCTTTCCTTCATTCGTGTGTGTGGGGGGGGGGGGGGGGAACACACATACATGTGTGTAAGTGCTAGTATTTGTTTATGTGTGTGTTAATGAGTGCATTTGTGTGTGCATGCAGGCACATCTTTGTCTATGTTTTTCTATATGTGCATGTGTATGTGCACATATGTGTGATTTTACAAGTGTGTCTACATGTCTATGTGAACGTGTGTGTGCAAGTGCACATCAATTTGTGGTGTATGCATCTATTTGCATGTGTCCTGTTAGTGTGTGCCTACACACACATGTGTGTATGTATGTGTGAGTTTGTGTGCTTGTTAGAGTGTGTGTTTAGACACATGTGTGCTTGTGTATGTGGCTATGTTTGTGTGCACTTGTTCATGTGTTTCCATATGTTTGTGTGAACATGCATGCAAATGTTTGTAAATGTGTCTATGTGTGTATACACATGTGTATTTATGTGTCTATGTGTACATGCATAAAGAAGCATGTGCATATATGTGCATATTTGTTTGACCAGACACATGAGTGTACGTGCATGTGTGTGGGTGTCTATGTCTATCTGCATGCATGTCTATGCATGTGTGTTTATTTGCATCTTTACATGTGTGCATCAATGCATGTGTGCCTATGTGTGTGTGGTGTTCATATGTATATGTGCACATTTGTCTGTGTGCACGTGTTTATGCATTAGAAATTATGTGTTTAAACAACTTTGTGTGTGCGCAAGTGTGTGGGGGTATATTTATGTAGGCATGTATTTGTGCATGCATTTGTGTATGTGTGTGTATGTGTACATATGTGTGCATTAGTGTGTTTGTATATTTGTACATTTATAATATGTGTGAGCATATCCAAATATCTGCATTCATGTGTGTATATGCATTTGAGTGTTTGTGCATTAATGTGTCTATGAGTAAGTGCATGCATGTGCATGTCTGCGTATGTGTGTGTCTACATGTGTTTGCATGTATGTGCGTGTGCATTTGAATGTGAGTGCATGTGTTGTTCATGTATGTGTGTTCATGCTCAAGTGTGTGTATATCTACATGCACAAATAAGTGTGTTTGTGTGTATTTTTGTGTGCATATAGATGTGTGTGTGTGTTTGTGCATATATGGGTGTGGGTGTTTGTGCATGCAAGTTTTTCCAAGTACTTGTGTATGTGTATATATGTGTGCAAGTGTTTGTGTATGCATGAATTTACATATTTGAATATGTATTTTTTTTGTGTTTTGTTCCTATGCACATGTTGGTGTGCATGTATATCCATATCTTTGTGCACATGTGTGTGAGTGTGCATGCATATCTATGAGTCTATGTGTGTGTATGTGTTTTTGTATGTGCATATGTGTGTGCTTGTTCATCTCTGTGCATGTGTAAGAGTGTGCATATTGCATGTGTGTGTGGATGTGCACGTTTGTTTAAGTGTACATGTTTGTGAGTGTTTGTGCCTATGTACATGCATGTGTATGTGCTTGAGTGTGTGTGTTGTGTGCATGCATATGTCTGTTTGTGTGCACGTTTTTATGTGTGTGTGTCCATTATTTGTGCGATTATGTTTATGAATGTGTGTGTATATTTTTATGCATGTATAAGTGTGGTTCTTGAGTTCATGTGTGTGCATGCATGTGTGAGTGGTTGTGTCTATGTGTGTATATGTGTGTATGTATGTCTTCATGCTTGTGTGTGTGAGTGCATGCATGTGTTCACGTATGCATGCATTCGTATGTGTGTACATTGTGTGTGGGTGTGCATATTCATGCAAGTGCATGTGTGTGAAAGCACGTGCAAGTTTGTGTGCATTTGTGTGTGCATGGGTGTGCCTCTGTTTGCTACTTATGTGCAAATATACATGCACGAGTATTTGTGCATATGTTTATGTGAGGTAACAAGTGCATGTGTGTTTGTATACATGTGTGTGTGTGAGTGAAAGTGTGTGTGCATGTGTGTATTGTTGTATTTGTGCATATGAGTGCATGGAAGTGTGGGTCGATGTGCATGCATTTGCATGTTTATATGCATTTGTGTGTGTCTATCCATATGCAAAGGTGTGCATGTGTGATTTGTGTTTATCTGTTTATGTGTATGTGCTTGTGTATGTTTACGAGCTTGTTTGTGCATATGTCTATCCAAGTATGTGGTTGTGTGCATATGGGGGGTTGTGTGCACATCTATGTTTGTTTACATGTGTGTATGTGTGTGTGCATGTGTTCATGTGCTTTTGTGCTTTTGTGAGTGTATAGTTGTCTGAGGGTGTCGGTAGGTTAGTGTACATGTGTGTATGTATGTGAACATATGCGTGGTACATGTGTGGGCATGTGTGCACACATACATGCACAAATGTGCTTACTCATATACAAACATAAGCACGGGTGCATGCACATGCACAGGCAAACACACACTCATGTACGCACATATACACACACACACATGTATGCTTGTACACATGTACAACATACAAACATGGACAAACACGCACATAAAACACACAAGAACACATGCACACACACATACACACACGTGCACATGCACAGACACACAAGCACATTCACCAACACACACACACACACTTACACAAACATAGAGATACGTACGTGTGCACACACACTGCCATGGAAACACACATGCACCTAAATAAGCACTAAAACACACACATGCATACAAAACCACATGCACAGGCATAGGCACTTGCGTTGCACACATAATGGCTCATGAAACATGCACACATATGAAGACACAAGCACATAGGTAGACACACATATGCTTGCACATGCATGCATGCACACAAATGCGCACTTATACACACACACACACACATGTACACATGCAGGAACACACATGCACATACAAATGAACAATTATAAACTGATGCATACATAGGCAATGATACCAACATACACAAGAACACACATGCACACATATGCACATCAATACACATACAAGCACACTACACATGCATATGCAAGCATGCATGCATAAATACACAAACACATATATGTTCATGCCTACACACACAAAAAAACATGTGCGTGCACACCACATAAACATACACGCACACATGCAGACACATGCACATGCACACACACATTTACATTGATGCACATGTACATGCAGACATGCATATGCATAAACTCTCACATATAGGTGCACACTCACCATGCACATATACACACATAGAGACACCTACATAGACACATATTTGCTCATGCACATGTACACACACATGCACATACACTTGCATAAACACACATTCACACTCACGCACACCAATAGGCACACACCCACACAAACACACTCATGCACACACACACACATGGACACACAAATGCACACGCATGCACATTACCACACATGCACACATGAGTAAGCATACAAATGCTTATGCACACATGCAAAAATACACACACACACACTCATGCAAGCACGTGCACGCAAAAGCACACACACACACACATTCACACATGTGCACATGCACACATGCAAACATGCTCAAGCACACAAACACACACACATACATATGCACATGCTCACACACACAACTATACACATTATGCAGACACACACATACACTTATACACTCACATAGGCACACACACAATATGTACACACACACTCACACAACTATACACGCACATGAACAAACACACATACACACATGCACACAAACACACTTGCACACACACACATACACATACACACATGAATGCATAAATAAAAGCACAAGCACATGCAAACATAGACAGATAATAACATGCACGTATGGACATGGTTATATATGCACACACATGCACACAAGTACACAAATGCATAAGCACATAAGCACACAAACAAAAACACAAACTTGCACATATGCACATATACACACGTGCATGGGTGCAGACTAACACAAGCAAAATTTCAAGAGCATGCACACACACACATGCACATGTACACACATTTTTGCACACACTCACACATGAACATAGGGACTCATGCACACAAACATATGCATATGTGCATGCAAACTCACACATGGACAAATACATGAACATGTAAACACACATATACACATGTACACAGACACATATAGAAGTATACAGGTACACACACACATGCACAAACACACAAGCACATGCACACATGCTCACAGTTACTCACACGTGCACAAAAATAGACATAACACGTGCACAAACAACCCACACACACACATGTGTGTGTGTGTGTGCATAGACATAGATGTAGATGCATATACACACAGACATGCACAAGTACACACATGCAAACATGCATACACACACATATAAGCACATGCACACACACATACACACAACTAATAAATCCCAAATAGACATGTAAGCACAGCACACAATTACATGAATAAGAATGAGTGTATGCATACACATAATATGCACATATAAATGCACCAACCCACATATGTATATACACATAATCACACACACACATGCACATTCAAAAGCACACACAAACATGCACTCACACACACACCAACACAAACACACATGCACACACACACACACATGCATCTAAAGGAATATATGCAAGCATACATGCACCAACACACACAACAAACACACATACAAACTCACAGACATAGACACACACCCACACCCATACATACACGTACACATGCATAATGACACATAGACACAAGCATGTAACATGCACAAACATGCATGCATACAACATATGTGCACCTCCAAACACCTGTAGCCACACACATGCACACAAAAAGCACATATACATGGTTGCAGACATGCACACTTGCACACTCATATGCATACAAACACCCACACACAAATATGCATGCACACACACTCACACTCACACATACACAAAAGCACCCATCAGTGCAAAAACATGCACAAACACACACATGTAGTTACATTATGACACACATGCATGCACACACAAGCACACACATGCACACACACGCACACACAGGTATACTCATGCACACAAATGCACATGCACAAACACAAGAACGTACACATGCATGGACATGCACATGTGCAATCATATGCATGCACTCACACACACGAACATGCACACACACACATGTGTTTGTGCACACAAAAAAATGCAACATACAAACCACACATAGACATGAATGCACACACATACATCTAAAAGTACATGCATATAAGCACACACACTCATATACACTTATGCATACACTCATAAATATGCACAGATATATGTACACACCCTGACACATACACATGCACACACAGATGCACAAATGCATGCTTGAACATGCACAAACGTACAAACACACAAGCATACATGTATGCACACATACATACACACACGAACACACAAACACACACGTGCACATACACTCACACACCCATACACAAACCCATGATAAGACACACACACACAAACAAACAAACACATGTAACCACACACGTACACACAAATGCACATGCATACATACACGCACACACATCCACACTTATGCACACACACACATGCAAATGCACACATACAGACATACTTTAAGCATAATAGCACACATGCATGCACATGCACATAAACACAACATATGTGGACACACAAACATACACAAATAAACACACCCACACACACATGCATACACACACAGGCATACACACATCCACACACACACAAACACATGCATGATTACACACAAACTAATGAACACTCGCACAGATACACATGTTTGCATGCACTCACATGCACACACCACAAGTACACAAGCATACAAGTGCATACGTGCTCACAAACACATACACACATAATAGGCATGCATGTATATACACATACCACTTAAGCACGCGCATGCACACACACAAACACACTCACACACATACATGTACACACACATACACATGTAGACATAGACATACACACACCCAAGAACAAACCAATGCACATACATACATGTATGCAAGTACACAAATGCACACACACAAACATCACACACATGCACACTTATGAATGCATGAATGCATTCTTATAATCATAGACACAAGAGCATGCATGCATACACAATTATATAAACACATGAACACTCTCAGTAATGTACACACATGAACACACACACTCACATGCATATGCATAAGCACATGCACACACATGCATAGGTACAAAATCACACACACACACGCATTCATGCATAAGCATGCACACACAGACATGCATACACAATCGCACACACACATGCACAACAACATACATGCATATACACATGCACGAAGACACCCAGATGTGCATACACTCTCATATATGTACAAATGCATAACCACCCACACGTGCATAGACAGCCATATACACATGTGCAAATGCATCTTCATGCACACACAAAAACGCTTACATGCATCCATGCACATGCACATAAAGAATCCCGACAAACACACACACATGTATACATGCAAGACACACACACACAAAAACACAAACATAGGGACACACACATTATACACTTGTGCTTGCACACACACATGCACCCACAAGTAGACAAGCAAGCGTGCACCACACATGCACATGAACCTCTACACACACATACT
>JAIUJO010001013.1:0-30000 GCA_023846275.1 Vanilla planifolia
GAAGAAAGAACAAGAAGAAGAGGAAGAAGTAGAAGGAGAAGAACAAGATGAAGAAAAAGAAGAAACAAGAAAAAAGGACGAAGAAGAAGGAGAAGAAGAAGATGAAGAATAAGTAGAAGTAGAACAAAGAGGCAAAGAAAGAAGAAAAAGAAGAAAGAAAAAGAGTAAAGAAGAAAAAGATTAAAGAATGAGAAAAAGAAGAAAAAGAAGAAGCAGAGCAAAGAAAAGAAGAAAAAAAGAAGAAAAGAGAAGAACAATGAAGAACAGAAAAGAAGAAGAAGAAGAAGAAAGAAGTGGAGCGAATAAGAAGAAGAAGAAGAAGAAAGAAGAAAGAAGAAAGAAGAAGAAGAAGAAAGATGAAGAAGAAGAAGAAGAAGAAGCAAAATAAATAAGAAGAAGAGGAAAAAAGAAGAAAAAAGAAGAAGAAGAAAGAAAGAAAAGATAGAAAGAAGAAAAAGAAAGAAGAGGAAGAAGTAGAAGATGAAGAGAAGAAGTAGGAAGAAGAAAGAAGAGGAAAAAGAAAGAAAATAAGAAAAGAGGAAGAAGAAAGATGAAGAAGAAAAAAAAAGAAGAAGAAGAAGAAGAAGAAGAAGAAGATGTAGAAAGAAGTAAACAAAGAAAAAGAAGAAGAAGGAGGAGAAGAAGAAGAAGAAAGAAAAAGGTGACGAAAAAAGAAGAAAAAAAGAAGGGAGTAGAAGAAGGACAAAAATGAAGAAGAAAGAATGAGAAGAAGATGAAGAAGAACAAAGAAGAAGAAGAAAGAAGTAGAAGAAGAAGAAGAAGAAAGGAGGAAAACAAGAAGAAAAATGAAGAAGAAGAAAGGAAAAGAAGAAGAAGAAGAGGAAAAAGAAGAAGATAGTAGAAGGAGAAGAAAGAAGAAGAAGAAAGCTAGAAGAAGAAGAAGAAATTAGAAGAAGAAGAAAGATGAAGAAAAAAGAAGATGAAGAAGAATGAAGAAGAAGAAGAAGAGGGATAATGAAGAAGAAGAAGAAAGAAAAGTTAAAATAAGAAGAAGAAAGAAGAAGACTAAGAAGAAGAAAGAAGAAGAGCTTGAAGAAGAAGAAGAGGAGGAGAAAGAAGAAAGAAGAAGAAAAAATAAGAAGAAGAAAGAAGAAGAAAGAAGAGAAAAAGGAAAGTAGAAGGAAGAAGAAATTGAAGAAAGGAGGAGAAAGAAGTAGAAGAAAGAAGAAGAAGAAAAAAGAAGAGGAAGAAAGACGAAGACGAAAAAGAAAGAAGATGAAGAAGAAGAAGAAAGAAGAAGAAGAAGAAAAAAGAAGAAGAAGAAAGAAGAAGAACAAGAAGAATGAAGGAGAAACAGAAGAAGAAGAAGAAGAAGACAGAGAAGAAGAAAGAATTTTAAGGAGAAGGAACAAGAAGAAAGAAGAAGAACAAGAAAGAAGAAGAAGAGGAAGGAAGGGAAGAAAGAAGAAGAAGAAGAAGAAGAAGAAGAAGAAGAAGCAGAAGAAGAATAAGAAAGTAGTAGAAGAAGAAGAATAAGAAGAAGAAGGCGACGAGAAAGAAGGAGAAGAAATAAGTAGAGGAAAGAAGAAGAAGAAGAAAGAAGATGAATAAGAAAGAAGAAGAGGAAGAGGAAAAAGAAGAAGAAGAAGATGAAGAAGAAAGAAGAGGAAAATGGAGGAAGAAGATAGAAGAATAAGAAAGAGGAAGTAGAAGAAGGAAGAAGAAGAAGAAAGAAGAAGAGGAAGAAAGAGGAATAGGAAGAAGTAGAAGTAGGAGAAGGGAAAGAAAAAGAAGAAGAAAGAAGAAGAAGAAGAAGAAGAAGAAGAACAAGAAAGAAGTTGAAGAAGAAAGAGATGAAGAAGAAGAAGAAGAATAACCACAAACAAGAAGGAGAAGAAAGATAAAGAAGAAAGAAGAACAAGAAGAAAGAAGAAGAAGAAAGAAGACGAAGAAGGAAGAAGAAGAAGAAGAAGAAGAAGAAGAAGGCAAAGAAAAAAGAAGTAGAAGAGGAAGAAGAAGAAGAAGAAGCAGAGGAAGGAATAAGAACTTGAAAGAAAAAAATTAAGAAAGAAGAGGAACAAGGAAGAAGAAGAAAAAGAAAGAACATAAGGAGGAGTCAAGAAGTATAAAGAAGAAGAAAGAAGAAGAAGAGGAAAAAACAAGTAGAAGAAGAAGAATAATAAAGAAATTGAACTAGAAGAAGTAGAAGAACAAAGAAGAAGAAGAAGAAAGAAGAAGAAGAAAAAAAGAAGGTAGAAGAAGAAGAAAGAAGAAGGAGCAAGAAAAAGAAGAAGAAAAAGAAGAAAGAAAAATAAGAAGGTGAAGAAGGACGAGGAAGAAGAAGAATAAAGAAGAAGAAAGAAGATGAATTAGAAAGAAGAAGAAGAAAGAAGAAAAAGAAGAAGGGGAAGAAAGAAGAAGAAGAAAGAAGAAGAAGGAAGAAGAAGAAGAAGAAGAAGAAGAAGAAGAAGAAAGAAGAAGGGGAAATAAGAAGAAGAAAGAAATAAAAGAACAAGAAGAAGAAAGAAAAAGAAGAATGTAGTAGAAGAAGATGAAGAAGAAGAAGAGGAAGGAATAAGAAGAAGTTGAAAGAGGAATAAAGAATAAAGAAGAGGAATAAGAAAGAAGAAGAAAGAAGTAGTATAAAGGAGAAGAAGACAGAAGAAGAGGAAGAAAGGAGAAGAAGAAGAACACGCTGAAGGAGAAGAAGAAGAAGAAAGACGAAAAAGAATAAAAAATAAGAAAGAAGAAGAAGAAGAATAAAGAAGAAGAAGAAGAAGAAGATGAAAAAGATAAAGAAGAAGAAGAAGAAGAAGAAGAAGAAGAAGAAAGAAGAAGAAGAAGAAGAAGAAGAAGAAGAAGAAGAAAGAAGAAGTAGAAAAAATAAGGAAGAAGTAAAAAGAAGAAGAAGAAGATGAAGAAGGAAGAAGAAGATGGAAGAAGAAAGAAGAAGAAAAAGAAGAAGAAGAAGAAAGAAGAGGAAGAAGAAGGAAGAAGAAGAACAAGGAGAAGAAAGAAGAAGAGGAAAGAAGAATAAGAAAGAAGAAAAAGAAGAAAGAAAAAGAAGAAAGCCGAAGAAAATGATTAAAGATAAAGAAGAAGAAGAAGAAGAAGAAGAAGAAGAAGAAATATGAAGAAGAAGTAGAAAGAAGAAGAAGTAGAAGAAGAAAAAGAAGAGGAAAAAGAAGAAGAAGAAAGAAAGAGAAGAAAGAAGAATGAGAAAGAAGAATAAGAAAGAAGAAGAAGAAGAAAGAAGAAGAAGAAGATGAAGAAAGAAGAATAAGAAGAGGAAAGAAGATGAGGAAGAAAGAAGATTAAGAGGAAGAAGATGAAAGAAGAAAGAAGAAGAAGACGAATTAAGAAGAAAAAGAGTCAGAAGAAGAAGAAGGATAGGAAGAAAGAAGATTATGAAGAAAGAAGAACATAGAAGAAGAGAGAAGAAGATGAAGTATAAAGAAGAAAAAAGAAGAAGAAGAAGAAGAAGAAGAAGAAGAAGAAGAAGAAGAAGAAGAAGAAAGAAGAAGAAAAAAGAAGAAGGAAGAAGAAGTAGAGACAAGAAGAAGAAGAAAGAAGAAGAAGAAGGAGCAGAAGAAAGAAGATGAAGAACGAGAACGTGAAGAAGTAAGAAGAACAAAAAGAAGAATAAAGAAAAAGAAAGAAGAAAAACAAGAAGAAGAAAGACGAAAAAGAAGAAAGAAGAAGAAGAAGAAAGAGAAAGAAGAAGGAACAAGAAGAAAGAAGAAAAAGAAGAAGTAACAAGAAGAAAAAAGAATTAGGAAAAAGAAGAAAAATAAGAAGTAGAAGAAGAAAGTCGAAGAAGGTGAAGAACAAGAACTAGGAAGAAGAAGAAAAATAAGAAGAAAGAAGAAGAAAGATGACAAACAAGAAGAAGAAGATGAAAGAAAAAGAAGAAGAAGAAAAAAGAAGAACAAGAAGAAGATGAAGAAGGAAGAACAAGAACAAGAAGATGAAAGAAGAAGAAGAAGGAAAAAGAAGAAGAAGAAAGAAGAAGAACAAAGAAGAAGAAGAAGAAGAGAAGAAAGAAGAAGAAGAGGACAGAAGAAGAAGAAAGAAGAAGTAGAAGGAAAAAAAGAAGAAAGATGGTGAAGAAAGAAGAAGAAGAAGAAGAAGAAGAAGAAGGAAGAATAAGAGGATGTAGAAAGAAGAAGGTGAATAAGAAGATGAAAAAGAAGAAGAAGAAGAAGAAAAATGAAAAATTGCAAAGAAGAAGAAGAAAGAGGAAGATGAAGAAGAAGATAAAGAAAGAAAGAAGAAGAAAAAGAAAGAAGATGAGGAATAAAGTAGAAGGAGAAGAAGAAGAAGAAGAAAGAAGAAAGTGGATAGAAGAAAAAGATAGAAGAAGAAGAGGAAAGAAGAAGAAAGAAGAAGAAGAAGAAAGAAAATGAAGAAAAAAGAAGAAGAAGAAAGAAGAAGAAGAAGAAAGAAGAAAAAGAAGAGAAGTATAAAGAAGAAGAAGAAAAAGAAGAAGAAAAAGAAGAAGAAGAAGAAGATGAACAAAGAGGAAGAAGAAAGAAGAAGAAGAAGAAGAAGAAGAATGAAGAAGAAGAAAAAGATGATGAAGAAAGAAGAAGAAGAAGAAGAAAAAATAAAGAAAATGAGGAAGATAGAAGAAGAACAAGAAGCAGAAGAAAAGGAAGTATATGATGAAAGAAGATTCAGAATGAAGAGGAAGAAAGAAGAAGTAGTAGAAGAAAGAAGAAGAGGAGAAGGAAGAGGAAAAAGAAGAGAAGTAGAAAGAAGAAGAAGAAGAAGAAGAAGAAGAAGAAGAAGAAAAGAAAAAGAAGAAAAAGATGATGAAGAAAAATGAAGAAGAAGAAGAAGAAAGAAAGTAGAAAGAAGAACTAGAAGAATGAAGAAGAAAAAGAAGAAGAAGACGAAGAAGAAGGATAAGATGAAAGAAGATTCAGAATGAAGAGGAAGAAAGAAGAAGAAGAAGAAGAAAAAGAAAGAAGAAGAAGAAGAAGAAGAACAAGCAGAAGAAGAAGAAGAAGAAGAAGAAGAAGAAAGAAGAAAGGAGAAGAAAGAACAATAATATAGAAGAAAGAAGAAGATAGAAGTAGAAGGAAGAAGAAGAATCTAAAAGAAGAAGAAGAAGAAAAACAAAAGGAAGAAGAATGAAGAAGAAGAAGAAAGAGGAGGAAGAAGGAAGAAGAAGAAGAAAGATGTAGTAGAAAGAAAAAGATGATGAAGAAGAAGAAAGAAGAAGTAGAAGAAAAAGATGAAGAAGAAAGAAGAAAAAGAAGAAGAAGAGGAAAGAACAAGAAGAAGAAGAAGAAGAAAGAAGAAAAATTAGAAAGAAGAAAAAGATGAAAGAAGAAAGTCGACGAAGAAAGAAGTAAAAGAAAGAAGAAAGTAGAAGAAAGAAGAAGAAGAAAGAAGAAAGGAGAAGAAAGAACAATAATATAGAAGAAAGAAGAAGATAGAAGAAGAAGGAAGAAGAAGAATCTAGAAGAAGAAGAAGAAGAACAAAACGAAGAAGAATGAAAAAGATGGAAGAAGTTGTAGAAGGAAGAAGAAGAAGAAAGAAGAAGAAGAAAGAAAAAGATGAAGAAAAAGAAGAAAGAAGTAGAAGAAAATGATGAAGAAGAAAGAAGAAGAAGAAGAAGAAGAGGAAAGAAGAAAAAGAAGAAGAAAGAAGAAAAATTAGAAAGAAGGAAAAGATGGAAGAAGAAAGTTGAAGAAGAAGAACAAGAAGAAGAAGACGAAGAAGGAGAAAATAAAAGAAAAAGAAGAAAGAACCAGAAGAAGTAGAATAGAAGAAGAAGAAGAAGAAAATGAAAGAAGAAAAAGAAGACGAAGAGCGATATGAAGAAGAAGTAGAAGAAAGAAGAAGAAGAGGGAACAAGAAGAAGAAGATGAAAGAAGAAGCAAAAAGAAAAGAAGAAAGAAAAAGAGGAAGAAAGGAGAAGAAGAAGAATAAGAAGAAAAAGTATAAAGAAGAACAAAATAAAGAAGGAAAAGAAGAAAGAAGAAGAAGGAAGAAGAAAAGAAAGAAGAAGAGAAAGAAGAAGAAAAAGAGGAAGAAGAAGAAGAAGAAGAAAAATGAAGGAGTAAGGGAAAGAAGAAGGGTGAGGAAGAAGAAGAAAGACGAAGAAGAACAAAGAAAAAGATGAAGAAGATGAAGAAAGAGTAAAAAGAAGAAGAAAAAGGAAGAAGAAGAAGAAGAGAAGTAAGAAAGAAGAAGAAGAAGAAGAAGAAGAACAACAAGAAGAAAAAGGTCAAAGAAGAACAAGAAAGAAGAAGAAGAAAGAAAAAGGTCAAATGTGAAGAAGATGAAAAAGAAGAAAGAAGAAGAAGAAGAAGAAGAAGAAGAAGATGGATGAAGAAGAAGAGAATGAAGAAGAAGAAGAAGAAGAAGAAGAAGAAGATGAAGGAGAAGATATAAAAAGAGAAGTAAAAAAGAAAAAGAAAAAAAGAAGAAAGAGAAAGAAGAAAGAAGCAGAAGAAAGAAGAAGAAGAAGTAGAAGAAGAAAAAGAGGGAAGAAGAATAAGAAGAAGAAAGAAAAAAAGAAAGAAGAAGAAGAAGAAGAAGAAGAAGAAAGAATAAGAAAAGGAAGAAGTGAAATGAAGAAGAAGAAGACCAAGAAGAAGAAGGAGAAAGAAATAGAAGAAGAAGGAAGAAGAAGAAAGAAGAAGAAAAATAAGAAAGAATAAAAAAAGGAAAGAAGAAGAAAGAAGAAGAAGAAAGAAGAAAAAGAAAGAAGAAAGTTCAAGAGGAAGAAAGGAGAAGAAGAAGAATAATAATAATAATAATAATAATAAGGAAGAATAAAAAGAAAGATGAAAAAGAAGAAGCGAAGAAGAAAGAAGAAAAAGAATATAGAAGAAGAAGAAGAAGAATTAAAAAGAAGAAGAAGAAGAAGAAAAAAAAAGAAGAAGAATAAGGAAGTAAGAGAAAGGAGGAAGAAGGAGAAGAAAGAGGAAGAAGAAAGAAGATGAAGAAGTAAGAGGAAGAAAGAAGAAAAGAAAGAAGAAGAACGTAGAAGAGGAAGAATGGAGAAGAAGAGGAAGAAGAAGAAGAAAAAGAAGAAAAAGAATAAAGAAGAACAAAAGGAAAGATGAAAAAAAACATAGGGAAAGAAGGAAGCAGGAAAAGAAGAAAAAAAAAGAAAAAAAGAATAAGTAGTAAAAGAACAAAGAAGAAGAACGAGGAAGAAGATAAAAGAAGATGAAAAAAGAAAAAGAAGAAGAAGAAGAAAGAAGTTGAAAAAGAAGAAGATGAAGATGAAGAAGAAGAACCACAAACAAGAATGGGAAGAAAGAAAAAGAAGAAAGAAGAACAAGAAGAAAGAAGAAGAAGAAGAAGAAGGAGAAGAAGACAGAAGTAGAACAAGATGAAGAAGAAGAAGAATAGGAAAAAATAAGAAGTTAAAAGAAAAAAAGAAGAAAGAAGAGGAAGAAGAAAGAAGAAGAAAAAGAAAGAACAACGAGAAGAGAGAAGTATAAAGAAGAAGAAAAAAGAAGAAGAAGATGGAGAAGAGGAAGAAGAAGAAGAAAGAAGAAGAAAAAAGAAGAAAAAGAAGAAAGAAGAAGAAAGAAGAAGAGGTATAAAGAAAAAGTAGTAGTAGAAGAAGAAGAAGAAAGAAGAAGAAGAAGAATGAAGAAGAAGAAGAGAAAAAGAAGAAAAAGAAGAAAGAAGAAGGAGAAAGAAGAAGAAGAAGAAGTAGAAGAAGAAAGAAGAAGAAGAAAATGAAGAAGAAGAAAGAAGATGAAGATGAAGAAGAAGATGAAAAAATGAAGAAGAAGAAAAAAGAAGAAGAAGAAGGAGAAGAAGAGGAAGAAGAAGTAGAAGAAGAAGAAAGAAGAAGAAGAAGAAGAAGAATAAGAAGAGGAAAGAATAAGATGTGGAAAGAGGAATAAAGAAGAAAGAAGTGGAATAAGAAAGAAGAAGAAAAAGAAAGAAGAAGAAGAAGAAACAAGTAGTTTAAAGAAGATGAAGAAGGAAGAAGTGGAAGAGGGAAGTAGAAGAACACGTAGAAGTAGAAGAAGAATAGTAAGAAGAAGAAGAAGAAAGAAGAAGAAAAAGAAAGAGGAAAAAGAATGAAGAAGAAGAAAGAAGAAGAAGAAGAATAAAGAAGAAAAAGAAGAAGAAGAAGAATAAAGAAGAAAAAGAAGAAGAAGAAGAAAGAAGTGAAGAAGAAGAAAGGAGAAGAAGAAAAAAAGATGGAAGACAAAGTACAAAGAAGAAGAATAAAGAAGAAGAAGAAGAAGATGATGAAGAAGGAAGAAGATGATGAAGAAGAAAGAAGAAGAAGAAGAAAGAAGAAGAAGAAGAAGAAGAAGAAGAAGTAAGAAGAAGAAGAAAGAAGAATAAGAAAGAAGAAGAAGAAAGAAAAAGAAGAAAAGCAGAAGAAGATGATTGAAGATAAAAAAGAAGAAGAAGAAGAAAAAATATGAAGTAGAAGGAAGAAGAAGAAGAAGAAGAAGAAGAAAAAGTAGAGGAGGAAGAAGAAGAAGAAGAAGAAAAAGAAGAGGTAGAAGAAGAAGAAGAAGAAGAAGAAAAAGAAGAGGAAGAAGAAGAAGAAAGAAAGAGAAGAAAGAAGAATAAAGAAGAAGAAGAAGAAGAAAGAAGAATAAGAAGAAGAAATAAGATGAGGAAGAAAGAAGAAGAAGAGGAAGAAGAAGAAGGAAGAAGAAAGAAGAAAAAAAGAAGAAGAAGATTAAAGAAGAAAGAGTGTCGAAAGAAGAAGAAGAGGGATAAGAAGAAAGAAAAAGGAAGAAGATGAAGAAGAAGGAAGAAGTAGAAGAAGGAGAAGAAGAAAAAGAAGAAGTGGAAGAATAAGATGAAGAATAAAAAAGAAGAAGAAGAAGAAGAAGAAGATGAAGAAGAAGAAGAAGTTGAAGAAGAAGAAGAAATAGATGAATAATAAAGAAGAAGAAGAAGAAGAAGAAGAAGAAAAAGAAGAAAAAGAAGAAGAAGAAAGAAGAAAAAGAGAAAAGAAAGAAGAAGAAAGAAGAAGAAAGAAGAAGAAAGAAGAAGAAAGAAGAAGAAGAAAGAATAAAGGAGAACAAAAAACAAGAAAGAAGAAGATAGAAGAAGAGAGAAGAAGATGAAGAATAAACATCAAAAAAAAGTAGTTGAAGAAGAAAAAGAAGAAGAAAAAGAAAGAAGAAGTAGAATAAAGAAGAAGAAGAAAGAAGAAGAAGAAGGAAAAAGAAGGAAGAAGAAGATGAGACAAGAAGAAGAATAATGAAGAAGAAGGAGATGAAGAAAGAAGAACAAGAAGGAAGAAGAATAAGAAGAAGAAGTAGAAGAAAGAAGAAGAAGAAGAAGAAGAAGAAGAAGAAGAGGAAGAATAAGAAGAAAGAAGAAAAAAGAAGAAAGAAGAAGAAGAAAAAGAAGAAAAAGAAAGAAGAAGAAGAAGAAAGAAGAAGAAGAAGAAAGAGAAAGAAGAAGAAGAAAGAAGAAGAAGAAGAAGGAAAAAGAAGAAAGAAGAATAACAAGTAGTAGAAGAAAGTCGAAGAAGAAGAAGAAGAACAAGAAGAAAGAAGAAGAAAGTAGAAGAAAGAAGAAAAAAAAGAAGGAAGACTAACAAGAAAAAAGAAGAAGATGAAACAAAGGAAGAAGAAGAAGAAAAAAGAAGAACAAGAAGAAGTTGAAAAAGGAAGAAGAAGCAGAAGAAGAAGAAGAAGAAGAAGAAAGAAGAAGAACAAAGAAGAAGAAGAAGGATAACAAAGATGAAGAAGAGGAATGAAAAAGCAGAAAGAAGAAGAAGTAGAAAGAAAAAGGAGAAAGAAGGAGAAGACTAAAGAAGAATAAGAAGATGAATAAGAAGAAAGAAGAAGAAGAAGATGTAGAAAGAAGAAGAAGAACAAGAAGATGAAAAAGAAACAGAAGAAGAAAGAAGAAAACGAAAAAAGAAGAAGAACAAAGAAGAAGAAGAAAGAAGATGATTAAGAAGAAGATGATAAAGAAAGAAAGGAGAAAAAGAAAGAAGATGAGGAATAAAGTAGAAGGAGAAGATGAAGAAAGAAGAAACTGGAAAGAAGAAGAAGAAGAATGAAGTTGAAAAAGAAAAAGAAGTAGGATATGAAGAAAAAAGATTAAGAAGAAAAAAGAAGAAGGAAGAAGAAGAAGAAGATGGAGAAGAAGAAAGAAGAAGAAGAAGTGAGCGAAGAAGAAGAAGAAGAATAAAGAAGAAGAAAAAGAAGAGGAAGAAGAAGAAGAAGAAGACGAAGAAAGAAGAAGAAGAAGGAGGAGATGGAGAAGAAGAAGAAGAAGAAGATGATGAAGAAGAAAGAAGAAGAAGAAGATGAAGAAGGAGAAGAAGAAAGAAGTAGAAGAAGAAGAATAAGAAGAAAAAAAGAAAGAAGAAGAAAAAAAAAGCAAGAAGAAGAAAGAAGAAAAAGAAAGAAGAAAGTAGAAGGTAGAACAAGAAGAAAGAAGAAAGAAAAAAGAAGAAAGAAGAAAGAAGAAGATAGAAGAAGAAGGAAGAAGAAGAAGAATAAAGAAGAAAAAGAAGCAATAACAGAAGAAGAAGAAGAAGAAAAACAAGAAGTCAAAGAAGGATGAAGAAGAAAGAAGAAGAAGAAAGAAGAAGAAGGGAGAAGATGAAAGAAAAAGAAGAAAGAAGAAGAAGAAGAAGAAGAAGAAAAAAGAAAGAAGAAGTAGAAGAAGAAGACGAAGAAGAAAGAAGAAGAAGAAGAAGAAGAAGAAAAAGGAAGAAGAAGAAAAAATAAGAAGAATGAAGAAGAAGAATGAGAAGGAAGAAGAAAAATAAGAAAGAAGAAGAAGGAAGAAGAAGAAAGAAGAAGTAGAAAAGAAAAGAAGAATAAGAAGAAGTTGAAGAAGAAACTTGAAAAAGACAAGAAGATATAAGAAGAAGAAGCAAAAGAATAAAGAAGAAGAAGAAAAAGAACAAGTGGAAGTAGAAGAAGAAGAAGAAGAAGAAACAAGAAAAAAAGAAGAAAATTGAGAAGAAGACGAAGAAAGAAAAAGAAGTAAAGGAAAGAAGAGGAAGAAGAAGAAGAAGCGGAACAAGAAGAAAAAGAAGAAAGAAGATGAAGAAGAAAGAAGAAGAAGAAAGAAGAAAAAGAAGAAAGAAGCACAAGAAAAAGACAAAGAATAAAGAAGAAGAAGAAGAAGAAGAAGAAGAAGAAGAAGAAGAAGATGAAGAAAGAAGAAGAAGAAGAAGGAGAAGAAAAAATAAAGAAGAAAGACGAAGAAGAAAGAAAAAGAATAAGAAACAAGAAGAAGAAGAAGAAAGAAGAACAAGAATTGAAGAAGGGCAAAGAAGAAGTAGAAGAAGGAGAAGAAAAGAAGATGATGGAAGAAGAAGACGGAGACGAAAGAACAAGAAGAAGAAAGAAGAAGAAAGAAGAAGAAGAAAAAGAAAAGGATGAAAGAAGAAGAAAGAAGAAGAAGAAAAAGAAAAGGATGAAAGAAGAAGAAAGAAGAAGAAGAAGAAGAAGAAGAAGAAGAAGAAAGAAGAAGAAGAAGAAGTAGAAAGAAGAAAAAGAACAAGAAGGGAAAAAGAAGTTGAAGAAGAAGATGAACAAAGAAAGAGAAGAAAGAAGAAGAAGAAGAAGAAGAAGAAGAAGAAGAAGAAGAAAGAAGAAGAAGAAGAAGAAGATGATGAAGACAGAAAAACAAGAACAAGAAGAAAGAAAATTAGAAAGATAGGAGAAGTAGAAGAAGATGAAAAAGGAAAGTGGAAAGAAGAAGAAGAATGAAGAAGAAAAAGAAGAACAAGAAGAAGCATAAGATGAAAGAAGATTCAGAATAAATAAGAAGAAAGTAGAAGAAGAAAAGAGGAGAAGAAGGAGGAGTAGAATGAAGAAGAAAAAGAGGAAGAAGAAGAAGAAGAACAAAGAAGAAGAAGAAGAAGAAGAAGAACAAGAAGAAGGAGAAGTAAACATAGACAAAGAAGAAGAAAAAGAAGAATATGAAGAAGAAGAAGAGGAATAAGAAGAAGAAGAAAAAAGAAGAAAAAGAAAGAAGAATGTTGAAGAAAGAAGAAGAAGAAAGAAATTAGGAGAAGAAAGAAAAAAGATATAAAAGAATGAAGAAGATAGAAGAAGGAACAAGAAGAATAATAAAGAAGAAGATGAAGTAAAAGAAGAAGATGAAAAAGAAGAAGAGTGAACAAGAAGAAGAAAGATGAGGAAGAAGGAAGAAGAAGATGAAAGAAGAATAAGAAGAAAGAAAAAGAAAAAGAAGAAGAAGAAAGAAGAAGAAGTATAAGAAGAAGATGAAGAAGAAAGAAGAAGAAGAAGCAGAAATAAGAAGAAGAAGAAGAAGAAGTAGAAGAAGAATGAAGAAGAAGAAAGAATAAAATGTACAAAGAAGAAAAAATGGATGAAGAAAGTCGAAGAAGAAGAAGAAGAAGAAAGTAAAAGAAAAAGAAGTAGAAGAAGAGGAAGAAGTTGAAGAAGAAACAAGAAAAAGAAGATGAAGTGGGAGATGAAGAAGAAGAAGAAGAATGAAGAGGAAGAAGGAATAAGAAGAAGAAGGAAAAAGATGATGAAGAAGGAAGAAAAAGAAAGAAAAAGAAGAAGAAAGAAGTAAGAGAAAGAAGGAGGAAGAAAGAGAAGAAAGATGAAAAGAAGAAAGAAAAAGATGAAGAAGATGAAGAAAGAATAAGAAGAAGAAGAGAAAGGAAGAAGAAGAAGAAGAGAAAGAAGAAAGAAAGAAGAAGAAGTTGAAAGAAGAAAAGAACAAAGTAGAACAAGAAAAAGAAGAAGAAGAAAGATGAAGAAGAAAGAAGTGGAAGAAGTTCAAATAAGAAGAAAAGGAAAATGAAGAAGAAAAAGAAGAAGAAGAAGAAGAAGATGGAAAAGAAGAAGAAGAAGAAGACCAGGAAAAAAGTGAAGAAGATGAAGGGGAAGATATAAGAAAAGAAGTAAAGAAGAAGAAGTAAGAAAAGAAGAAGAAAGAGAAAGAAGAAAGAAGAAAGAAGAGGAAGAAAGAAAAGAAAAAGTAGAAGAAAGAAAAGAAGAAAGAAGAAGAAGAAGAAGAAGAGGAAAGAAGAAGAAAGAAAAAGAAAAAAGGAAGAAGAAGAAGAAGAAGAAGAAAGAATAAGAAGAGGAAGAAGTATAAGTAGAAAGAAGAAGAAGAAAAAGGAAAAGAAGAAGAGGAAGATTAAGAAGAAGAAGGAGAAAGAAATGGGAGAAGAAAGATATCGAAAGAAGAAGAAGAAAAAAGAAAAACAGGAAAGCAGAAGAAAGAAGAACAAGAAGAAAGAAAAAGAAGAAAGAAGCAGAAGAAAGAAGAAGAAAGAAGAAGAAGAAATAACACGAAAGAAGAAGAGGAGGGAAGGGGAAGAAGAAGAAGAAGGAGAAGATGAATAAAGAAGAACTAAAAGAAAGAGGAAAAAGAAGAAGGAAAAATAATAAAGAGGAAGAAAAAGAAGTAAAAAGATGTTGAAGAAGAAGAAGAAAAAAGAGGAACAAGAAAGAAGTAACAAAAAGAAGGAGGAAGAAGGAGAATAAAGTTGAAAATGAAGAAAGAAAAAGATGAAGAAGATGAAGAAAGAATAAGAAGAAGAAGAAAAAGGAGGAAGAAGAAGAAGAAGAGAAGAAAGAAAGAAGAAGTAGAAGAAGATGAAAGAAGAAAATGAACAAAGTAGAACAAGAAAGAAGAAGAAGAAGAAAGAAGAAGAAAGAAGAAAGAAGAAGAAGAAAGAAGAAGAAAAAAGAAGAAGAAGATAGAAGAAGATCAAATAAGAAGAAGAAGGAGAAGAAGAAGAAGAAGAAGAAGAAGATGAAGATGGAAGAAAAAGAAGAAGAAGGAAAAGAAGAAGAAGAAGAAGAAGCAGAAGAAGAAAACCAAAGAAGAAGGTGAAGAAAGAAGAGGAAAGAAGAAGAAGAAGAGAAAAGAAGAGGAAAGAAGATGAGGAAGAAAGAAGATGAAGAAAAAGAAGAAGGAGAAGAAGAAAGAAGCATAAGAAGATGTAGAAGAAAAAAAAGGAGAAAGAAGAAGATGAAGAAGAATGGAGAAAAAGAAAGAAGGAGAAGAAATAAGAAGTGGAAGATAGAAGAAGAAGAAGAAGAGGAAGAAGAATAAGAAGAAGTAGAAGAAGAAGAAAAAAAGAAAAAGAAAGAAGAAGAAGAAAGAAGAAAAAGAGAAAGAAGAAGAAGGAAAAAGAAGAAGAATAAAGAAGAAGAAGAAGAATAAGTAGGAAGAAAAAGAAGAAGAAAGTAGAAGAAGAAAGAAAATGAAGAAGTTAGATGAAGAAGAAAGAAGAAGAAGAAGAATAAAAATGAACTAGAAGAAGAAGAAACAAGATGAAGAAGATGAACAAGATTAAGAAGGAAGAAGGAAGAAAAACAAGAAGAAGAATAAGAAGAAGAAGAAAGAAGAAGAACAAGAACTTGAAAGAAGATAGATGAAAAAGAAAGAAAGAAGAAGAAGAAGGAGAAAAAAGAAAAAGAGGAAAAAAAGAGAAAGAAAAAGAAGAAAGAAAAAGAATAAGAAAAAAGAAGAATAGAAGAAGAAGAAGAAGAAGAAGACGAATAAAGAAGAAGAAGAAGTAAAAAGAATAAGAAGAAGAAGAGGAAGAAGAAGAAGAAGAAGAAGAAGAAGAAGAAGAAGAAGAAGAAAAAGAAGAAGAAAGAACAAGGTGAAGAAAGAAGAAGAAGAAAGAAGAAGAAGAAGATGAAGGATGAAGGAAGAAGATAAAGAATAAAGAAGATGACGAAAAAGGAGAAGAATAAAGAAGAAGAAGAATAAGAAGAAGAAGAAGAAGAAAAAAGTGCTAGTAGAAGATGACGAAGAAGTAGAAGAAGAAGAAAGATGAAGAAGAAGAATAAGGTAAAAGAAGAGGAAGAAGAAAGAACAAGAAGAAGAGAAAGAAGTAGAAGGAGAAGAACAAGAAGAAGAAAAAGAAGAAACTAGAAAAAGAGGACAAAGAAGAAGGTGAAGAATAAGTAGAAGTAGAAAAAAGAAGAAAAAGAAAGAAGAAAAAGAAGAAAGAAAAAGTGGAAAGAAGAAAAAGATTAAAGAAGGAGAAAAAGAAGAAAAAGAAGAAGAAGGGCAAAAAAAAAAGAAGAAAAAAAGAAGAAAAGAGAAGAACAATGAAGAACAAAAAAGAAGAAGAAGAAGAAAGAAGTGGAGCGAATAAGAAGAAGAAGAAGAAGAAAGAAGAAAGAAGAAGAAGAAGAAGAAGAAAGATGAAGAAGTAGAAGAAGAAGAAGAAGAAGAAGCAAAATAAATAAGAAGAAGAGGAAAAAAGAAGAATAAAGAAGATGAAGAAAGAAAGAAAAGATAGAAAGAAGGAAAAGAAAGAAGAGGAAGAAGTAGAAGACGAAGAAGAAGAAGAAGAAGAAGGAAGAAGAAAGAAGAGGAAGAAGAAAGAAAATAAGGAAAGAGGAAGAAGAAAGATGAAGAAGAAAAAAAGAAAGAAGAAGAAGAAGAAGAAGAAGAAGTAGAAAGAAGAAGTAAACAAAGAAAAAGGAGGAGGAGAAAAAGAAGAAAGAAACAGGTGACGAAAAAAGAAGAAAAAAAGAAGAAGGGAGTAGAAGAAGGACGAAAATGAAGAATAAAGAAAGAGAAGAAGATAAAGAAGAACAGAGAAGAGGAAGAAAGAAGTAGAAGAAGAAGAAGAAGAAGAAAGGAGGATAATAAGAAGAAAAATAAAGAAGAAGAAAGGAAAAGAAGAAGAAGAAGAGGAAGAAGATAGTAGGAGGAGAAAAAGAAGAAGAAGAAGAAATTAGAAGATGAAGACAAAAGAAGATGAAGAAGAATGAAGAAGAAGAAAAAGAAGAGGGATAATGAAGAAGAAGAAGAAATAAAAGTTGAAATAAGAAGAAGAAGAAGAAGAAGAAGAAGAAGAAGAAGAAGAATAATAAGAAGAAGAAAGAAGAAGAGCAAGAAGAAGAAGAAGAGGAGGAGAAAGAAGAAAGAAGAAGAAAAAATAAGATGAAGAAAGAAGAAGAAAGAAGAGAAAAAAGAAAGAAGAAGGAAGAAGAAAATGATGAAAGGAGGAGAAAGAAGAAGTAGAAGAAAGAAGAAGAAGAAAAAAGAAGAGGAAGAAAGACTAAGGCGAAAAAGAAAGAAGATGAAGAAGAAGAAGAAAGAAGAAGAAGAAGAAAGAGGAAGAAGAAGAAGAAAGAAGAAGAACAAGAAGAATGAAGGAGAAATAGAAGAAGAAGAAGAAGAAGACGGAGAAGAAGAAAGCATTTTAAGGAGAAAGAACAAGAAGAAAGAAGAAGAACAAGAAAGAAGAAGAAGTGGGAGGAAGAGAAGAAAGAAGAAGAAGAAGAAGAAGAAGAAGAAGCAGAAGAAGAATAAGAAAGTAGTAGAAGAAAAAGACGACGAGGAAGAAGGAGAAGAAATAAGTAGAGGAAAGAAGAAGAAGAAGAAAGAAGGAGAAGAAAGAAGACGAATAAGAAAGAAGAAGAGGAAGAGGAAAAAGAAGAAGAAGAAGAAGAAGAAGAAGAAAGAAGAAGAAAGTAGAGGAAGAAGATAGAAGAATAAGAAAGAGGAAGTAGAAGAAGGAAGAAGAAGAAGAAAGAAGAAAATGTAGAAAGAAGAAAAAGGAAGAAGAAGAGGAGGAAAGAGGAATAGGAAGAAGTAAAAGAAGTAGGAGAAGGGAAAGAAAAAGAAGAAGAAGAAAGAAGAAGAAGAAGAAGAAGAAGAAGAAAGAAGTTGAAGAAGAAAGAGATGAAGAAGAAGAAGAAGAATAACCACAAACAAGAAGGAGAAGAAAGATAAAGAAGAAAGAAGAACAAGAAGAAAGAAGAAGAAGAAAGAAGGCGAAGAAGGAAGAAGAAGAAGAAGAAGAAGAAGAAGAAGGCGAAGAAGAAAGAAGTAGAAGAAGAATAAGAAGAAGAAGAAGAAGAAGAAGAGGAAGGAATAAGAACTTGAAAGAAAAAAATTAAGAAAGAAGAGGAACAAGAAGAAGAAGAAAAAGAAAGAACATGAGGAGGAGAGAAGAAGTATAAAAAAGAAGAAAGAAGAAGAAGAGGAAAAAAACAAAAAGAAGAAGAAGAAGAATAAGAAAGAAGAAGAAGAAAGAAGAAAAAGAAGAAAGAAGAAGAAAGAAGAAGAAGAATAAAGAAATAGAACTAGAAGAAGTAGAAGAAGAAAGAAGAAGAAGGAGCAAGAAAAAGAAGAAGAAAAAGAAGAAAGAAAAATAAGAAGGTGAAGAAGGAAGAAGAAGAAGAAGAAGAAAGAAGAACAAGAAGAAAGAAGATGAATTAGAAAGAAGAAGAAGAAAGAAGAAAAAAAAGAAGGGGAATAAAGAAGAAGAGGAAGAAAGAAGAAGAAGAAGAAGAAGAAGATGAAAGAAGCAGAGGAAAGAAGAAGAAGAAAGAAATAAAAGAACAAGAAGAAGATTGAAAAAGAAGAGGAAGAGGAAGAAGAAGATGGAAGAAGAAGAAGAAGAAGAAGAAATGAGAAGAAAAAGAAGAATGTAGTAGAAGAAGATGAAGAAGAAGAAAAGGAAGGAATAAGAAGAAGTTGAAAGAGGAATAAAGAATAAAGAAGAGGAATAAGAAAGAAGAAGAAAGAAGTAGTATAAAGGAGAAGAAGACAGAAGAAGAGGAAGAAAGGAGAAGAAGAAGAACACGTTGAAGTAGAAGAAGAAGAGGAAGAAGAAGAAGAAGAAAGAAAAAGAAGAAAGACGAAAAAGAATAAAAAATAAGAAAGAAGAAGAAGAAGAGTAAAGATGAAGAAGAAGAAGAAGATGAAGAAGATAAAGAAGAAGAAGAAGAAGAAGAAAGAAGAAGAAGAAGAAGAAGAAGAAGAAGAAGAAAGAAGAAGTAGAAAAAATAAGGAAGAAGTACAAAGAAGAAGAAGAAAGAAAAAGAAGAAGAAGAAGATGAATAAGAAAGAAGAAGAAAAAGAAGAAGAAGAAGAAAGAAAAAGAAGAAGAAGGAAGAAGAAGGAAAAAGAAGAACAAGGAGAAGAAAGAAGAAGCGGAAAGAAGAACAAGAAAGCAGAAAAAGAAGAAAGAAAAAGAAGAAAGTAGAAGAAAATGATCAAAGATAAAGAAGAAGAAGAAGAAATATGAAGAAGAAGTAGAAAGAAGAAGCAGAAGAAGAAAAAGAAGAGGAAAAAGAAGAAGAAGAAAGAAGGAAAAGAAAGAAGAATGAGAAAGAAGAATGAGAAAGAAGAAGAAGAAGAAAAAAGAAGAAGAAGATGAAGAAGAAAGAAGAATAAGAAGAAGAAAGAAGATGAGGAAGAAAGAAGAATAAGAGGAAGAAGATGAAAGAAGAAAGAAGAAGAAGAAGAATGAAGAAGAAAAAGAGTAAGAAGAAGAAGAAGGATTGGAAGAAAGAAGATTATGAAGAAAGAAGAACATAGAAGAAGAGAGAGGAGATGATGTATAAAGAAGAAAAAAAGAAGTAGAAGAAGAAGAAGAAGCAAGAAGAAGAAAAAAGAAGACGGAAGAGGAAGTAGAGACAAGAAGAAGAAGAAAGAAGAAGAAGGAGCAGAAGAAAGAAGATGAAGAACAAGAACATGAAGAAGTAAGAAGAACAAAAAGAAGAATAAAGAAAAAGAAAGAAGAAGAAGAAGAAGAAAGACGAAAAAGAAGAAAGAAGAAGAAGAAGAAAGAGAAAGAAGAAGAAGGGACAAGAAGAAAGAAGAAAAAGAAGAAGGAACAAGAAGAAAAAAGAATTAGGAAAAAGAAGAAGAATAAGAAGTAGAAGAAGAAAGTCGAAGAAGGAGAAGAACAAGAACTAGGAAGAAGAAGAAAAAAAAGAAGAAAGAAGAAGAAAGAAGAAAATAAAGAAAGAAGACAAACAAGAAGAAGAAGATGAAAGAAAAAGAAGAAGAAGAAAAAAGAAGAACAAGAAGAAGATGAAGAAGGAAGAACAAGAACAAGAACAAGAAGATGAAAGAAGAAGAAGGAAAAAGAAGAAGAAGAAAGAAGAAGAAGAAGAAAGAAAATGAAGAAAGAAGAAGAAGAAAGAAGAAAAAGAAGAAAAGTATAAAGAAGAAGATGAACAAAGAAGAAGAAGAAAGAAGAAGAAGAAGAAGAAGAAGAAGAAGAAGAAGAAGAAGAAGAAGAAGAATGATGAAGAAGAAAAAGATGATGAAGAAAGAAGAAGAAGAAGAAAAAAGAAAGAAAATGAGGAAGATAGAAGAAGAAGAAGAAGAAGAAGAGGAAGTATATGATGAAAGAAGATTCAGAATGAAGATTAAGAAAGAAGAAGAAGAAGTAGCAGAAGAAAGGAGAAGAGGAGAAGGAATTTGAAAAAGAAGAGAAGTAGAAAGAAGAAGAAGAAGAAGAAGAAGATGAAGAAGAAAAAAGAAGAAGAAGAAAAAGATGATGAAGAAAAATGAAGAAGAAGAAGAAGAAGAAGAGGAAAGAAAGTGGAAAGAAGAACAAGAAGAATGAAGAAGAAGAAGAAGAAGAAGAAGAAGGATAAGATTAAAGAAGATTCAGAATGAAGAGGAAGAAAGAACAAGAAGTAGAAGAGGAGAAGCAAGAAGACGAAGAATAAAGATGAAGTAGAAGAAGAAGAAGAAGACGAAGAAGAAGAAGAAGGAGAAATAGACAAAGAAGAAGAAGAAGAAGAAGAAAAAGAAAGAAGAAGAAGAAGAAGAAGAAGAAGAAAGAAGTTAAAGAAAGAAGAAGAAGAGGACAGAAGAAGAAGAAAGAAGTAGAAGGAAAAAGAAGAAGAAAGATGGTGAAGAAAGAAGATGAAGAAGAAGAAGAAGAAGAAGAAGGAAGAATAAGAGGATGTAGAAAGAAGAAGATGAATGAGAAGATGAAAAAGAAGAACAAGAAGAAGAAGAAGAAAAATGAAAAATAGCAAAGAAGAAGAAAGAGGAAGATGAAGAAGAAGATAAAGAATGAAAGAAGAAAAAGAAAGAAGATGAGGAATAAAGTAGAAGGAGAAGAGAAGAAGAAGAAAGAAGAAAGTGCATAGAAGAAAAAGATAGAAGAAGAAGAGGAAAGAAGAAGAAAGAAGAAGAAGAAGAAAGAAAATGAAGAAAGAAGATGAAGAAAGAAGAAGAAGAAAAAAGAAGAAAAAGAAGAAAAAGAAGAGAAGTATAAAGAAGAAGAAGAATAAGAAGAAGAAAAAGAAAAAGAAGAAGAAGATGAACAAAGAAGGAGAAGAAAGAAGAAGAAGAAGAAGAAGAAAAAGAAGAAGAAGAATGTAGAAGAAGAAAAAGATGATGAAGAAAGAAGAAGAAGAAGAAAGAAAGAAAGAAAATGAGGAAGATTGAAGAAGAAGAAGAAGAAGAAGAGGAAGTATATGATGAAAGAAGATTCAGAATGAAAAGGAAGAAAGAAGAAGAAGAAGAAGTAATAGAAGAAAGAAGAAGAGGAGAAGGAAGAGGAAAAAGAAGAGAAGTAGAAAGAATAAGAAGAAGAAGAAAGAAGAAGAAGAAAAAGATGATGAAGAAAAATGAAGAAGAAGAAGAAGAAAGAAAGAAATTAAGGAAGACAGAAGAAGAAGAAGAAAGAAAGTAGAAAGAAGAACTAGAAGAATGAAGAAGAAGAAGAAGAAGAAGAAGAAGAAGAAGAAGAAGAAGGATAAGATTAAAGAAGATTCAGAATGAAGAGGAAGAAAGAAGAAGAAGAAGAAGAGGAGAAGCAAGAAGATGAAGAATAAAGATGAAGAAGAAGAAGAAGAAGACGAAGAAGAAGAAGAAGGAGAAATAGACAAAGAAGAAGAAGAAGAAGAAGAAAAAGAAAGAAGGAGAAGAAGAAGAAGAAGAAGAAGTAGAAATAGAAGAAGAAGAAGAAGAAGAAGAAGAAGAAGAAGAAAGAAGTAAAAGAAAGATGAAGATAGAAGAAAGAAGAAGAAGAAAGAAGAAAGGAGAAGAAAGAACAATAATATAGAAAAAAGAAGAAGATGGATGAAGAAGAATCTAAAAGAAGAAGAGGAAGAAGAAGATGAACAAAAGGAAGAAGAATGAAGAAGAAGGAAGAAGAGGAAGAAGGAAGAAGAAGAAGAAAGAAGAAGTAGAAAGAAAAAGATGATGAATTAGAAGAAAGAAGAAGTAGAAGAAAAAGATGAAGAAGAAAGAAGAAAAAGAAGAAGATGAGGAAAGAAGAAGAAGAAGAAGAAGAAGAAGAAAGAAGAAGAAGAAAGAAGAAAAATTAGAAAGAAGAAAAAGATGGAAGGAGAAAGTCGACGAAGAAAGAAGTAAAAGAAAGAAGAAAGTAGAAGAAAGAAGAAGAAGAAAGAAGAAAGAACAATAATATAGAAGAAAGAAGAAGATAGAAGAAGAAGGAAGAAGAAGAATCTAGAAGAAGAAGAAGAAGAAGAAGAAGAACAAAAAGAAAAAGAATGAAGAAGGAAGAAGAGGAAGAAGAAAGAAGAAGAAGAATGAAGAAGAAGAAAGAAAAAGATGAAGAAGAAGAAAGAAGTAGAAGAAAAAGATGAAGAAGAAAGAAGAAGAAGACGAAGAAGTGGAAAGAAGAAGAAGAAGAAGAAGAAGAACAAAGAAGAAAAATTAGAAAGAAGAAAAAGATGGAAGAAGAAAGTCGAAGAAGAAGAACAAGAAGAAGAAGAAGACGAAGAAGAAGAAAATAAAAGAAAAAGAAGAAAGAATCAGAAGAAGAAGAAGAAGTAGAACAGAAGAAGAAGAAGAAGAAGAAGAAGAAAGAAGAAAAAAAAAGACGAAGAGCGATATGAAGAAGAAGAAGTAGAATAAAGAAGAGGAAGAAGGAACAAGAAGAAGAAGATGAAAGAAGAAGCAAAAAGAAAAAGAAGAAAGAAGATGGAAGAAGAAGAGTAAGAAAGGAGAAGAAGAAGAAAAAGAAAAAGAATAAAGTAGAACAAAAGAAAGAAGGAAAAGAAGAAAGAAAAAGAAGGAAGAAGAAAAGAAAGAAGAAGAGGAAGAAGAAGAAAAAGAGGAAGAAGAAGAAGAAAAACGAAGGAGTAAGGGAAAGAAGGAGGAGGAAGAAGAAGAAAGTCGAAGAAGAACAAAGAAAAAGATGAAGTAGATGAAGAAAGAATAAGAAGAAGATGAAAAAGGAAAAGAATAAGAAGAAGATGAAAAAGGAAGAAGAAGAAGAGAAGTAAGAAAGAAGAAGAAGAAGAAGAAGAACAAGAAGAAGAAAAAGGTCAAAGAAGAACAAGAAAAAAGAAGAAGAAAGAAAAAGATCGAATGTGAAGAAGATGAAAAAGAAGAAAGAAGAAGAAGAAGAAGAAGATGGATGAAGAAGAAGAGAATTAAGAAGAAGAAGAAGAAGAAGAAGAAGAAGAAGATGATGATGATGAAGGAGAAGATATAAAAAGAGAAGTAAAGAAGAAAAAGAAAAAAAGAAGAAAGAGAAAGAAGAAAGAAGTAGAAGAAAGAAGAAGAAGAAGTAGAAGGAAAAGAGGGAAGAAGAAGAAGAAGAAAGAAGTAGAAGAAGAAAGAAAAAGAAGAAAGAAGAAGAAGAAGAAGAAGAAGAAAGAAAGAGAAAAGGAAGAAGTGGAAAGAAGAAGATGAAAATGAAAAAGAAGAAGAAGAAGATCAAGAAGAAGAAGGAGAAAGAAATAGAAGAAGAAAGAAGAAGAAGAAAGAAGAAGACAAATAAGAAAGAATAAAAAAAGGAAAGAAGAAGAAGAAAGAAGAAGAAGAACGAAGAAAAAGAAAGAAGAAAGATGAAGAGGAAGAAAGGAGAAGAAGAAGGAGAAGAAGAAGATTAATAATAATAAGGAAGAATAAAAAGAAAGATGAAAAAGAAGAAAGGAAAAGAAGAAAGAAGAAAAAGAATATAGAAGAAGAAGAAGAAGAAGAAGAAAGAAAAAGAAGAAAAAAGAAGAAGAACAAAGAGGAAGAAGAGGAAAATGTAGAAGAAGAAAGAAGAAGAAGATGAGGAAAGAAGAAGGAAGAAGAAGAAAAAAAAACGAAAGAAGCAGAAGAAAGAATAAGATGAAGAAGAAGTAGAAAGTAGTAGTAGTAGAAGAAGAAGAAGAAGAAGAAGAAGAAAAAGAAGAAGAATGAAGAAGAAGAAAGAAGAAGAAGAAAGATTGCAAAAAAATATGCAGAACAAAAAAGAAGAAGAAGAAGAAGGAGAAGAAGAAAAAATTGAAGGATAAAAAGAGAGAAGCTTAAGAAGAAAGAAATAGAAGACAGAAGAAGAAGAAAAAGTTGAATTATAAAAAGAAAGAAGATTAAGAAGAAAGAAGTAGAAGATAGAAGAAGAAGAAGAAAGAAGAAAAAGAAGCAGAAGAAGAAGACAGAAGAAGGAGAAGTGAGTATAAGAAGAAGAAAGAAGAAGAAGAAGAAGAAAGGAGAAGAAAGAAGATGAGGAAAGAAGAAGAAGAAGGGAGAAGAAGAAGAAGAGAGATGAAGAAATATAAAGAAGAAGAAAGAAGACGAAGAAAGAAGAGGAGGAAGAAAGAAGACTAAGAAGAAGAAAAAGTAGAAAAAAGAAGAAGAAGAAAGATGAAGAAGGAGAAGAAGAAGAAAGAAGAAGAAGAAAGAGGTAGAAGAGAGAAGAAGAATAAGAAAAAGTAGAAGAAGAAAGTCGAAGAAGACGAAGAAGAAGAAGAGGAAGAAGAAGAAGGAGAAAACGAAGAATGAAGAAAAAGAGAAGAAGAAAAAGCAGAAGAAGAGGAAGAAGAAGAAGAAGAAGAAGAAAAAGAAGAAGAAAGAAGAAAGATGAAGAAGATGAAGAAAGAAGAAGAAAGAAGAGCAAGAAGATAGAAGAAGGAGAAGAAGAAGAACGATGAAGACGAATAATGAAGAAGATGAAAGAAGAAGTGGAAAGAAGAAGAAGAAAGAAGAAGAGATAGAGGAAGAAGAAGAAGAAGAAAGAAGAAAAAGAAGAAATAAAAGGAAGGAAGAAGAAGAATTAGAAGAAATGAGAAGATAAAGAAGAAGTAGAAAGAAGAAGAAGAAAGAAGAAGAAGGAGGAGGAAGAAGAAGAAAGAAGAAGAAGAAGAAAGAATAAGATGAAGAAGAAGAAAGATAAAGAAGAAGAAGAAAAAGGAAGAAGAAGAAGAAGAAGAAGAAGAAAGGAGAGGAAGAACAAAGAGGAAGAAGAAAGAAGAAGAAAATGGAAGAAGAAAAAAAAGAAAGAAGAAGAACAAAGAAGAAAAAATAATAATAATAACACGAATAATAAAGAAGAAGAAAGAAGAATAAGAAGAAGAAGAAGAAGAAGAAGAAGAAGGTGAAGAAGAAGAAAGAAGAAAAAAAGAAAGAAGAAGAAGAAAAAAAAAAGAATAAAGAAGATGAAGAAGAATTAAGAAGAAATAGAAGAAGAAAAAGAAGAAAGAAGAAGCAGAAGAAGGGGAAAAAAGAATATGAAAGAAGTACAAGAAGAAAGAAAAGGAAGAAAAAAAAGAAGAAGAAAGAAGAAGAGGATGAAGAAAGAAGAAGAAGAAGAAGAAGAAGAAGAAGAAGAGAAGAGGAAGGAGAAAAGAATTAGAAGAAGAAGAAGAAGAAGGAAGATGGGGAGGAAAAAAGATGAAGAAAGAAGAAGAAGAAGAAAGATGAAGAAGGAAGAAGAAGAAGAAGAAGAAGAAGAAGAATAAGAAGAAGAATAAAGAAGAAGAAGAAGGGAAAAAGAAAGAAGAAGAAGACGAAGAAGAAGAAGAAGAAAGAAGAAGAAATAGAAGAAGAAGAAGAAGAAAAAGAAGATAGAAGGAGAAAGAAGAATAAGATGAAAGAAGAAGAACAAGAAGAAGAAGAAGAAGAAAGAAGAAGAAAAAAGAAGAAGTTAAAGTAGTAGAAGAAGTAAGAAGAAGAAAGAGGAAGAAGCAAGAAGAAAAAGAAAGAAGGGGAAAAACAAAGAAGAAGAAATAATAAGAAGAAGAAGAAAAAGAAGAAAGAAGAAGAAGAAGAGGAAGAAGAAGAAGAAGAACGAAGAAGAAGAAGACTTAGTAGAAGACGAAGATGAAGAAAAAGAAAGAAGAAAAAAACAAAAGAAGAAGAAGAAAGAAGAAGACGCAGAAGGAAAAAGAAGAAGAAGAACAAAAAGAGGAAGAAGATAGAAGAAGAAGAAGGAAGAAGAAAAACGAAGAAGAAAGAAGAAGTAGAGAGAAGACGTAGAAAGAAAAATAGGGAGAAAGTAAAGGAAGAAGAAAAAGAGAGATGAAGAAGAATGAAGAAAAAGAAAAAAGAAAAATTAGGATACAGATAAAGATAAAAGAAGAAGAAAGAAAGAAGAGGAAAGAAGAAGAAGAAGGAAGAAGATGAATAAAAAAGCCGAGGAAGAAAGAAAAAGAACAAGAACAACAATTAGATGAAAAATGTGGAAGAAGTAGAAGAAGAAGAAGGAGAAAGAAGAAGAAAAAGAAGAAGAAAGAAAAGTAGATGAAAGAAAAAGAAGAAAGAAGAAGAAGAAGGAAGAATGAAGAAGAAGTTGAAAAAGAAGAAGAATAAGAAGTAAGAGAAGAAAGTCGAAGAAGAAGAAGAAGAAGAAGAAGAAGAAAGAAGAAGTAAAATAAGAAAGAAGAACATGAAGAAGAATAAGTTAAGGGAGAAAAAGAAGAATAAGAAAAAAAAGAAAGAAGGAAAAGGAGGAAGAGAAGAAGAATAAGAAGAGGAAGAAGAAGAAAAAAAGAAAAAAGACTAATAAGATAGAAGAAGAACAAGAAGAAGAAAGGAGAAGTAAGAAGAAGGAAGAAGAGAAAAGAAGTAGAAAAAGAAAGAAGAACAAAGAAGAAGTCGGAAGAAGAAGAATAAGGAGGAAGTACAAGAGGTAGATGAAGAAGAAGAAGAAAGAAGAAGATGATGAAAAAAGAAGAGAAGAACAAGGAAGAAGAACAAGAAAGAAGAAGAGGAAAGAAAAAGAAAAAAAAGGAAAAAGAAGAAGATGAAGAAGAAGAAGAAGAAGAAGAAGAAAATAAGAAGAAGAAGAAGAAGAAGAAGAAGATGAAGAAAGAAGAAGAAGGAACAAAAAAAATAATAAGAAGAAGAAGAAGGAGAAGACAGAACAAGAGAGAGAAAAGAAAAGAAGAAAGAAGAAAGAAGAAGAAGAAGAAGAAGAAGAAGAAGAAGAAGAGGAACAAGGAAGAATAAGAAGGAAGATGACAAAAAAAAGAAGAAGAAGAAAAATAAAGAAGGAGAAGAAGGAAGAAGAAGAAGAAGAAGAAGAAGAAAAGAAAGAAGTATAAGAAGAAGAAAGATGATGAAGTAGAAGACGCTGAAGAAGAAGAAAGATGAAGAAGAAGAAGACGCTGAAGAAGAAAAAGAAGAAAGAAGAAGAAGAAGAAGAAGAAGAAGAAGGAAAAATAGAAAGAAGAAAGAAGGCGAGAAGGAGAAGAAAGACGAAGAAGAAAGACAAAAGAAGTGGAAGTAGAAGAAGAAGAAGAAGAAGAAGAAGAAGAAGATGATGATGATGAAGTGGAAGAAGAAGAAGAAGAAGAAGAAGAAGGAGAAGAAGAAGAAGATAAAGAAGAAGAAGGAGAAAGAAAAAAAAATAAGAAAGAAGAAGAAGAAAGAATAAGAAGAATAATGAACAAGAAGAAGAAAGAAGAAGAAGAAGAAGAAGAAGAAGTAGAAGAGGAATAAAGAAGAAGAAGAAGAAGAAAAAGAAGAAGAAGAAGAAGAAAGAAGTAGTAGAACAAGAAGAAGAAGAAGAAGAAAGAAGAAAAAGAAAAAAGAAAGAAGAAGAAGATGAAGAAGAAGAAGAAGAAGAAGAAGAAGAAGAAGACGAAGAAGAAGAAGAAGAAGAAGAAGTAGAAGGAGGAAAAGAAGAAGAAACAAGAGGAAGAGAAGAAGAAAGAAGAAGATGAAGAAAGAAGAAGAAGAAACAAGAAGTAGAATAAAGAAGAAGAAAGAAGAATGATAAGGAGAAGAAGAATAAGAAAGAAGAAGAAGAAAAAGAGGAACGAAAAACAAGAAAAAGAAAGAAGTAGAAGTAGAAAGAAGAAGAAGAAAGAGGAAGACAAAGAGGAAGAAGAAGTGAAGAAGAAGTAGAAGAAGAAAAAGGAGAAGAAAAAGAAGAAGAAAGGAGATGGAGAAAGAAGAAGATGAAAGAAGAAGAAGAAAGAAGAAAAAGAAGAAGGAAGAAGGACAAAGAACAAGAATAAGGAAGATGATGAAGAAGAGGAAGAAGAGGAAAGAAGAAGAAGAAAAAAAGAAGAAAGAAGAGGAAGTAGGAAGAAGAGAAAGAAAGAAAAATAAGAAGAAAATAGAAGATAAAGAAAAAGAAGAAGAAGAAGAAGAAGAAGAAGATATAGAAGAAGAAAGAAAAAAGGAGAAATAGGATGAAGAACAAGAAAGAAAGAAGAAGAAGAAGAAGAAGATAGAAGAAAAAAGCAAAAGAAGAAGAAAAAGAAGAAAGAATAAGAAAGAAGAAGAAGAGCGAAGAAGAAGAAGAAGAAGAAAAAAGGAGGAGAAGAAGAAAGAAGAAGAAGGAGAAGAAGAAGAGAAATAAGAAGGAGAAGAAAGAAAAAGAATAGCAAAGAAGAAGAAAAAAGAAGAAGAAGAATGAAAAAGAAGAAAATAGCGGAGGAAGAAAGAAGAAGAGAAGAAGAAGTAGAAGAAAAACAAGAAGAAAGAGGAAGAAGAAGAAGAAGAAGAAGAAAGAAGAAGAAGAAGAAGAAGAATGAAGAAGAGGAAGAATAAGAAGAATGAGGAAGAAGAAGAAGAAAGAAGAAGAAGAAGTAGAAGAAAGAAGAAGTAGAAGAAGTAGAAGAAGATAGAAGAAGAAGAAGAAAGGAGAAATAGTAGAAAGAAGAAGAATAGTAAGTAGAAGTAGAAGATAGTGGAAGAAGAAAAAGAAGAAGAAGAAACAAGAAGAAGAAGAAGAAAAAGAAGAAAGAAAAAAAGAAGAAGACAGAAGTTGAAGTAGAAAGATGAAGAAGGAAGAGGAAGAGAAAGAAGAAGATGAAGAAGAAGTGCAGAAGAAGAAGAAGAAGAAGAAAAAGAAGAAGAAAGAAGAAGAAGAAGAAAGAAGATGAAGAAAGAATAAAGAAAGCGAAGGAATAAGAAGGAAGATGAAGAAGAATAAAGAAGTAAATGAAGAAGAAGAAGAAGGAGAAAAAAAATTATGAAGAGGAAGAAGGAAGAAGAGGAAAAAGGAAGAAGAAGGAGAAGAAGAAAAAGAAGAAGAAGAAGAAGAAGAAAGATGAAGAAGAAGAAGAAGAAGAAGATAAAGAAGAAGAAAGAGAAAGGATAAAGAGGATGGTGAAAGAATATAAAGAAAGAAGAAGAAGGCAAAAGAAAAAGATGACCAAGAAGAAGAAAAAGGAGAAGAAAAAAAAAAGAAAGAAGAAGAAAGAAAGAAAGAAAGAAGATGAATAAGAAGATGGACGAAAAAGATGAAAGAAGAAGAAGAAAGAATAAGAAGAAAGAAGAAGAAAAACGATGAAGAAGACGAAGAAGAAGAAAAGAGTAGAAGAAGAAAGAAGAAGAAGATGAAGAAGAGGAAAAAGAAGGAGAAGAAAGAAAAAGAATAGGAAAGAAGAAGGAAAAAGAAGAAGAAGAAAGGAGAAGAAGATAGTACAAGAAGAAACAAGAAGAGAAGAAGAAGAAGTAGAAGAATGTGAAAGAAGAAGAAGAGAAAGAAGATGAAGAAAAAGAAGAAGAAGAAGAAAAAAAGGAGGAAGAAGAAGAAGAAAGATAGTTGAAGAAAAGAAGAAGAAGAAATGAGATGTTGAAAAAGAAAGAAGAAGAAGAAGAAGAAGAAGAAAGAAGAAGAAGAAGAAGAAGAAGAAGAAGAAGAAGAAAGAAGAAGAGAAGAAGAAGAAGAAGAAGAAGAAGAAGAAGATAAGCAGGAAGAAGAAAGAAGAAAAGAAAAGAAGAAGAAGAAAGAAGAAGAAGAAAGGAAAGGAAGAAAGAAGAAGAAGAAGAAGTAGAAGAAGAAGAAAAAGAAGAAGAAAGAAGAAGAAGAAGAAGAGGAAAGAAGAGGAAGAAAGATAGATTAAGAAGAAGAAGAAGAATGAAGAAGAAGAGCAAAGAAGAAGAAGAGAGGAGATGAAGAAGAAGAAACTAGAAGAAGAAGAAGAAGAAGAAGAAGATAAGAAAGATGAAGTATGAAGAAAAGAAAGAAGAAGAAGAAGAATGAAGAAGAAGAAGAAAGAAAAGGAAGAAAAAGAAGAAGAAGAAAGAAGAAGAAGGGGAAAAAGTAGAAGAAGAAAGAAGAATAAGAAAAAGAAAGAAGAAGAAGAAGAAATAAAAAAACGAAAGAAGTAGAAGAAAGAAGAAGAAGAAGAAGAAGAAGAATTAGAAAGTAGTAGAAGAAGAAGAAGAAGAAGAAGACGAAGAAGAAGAAAAAGAAGAAGACGAAGAAGAAAATGAAAGGAGCAGAAAGAAGAAGGAAGAAAAGAAGGAAGATGAAGAAGAAAAAAGAAGAAGAAGAAGAAGAAAAAGAATTAGAAGAAGAAGAATAAAGAAGAAGAAGAAGGAGAAGAAGAAAGAAGATGGAAAAGAAGAAGAAAGAAAAAGAAGAAGAAGAAGAAGAAGAAGAATAAGAAGAAGAAGAAGGAGAAGAAGAAGGAGAAGAAATAGAAGAAGAAGAGGAAGAAGAAGCAGCAGAAAGAAGAAGAAAGAAGAAGAAGACGAAGAAAGGAGAAGAAAGAAGAGGAAGAAGAAAGAAGAAGGAGAAAGCTGAAGAAAGAAGGGGAAGAAGAAAGAAGAAGAAGATGGAAGAAGAAGAAGAAGAAAGAAGAAGAAAAAGGAACAAGAAGAAAGAAAAAGAAGAAGAGGAGGAGGAAAGAAGAAGAAAAAGAAAAAATAAGAAGGAGAAGAAGAAGAAGAAGAAGAAGAAAGAAGAAGAAGAAAGAAGAAGAAACAAGAATAAAAAAGAAGTAGAAGAAAAAGTAGAATAAGAAGATGTAGAAGAAGAAAGTTGAAGAAGATGAAGAAGAAGAAGAGGAAGAAGAAGAAGGGGAAGATGAAGAAAGAAGAAAAAGAAAAGAAGAAAAATAATAAGAATAAGAAGAAGAAGAAGAAGAAAAAGAAGAAAGAAAAAAGAAGAAGAGGATGAAAAAAGAAGAAAGAAGAGCAAGAAGATAGAAGAAGAAGAAGAAAGATGATGATGAATAACGAAGAAGAAGAAAGAAGAAGTGGAAAGAAGATGAAGAAAGAAGTGGAAGAAGAAGAAGAAGAAAGAAAAAGAAGAAAGAAGCAAAAGAAGAAATAAAAAGATGGAAGAAGAAGAAGAATAAAGGAGGAGAAGAAGAAGATGAATAAGAAGAAAAGGAGAAAGAAGGAGAATGAAGAAG